>CAMZMU010000061.1:23106481-23288482 GCA_947311845.1 Poa pratensis
GTACCATTTATGCCACTGAATATCATCATGTTCGCACGTTGTGAGTAGTTCCCGTCTGTTCCTGAGGGCATAGGATGAATTGGCAATGATTTATATATGACATGTGTTGGTATTTTGTCAAGAGTTTATCTTTTATGTGACTAGTAATCGTGCACGTGCAACACACGTGTAATGTTTTAAATTTATTTCTCACACCTTTCCGACTTTTTTTCCTGAATTTTGACTCCACGGTCATGAGCGATTAATATAAACATCACAGAAGCATACTTCAAACATAGGAAATTTGCAATTTAGACATGCAGTTTATCTAAACTCAGCGGTATCTTTGAGGTTCACTCCAATAAAAATCACTCAGTTGATTATATTAAATAATAAAAAGACATAAACTTGCAATAAATTTATTGAGAAAATCTATCACACAAAATAAATGAGGTTTCACATGACACACTGAATAAACAATTTTGAAATCCAAATGATTTCTTCGTTTCAACAGAAGGCAAGAAATCACCCCTATTCAATTGTGGAAATAATACTAATCACAACCTCATCATGTAAAATAAATCAGAAATTGCGAAAATAGAATATGTATACCGGAAATAACCCAAACTTACCAAAAATAATAAGAATGTCAATGTGTTCACAGCATCTTGCAGAACATGAACTTTGCTTCTTTCATTAGTTTGCACAAATAAGATGTACAGATTATTCCAGGTCAAGCACAGAATATTATGGCCATGCCCTTTTCCCATGGAAGTATCATACTTGGCTAAATCAGAATGTATAGAGCATGTACAGTGGACCGGATACTAAAAGCAAAAATAGCAAGCATATATGTAAAATTCATATTATAGAATACTCGAAGTAGAGAACAGAAACACTTCACCTTTGCTGCTTCTTGTACCTTATCATTCAGTACAAGAAAAAGCCAAGAATAGACAAGACTCCATGGAGTAATCATAGGTACCGATGCAAAATTGAGGGTGAAAAACCTATACCCATGTTTGCTCCATCCCATATCAACATCATTTCCTTCACAAAGATGCATGGACCATGGTGACATCATTCAAGAGTATAAGGGCTGCAAACAAGAAGAGTGTGAGGACTGCAAACAACTTCACTTGTAGACAGAACATGTATATCATACATTATGATATTACATGTGTTTCATCTTGGAGAACTTCAGAAGTGATATTCAATCAAATCTATTCCAAACCCCAAAATACAAAAACTAATGCAATACCTTGGGGTGAGCGCATGGACTGATGTGCGCAACCCATCTCATATCGCAGACATCCTCGAGTTGTCCTCCTAGCCAAGGTGAGTAGTGGTTGATACCATGGAGTGTGGCGTGAAACACCCCATGTATTTATCCGTGTTTGCATATTCATAGTGATGGAGGGCCTGTGTGGGCACAACCATGGAGGGGCGGTGCTCGGTGTGGTTCACGTTGTGTGCACAACGCGTGCTGCCTCTGTGGCATACTGCGACAACATCCTATTATTAAAAATATATACCATAGTCAGAAATCAAATGGGAACAGTTCGTAATCGGAAATTATGAACACAGAATACCTGAAGTAGAGAACAGAAACACTTCACCTTTGCTGCTTCTTGTACCTTATCATTCAGTACAAGAAAAAGGCAAGAATAGACCAAGACTCCATGGAGATATCAACATCATTTCCTTCACAAAGATGCATGGACCATGGTGACATCATTCAAGAGTATAAGGACTGCAAACAAGAAGAGCGTGTGGACTGCAAACAACTTCACTTGTAGACAGAACATGTATATCATACATTATGATTTACATGTGTTTCATCTTGGAGAACATATACTTCAGAAGTGATATTCAATCAAATTTATTCCAAACTCCAAAATACAAAACTAATGCAATACCTTGGGGTGAGCGCATGGACTGATGTGCGCAACCCATCTCATATCGCAGCCATCCTCCAGTAGTCCTCCTAGCCAAGGTCAGTAGTGGTTGATACCATGGAGCGTGGCGTGAAACACCCCATGTATTTATCTGTGTTTGCATATTCATAGCGATGGAGGGACTGTGTGGGCACAACCATGGAGGGGAGGGTGCTCAGTGTGGTTCATGTTGTGCATGCACAACGCGTGCTGCCTCTGTGGCATACTGCGACAACATCCTATACCACAGTCAGAAATCAAATGGGAACAGTTCGTAATCGGAAATTATCAACATAGAAAATTCTGAAAAAAATATGGAGTGAATACATGTGAACAATATAGACTGCATGTTTTGATTTGATGATAATAACCTATTAAAATGTAATATGAAAATTCCTCTACTATACAATAGGAAAAGAGCCTATATAGCTACAACCTACAAGGAGTATTTTCTACTGGACAACAGCATGTGCAAGAGCTAATCACCTTCTACAGACCTCTTGTAAGATTTTGTTAAACATGGTGATCAGGAGCGAACCCCTTGTCTTAGTTCTGGCTTCTTCTCTCCTCCGTGGATGTTTGTCTCGCTTGACCCCCATGCTCCATCACTCATGCTCATAAAAGCATCACACTTATAGAGTTTTAGTTCTAGAGCGTGCCAGAAAGAAGAAAAAAATGGAAAACATGAACTATATTACGATTGAAAAACAATTTATAACTAATCTTCCTTGAATATTAGCATTACCGGAAACCGCATTAGGCCGCCATATATTTTGAGTTGCAAGTTTCTATCGAATCTGCGCCAACACTTTGCAATTAGAGACATCAATAAAAATAAATCATGCTAGCTCAACTGCAGTACTTTCCCTCGCTGTGCCTTCACCACGCAACTCGCCCACCCGGGTAAACTGGAGCTGGAGCTCCAAGCTCCTCTGCAACATCTAGTACATTTATGCCTCATTGATGCACCTAAGAGAAAAGCACCACTTTATCTAAAAAATAGAAAAGCACCAGTTTGGAATTTTCTTCATTGTAAGATAACTAAAGATGGTGAGAGATGAATAAAAGGAAATAATGATGCCGAGAAAAATGTGCCTCCAAAGATGTATATCGGATAGTGGACGATTACAGTATCACATGGATGAAATTCAACATGGCTACTATTTTGCATTACATTGCCCCCTGTATAAGAAAATTGCCAAATGATTTGTTCCACACGTGGTTATGATTTCGCACCTGGTTGCAAAAGAAAAGGAAATGTAATACATAAAATGTGACTGAGCTTATGTTAAAGAGGCATTTATGTGAACATTCGTAGATGAATGTGCACCATGGCATGTACAAGCACTGGCCTATACTCTTTAATCAACATCAGTCCTGATGGTTTTTGCTAATTCAGTGCAAGCAGTGGCACAACCAAAGCACCTAAAAAATAGATGAAGACATGAAAATTAAGAAAATAGAGCGCCGAAAGAATGAACAGACAAAGAGAACTGTACATCATATACTCCGAAGGAGCTTCATCAGGTTTGACATTTCAAATATAAAGAAATATTATCTTTACTTTCACTTAATCCAAGCAATTCAACCCAAAAAATCCATAGCTTTCAAGTTATTTCAGCAATCATTACATCCCAAGTCAAACTTGAAGAGCTCAAAAGAATTAAGAATATTATACCCAACAATTATACAGCCTGGTGATATTGTTCTTACTATGTTGCCACAAAATATAACAAAACTCACGGAGCAGTATATTTTTTCTTTGTTATCTTCTGAATAAATTGAACAGCATGGTCCTTCACTACGTAGATCTAAAGATTGGCAAAGGAAAAACAATATTGTTATGTTGTTCCCAACTGGTGACTATTAGCTTATGAGTCAAACATTTGGTAATGAAAAATTCAATGCCTCCCTGATTTGAACATTGGCATGACTATCCTATTCCTTACTCAGACAAGTATGCGACAAGAAAGTTATATTCAGAGTAATACCACACAGATTTAAGTCGGCAGTTGCACACTGCAATTTCTAAATTCAAATATGTGCCTAATGTTGCAATAAAACGTTCTGGATCAGATCAGTTCAGTTTTCGCTAACACCTACACTCCTAAATTAAACATCAAGTACCCCATTTACCAACAGTAACATAACAGTTTAAGGTTAAGAACAGGTCACTGTACTTGTTTCAGAGTAGGGTGTGTTGGATCACCACACACATATGTACATTTAATTTAGGAAGTCACATAAAAATATGAACTGTAATGCTGTTTATTTTACTCACATACTCGTTGATTAGAATAGAGAAGCAAGTAAGGTCCAAAGTTGGTCGAAGATTTGCAGTGTACTGCAACAGTTCTAAATCGAAGGTAAGCACACATAGTTCGCATGGTTGTGGTCTGTGGAAGCAAGCTGCATTGATAGAGTATGTCTTATTATTTTCAAGGAGTGTAGTTAGAAATAGTACAGTATAGCTTGGCCACCACATCAAGTCCTTGAAAGCTCATGAGAATATGTTAAAAATAAGTATGCAAGTGCAGTCCATATGCTCATACTTCCACTGAATAAAGGAACCAGTACTAACGTTCACTTATAGCTTAAGGATATCAACTTTTATAACAACAAATTAAACGCTTTCACTAAAGCAGTGGTGTGACCAGAGTTTCCCAAGCAGGGGACTGTCTTAAATCAGTCAAACAGATAGCCTAACACAAGGATGCATCCAAAGCTAACGGAACTGAGAACTACGCACTATTCCTCCTAAACTGGAGGATCAGGCAAAACATGGAACAAATTCACTGAACAGCATGCATGAGCTAATACTTGTCCAGGATGAAACATAATCAGAGACTTTCCCTTCCCAACTGCAGGAAGTGAAGACAGATTACACACTAATTAGGTGGTCTAGACTGAAGTAGCCAAATATTATTAACAATACTGCATATAGAAGATTATTTGGAGACATCAGAACCTATTTGCTATTAGTATTGGCTAGAGTAAACACATCATAAATCCGTGATAGCAGAAGTAATCTGAACTATACAAATCTGGTATCAAGTTTGGCTTGATGTGAGATATCGATGGATGGATCTTCTGTCGAAGACAGGATGCGTATCGCTGGCTTTCTCGTTTCAAGAAGACCATTGACCTAACGATTCAAAAATTGGTTCAAGAACAGAGTACCTCGTGCAGTAATCCGGTGAATCGCGACGGAGGTCCCTCGACCTAATGATTCTAAAATTAATTAAAGAACAGAGTACCTCGTGCAGCAGTCCAGTGAATCGGGATGGAGTTGGCTGAAGGCACTCCGGGGCAACGTACGGCGGAAAGGCGCTTCTGCGCCCAGCAAAAAGGCTCTGCAGCGTCCGGCGGGAACGCTCGCTTGGGGGTGTGGTAGGCGAGACGGCACTGCGGCGGCCGGCCGGCAGGTGCTCCGGGAATCTACGGAGGGAAGGTCTGAGGGACGGTGCTCGGACAAAGGCGGCTTCACGCGAGAAGGGCGGCACTGCGTGAGGATGCGAGTCTCGGCTGAAGATCCGTCTTGAGCGGGTGGGGAAGCTAGCTCCGGCGGGATTACTGGCGGAGGGCAGTGCCGGGAACGGCAGTGGCGCGTGGGTGAGTGGCGGAGCGGGGAAAGCGGCGCCGCTGTGGAGGCGGTTGTGCAGGTTAGGCGCCGTCTCGGAGGCGATGCGAGGCAGATGGCGCCGTGGTGTTGAAGCAGCAGTTCCGATTGCAGGTCGTGCGGGCTGCGTCTTTTTCTTTTTCTTTCACTAGTAATCGTGCACGTGCAATGCACGTTTTAAATTTATTTCTCATCCCTTTCCGGCTCATTTTTTCTGCATTTTTTACTCCGCGGTCATGAGCGACTAATGCAAACATCGCAGAAACATATTTCAAACATAGGAAATTTGTAGTTTACACATTCAATTTGTCTAATCTCAACGGTATCATTGAGGTTCACTCCAATAAAAATCACTCAGCTGATTATATTAAATAATATAAATACATAATCTTATAGTACATTTATTGAGAAAATCTATCACACAAAATAAATGAGGTTTCACACGACGCACTGAAAGTGTTATAATTTTTTACTGACCACTCAACTTATTATTTATTCCAAACCTGCCTTCTAATCAAGTTCGTCCATCTTGTTAACATGCTCTCGCGGGGGAGTTTCATATATCATCTCCGCCCTACGGGGTGTACTATGCATCAGGTAGTTGAAAAAATGTTTTCGTGAAAAATCTTGGGGAGAAATTGAGCCATATGCGGTCTTGAGTTTTTTTGGAGCAGGTAGCCTCAACAGTTTTGTACTCGGTGCCCGGCATGTTAGACATATCTGTTCATGTAAGCACACATGATTAATTAAAGACTGGAAGTACAGGTAGTCTATGTATAACAATTCATGGTTTACCTTGGCGAAAATAGAGGTGCTGGCACGACGGCGCTGCGACAGCCCCAGGTGCGAAAGAAGCGTCCGCTGTTAATACTTTGATCTCTCGGCGGCTAGCAGAACAGAGCAGTGGAAGGGAACTGATCGATGGGAATGAAACGCTAGGGTCTAGGCCTTTTTATATTCTCTCTTTGTTCTATTTTTAGCGGTGAACGAATGGTTCCCATAGCGTGTTGGATGAATGGTTTAAAAATCGTGGGATGAATGGTCCCTATTGAGTCTTTATTTGTACTGCCGGAAGAATAGTTCTTTACTACTCTCTCGCATAGTTTCCATCAGCCACACAGCCATGGACGCAATTAGTTGCGTGACCAATTTTGATTCAGAGTCTACACATTTAAATTTACTCCCATTTCCCATGATGACCGAATCAGACAACACCATTTTTTGAAGAAACGAAATTGTCAAAAGATGGCTCCATGTTAGGACCCAAAAATGGAAGTCACAACAATTTTCTGATTTTCTGAAACGGAATAAAGTGAATATATGAAATTGGCAAATAATGGAAGATACATAGTTGAAGCTTTCCAGATCTAATATCATAGTGGAAGATACATAGTACAAAGAATAGAGTAGGATGCAAATTACAGAAATATTAACATGTCTGTACACCAAGCGGTTTATCAAACAAGAAATAGCGCCTTGCATCATTATTATTGGGAGCAAAGCAAGGCGCGACATGAACAACTAAATCATAAATGGACATCGCTCTAGGCCATCTATCAAGCATGCAGACAGTGGAACAGCTCCCTGGTCCAAGAGGTAGACTACTTCTGCATCTTGTAGATCTTGTGCAAGTAGGACTTCAGAATATTCTGAACAGCGACGCTTGGCTGAGCTTCAATTTCGGCGATCAGTTTCTTGTAACTCTCGCTCTCGAGTACTCATGGAATACCGTCTGCCATCAACAATATTGATGATAGTGAATTTGACATGCCATATTTTGCATATCTATAGGAATTCAGTTGCAATACTGGAATAACCAGAATATAACATGTATGAAATTCAGCTGCATCTCTTGTTATGTCGATTTGAAGCAGTGTATAAACACATCTGTACAAAACTCCGAAACGAATATTTCCTTTACTGTCTAATATGCTGTAGCACTGTTTATTCCAGCTAATGATGCTCCCTACATATTCTTCTCTCGTGGCAAGGAAAAAGGGAAAAGAGACAAAGAAGAACAAAGCTATGTGTACTCGTGTACCTGATTTTTAGCGCAGTCTGAATAACGAATTTGTATATAAAGTATTAGAACCGGCTTCACAGTACTGCTAAGAACCAAGCATCATGATTCCACAATTTTCTAGCCCAAATTAGGAGTGGCTTGGCAATCACCAAGAGTTATCAGGCTAAATAGTAGGAATCTATTCGACAAAACAAATTCCTTAATATGTCACAGAGAAATCTAAGGTAAACGATGAGTCTCTGTCAAACTTCGCATTCAGAGAAAGTAAAGGTCAATAAGATTACCTTCATTATAATACCTTAAACAACCGTGTGCATCCATGGCAACAAAGCAGAATACAAAGCCAAAAAAGAAAGTAGCATCTTTTCCTGCGCAGCAAAACACCCTGTACACAAATACAGTTAGGATACAGGCTTGCAATACTCTTAGTATGATGAAAGAGATGGCACAAGTAATTTCGAACCTGTAACATAAGACTAACAATGAAGAGTGAAGTCTTAAGATCACAACCATGAACTGACCTACTACAGGGCAATACAAGCCCAATGATACTACTAACAAAAAAATGTATCAAGCGAGCACAAGGTCTAGTCAGGTAGATTTGCCACTGTAAATGACTGATTGTAAAGTATCAAGTAGTTCTGCTAACACAACTGGGAAAATTTGGAAGCTGATTCATTGCCAAAAAAAAAGGCAAGTACATCCGAATGATACGATCACATGGTATAGTCAGGTAGATATGCCACACTGTAAATGTCTGATTAAATATAACAAGAAATGACTGATTTAATATAAAAGAGAGACCACTCCATTTTACCGATTATAATCTCATTAACCTCTAGATCTTATCTTTTTGCTTTACAACATCACAAGAATTAATAGTTCAGCAATCATGAAGATAGTAATATAACAGATTAAGACATACCCGCATGAAGGAATAATAATAAACCCGTTTCATCCCTGCAACACATCCCTGTACACAATGTTCTTTGTGCTTTTTCCCGTTTGATCAATGTCTTTATTTGGCTTCGCCAAAATCCGAGTGGTTTGCCTTGACACACCCCTGGACAGCGCAACATAAAGCTGGCCATGAGAGAATACTGGCTCCGGGAGGTAAATACCAACATTTGGAATCGTTTGACCCTGGGCTTTGTTGATGGTCATGGCAAAACTCAACCGGATCGGAACTGTTTCCTCTTGAACTTGAAAGGAAGTGAAATGTCCTCCGAGGGCGACAAAGGGATCCTCGGTATGAACACTCTACATCCAGCATGTTGTCCACCAACAATCTCGGCATCGATTACATTATGTTGGAATGCTCTAATCATCAATCTTGTTCCATTGCACAACCCGTTGTGAGGGTCGAGATTTCGGAGAAGAATGACAGGACAATTAACTTTGAGTTTCAAGACATGCGGGGGCAAACCATTTGGAGTGATGGAGTTTAGATAGTCAATTGTGTAGTTCTTGTGTGCATCATCCTCGACGGAGTCAAAGCTATAATAGATCTTTTCTCGTCCAGGAAACCTATGGATCATCTTTTTATTCAGATCGTCCACATATTCATTCTTGGTTGAAAGAATCGCACGTGAGCTCATGTAAGCTGCCGATGTGGCATTCTCATGAAGCAACGGGAAGATATCTTCGATAAGCTTGTTGACTGGTTCTTCAGTGGGAGCATAGGGAATAACAATGTCATCTGGAAGACGTACGTAATCGGCACCGATCGTCTCTTCTGTCCCTTCACCAATTCTCAAGAGGTAACTGGAGAACCACGGGTCGGTCTGTGCCCTCATATTACGCTTGAGGCGTATCTTCCTAACCTTCTCCCACAAATAAGATCTCTGTAGCGTGGCGTCAGTGATCTGCGCTCTCGTCCCACGGGTCACCACGGGAAGGACCTGTCTAAAATCTCCTCCAAACACCACGACCTTCCCACCAAATGGCAAATCACATTCCATGATGTCCTGTAGGGACCTGTCAAGTGTCTCCACTGTTTGACGCTTTGTCATGGCAACTTCGTCCCATATTATCAAAGATGCCCTAGCAAGCAGCTTTGCGGTACCACTCTCCTTGGTGAAATTGCACGTGCTGCTGTCGGTGAGCCTAATTGGAATTTTGAACCGGGAGTGGGCGGTGCGTCCACCAGGCATGATCGATGCTGCTATACCAGAAGTTGCAGTTGCAATAGCTATTTTGCCCAAGGAACGAACCTTAGCAAGGAGAGCCTTGTATAGGTACGTCTTTCCCGTGCCACCCGGACCATCAACAAAGAAAATCTGGCTCTTGTTGTTGACGACATGAGAGAGGATTTCATCAAAACCAGCACGCTGCTCTTTGTTAAGAGTTGTAAACAAATTTACGTCGGCTTTGTCGAAAATGACCGACAACTCCTCTTGAACCTCTCTATATCACCGCTAGAACACTCGTCATCAACAGGATCCAAATCCGGGAGGCCATAACATTTTATATCCTTCCCCATGGAGTGCACCAGATCCCTAATGTCTCTAAGGACCATCTGCTCTACTGCAGCCAGGTTGGAGTGGTTACGACGGTAGTCCTCAGACATTGCCTCGAGGTGCTTCTCCCACAATGATCGGATTTGGGTCACCTCGCAAAACACCAGAATGGTTGCGAAAAGCCTTCTTAGAGCATATGGCATCTGGAAAGTAGCAGACTCGGTCAAGCAGTCATCAAGGGACTTGTCAGTCTCTATCAGACCTCTTTCCTCACACGATTCTCTGAAAGTCGAGCACCGCTGGCCATGCACAGTTTCAAATCCTCAAATGATGTTGCACCTCTGACATGATGCATGAGCACTCTCAAAAAGTACCTCTCACCTTCAGCAGGATTCGCATACACAATTCTTCCAACCTGCCCCCGCCCCCTTAGTTTTCTTCGCTGCCACTTCTTGGTACCCTTAATCCACCTATAGAACTCCGGGAACTCTTTGTACAAGAAGTTCCTCGCGCAAGGGTCCACCTGGTTCATCTTGAAATATTCAGTGAGCATGGTCCTGGAAGAAGCGGGCCTGCTGACGACATCATGTAGACTATCGCCCTCTTTGAATGCAATAGTCTGCATATTTTCCAAATGGAGCTGAAGTTGGAGAACAGAAGGAGAGATACCGAACATTGGAAAAGCACAAATCCTGTAGACCGCCTCTTGTGGCCCCACAAATCTAGCATCTCTATACTGTTTAATCTCATTGATTACTCCACCATCTACATCAGCTGCTGGGTCGACTGAGAATGACGCACGATCATGTCCTTTATAGATATACTTGAATAAATACTTAACTGCCTTGATGCTAGAGCAAGCTTCAACATTGATGTGACAATTGTACCGCATAAGCAGACCAGGGTTGTATGGGACAACCCATCTATTATCCAGTTCAGCTCCTCTGACCTTCACTATAGGACCATCTCGTCTCCTCCTGTAGATAGGGTATGAGTCCTTTCCTTGCTGCGTAGCATCACAGAACTGTCGAGGATAACGAAATCGGCATTCACCATCTATCATGCAAGGACTGTGTTTCCGAAGAGCACCACAAGGACCGTGTAGCATATGCTTCACCACCAGAGCATGCAATACAGGGTACCTATCCATGTCAGGGATTTCTGCTGATATCACCTTGTCATACTCGTCTGGGTTTGTTAGCTTGCTGTCCGAGCGCATGATCAGAAGCATGTGTTCATGTGGCAGCCCCCTCTTTTGAAACTCAGTAACATGGACATATGAAGCAACCTCACCAAAGTACTTCTTCTGGATCAAAAGTTCTTTCATACTACGCAATTTGGCCCTATAAACTCTCGCCACAAGGTCTGGACGGTCTTGCGGTGTCTGCCCGGGTTCAAGCCTGGATGTAATCTCCTCCCAGTGCGGGTTGCAAGTCATGGTGATGAAATAATCAGGCTTCCCATACCGCTGGACTAACGCCATTGCATCAAGAAATCTCCGCTGCATGTCTCGGTCACCACCTGGAAAAGTCCGTGGTAGCACAATTCTCTTGCCAACCTGAGAACCACGTGTCTCGCCCGCATCCATGACGTCAACAACACCCTAACAAACAGATGAATCAAAACTTGAGTAGTTGGTAAACGGAAAAGGTTTCTTGTTGGAAGGCTAGCCGATAACCTTTTTATTCAATGTAGAACGTTTTGATACCTGGTATAGATCGGCACGAATGAGTTTCTGATTCTCAGGCTTAGAGTAGAAATCAAGTCTCATGGTCTCCATCTTGATATACATGTCAACAGCCCATTGCTGGAAGCCGCGTGCACCAAATAATATAATGTTAAAAAGGTGTTTTCTGCATTGTAGTTTGAAACAGTAGTACTCCCTTGCGCTGACAAATTTTCTGGACTTTCCAGCATCGTCACCATCCTCCTGGTCCTCTTCACCATCTAGGACACGGTTCAAAAAAGAACTCATCAGTAATGATCAAGGAATAAAAACGTGAACACGTTAGAAGCATCAGGACAATTACCTGCTGCATCATCCGTGTTTGATTCATCATGTACATTTGAAGTACGATCTAGAACTGGGAAGTCCTCACCCTCGGTCCCATCCTCGTTGTTCTCTTCAACCACCGGAGCCTCTCCATCGTATGGCATCCAACGGTTCCATCCAGTTTCCCCTCCCGGAAAGAATAATGGATATGCCAAAGGATCA
This sequence comes from Poa pratensis, assembly GCA_947311845.1. Taxonomy (NCBI): domain Eukaryota; kingdom Viridiplantae; phylum Streptophyta; class Magnoliopsida; order Poales; family Poaceae; genus Poa; species Poa pratensis. The sequence continues at coordinate 23,118,714 of CAMZMU010000061.1, forward strand.
TAGCAACCATAGTATGCTCTGATGTATATGGGACGATCACCTTTGCCATGCAAGACAACTTGCCTATCAAAAGTGTTTTGTGGATCGCTCCCTTCGACCCACATCGCAGCCACCTGGGAAGCTGTAGGAGCATTGTACCTTCGTTGGTCCAGCCTTATGTCCGTGTTCAATGAAATCTTATATTCTTCTGTATTTGGAAGAGAGCCCATGCTCTTAAAAACCTGCACATACGGGTTGTCTTTAAGTATGTCTAGAATCTTCCGTATGAGATTTATATCAAGATCCGGAGACCGCTTTGCTCTATGTTCCAAGGTTTCATCAGTATCATAGATGTAGAGCTGCAGATGTCTAGGACCTTGACCACCGGGCACCAGATCATCCGCCTTATAGTACAATGCCCCGTGTGCACAGAAGGTATATACACCGGTTTTCGCCGCGTTGCTGACCCGAGGATCGAGGGTGACCGCAAGGCTTGTGAAAGAAAGTGGCTGTTGAAATACCTTATGTGCTTTCTAAAATATTTTGCATCATCATCAACCTGACTTGTAAACAACCGGCGCAACTCCGCAGGAACTTCAGGGGTAACTATCTTGACCTTTCCATTTCTGCAACAGAATGCGGGACCCTCAAATTGGATCCTACTTGCCCCACAGTGTTTGCAATCGGGTACTGCTCTCAAAACATGATGCTTGGTTGGTAGATTGTGGTACACGTAGTCATAAGGATCCACATTCTGGTTACTCGGAGCAACACCACTTGTCACTCTCCACGAATCAAACACATCTCCTGCCAAGATATAATAGATGAAGGTCAAAATTAGATACGCAAAATTTGTTTTCAGAATACATCCATCTTAATAACTGTATCCAAATAATTTACCTTGGCCACGATAAATCCTGGACTCATCATCATCATCATCAAATAATGAGTATTGTTCATGTAGCTCAAAGTTGCATGTAGTATCAGAATCTTCATCACCTGTTTGAACAATGACCAATCTGTATAGGTAAATGTGTATGAACCAAATGAAACGACAACCAATAACGTACTGCATCTTAGGGTCCAAAAAATAGGTACTCCATTTTACCTTCCGATGCAGCATAGTGTTCAGTTGGCTCAAAAATTTCAGTAACATTTGTAGCCGATCTGTGAGACCCCTCCACTGAAATAACACCCTTCTGTTTGTGATCAATATTAACCCTGCTTACAGCTGCAAAAAAATTATGTAGGCACACATGAAATAATTAAGGCAGCAAGCATAGTCTATTATTATAAACTGAATAAATCGGTTGTTTGTACCATTTGTTGGTACAGAAGTCAGCGATATATGAGACTCTTCCACAGAATTAACACCGATATGATCTCGAGCCATTTTTTCGTCGCGGGCAATGCGTAGCATCTGTAAAGAAGTCGTCTTTTGTTGAGGCGTCAATGTAGTAGATGATATGATACTCTGTCGAAGCTGATTATAAGATGAGCCAGGACGGTTCTCCATGTTGGATATCCCTGCAGGAGTAAATGAGAAATTCCAAGAAGATGTCGAAGTTACTAAAAATCGATCCGCTCCAATCAGGAAAACAGATGAAATTCCAAGAAGATATATAGAATGAGTTTATTGTCGATCCATAATTGTTTTAAAAAATTGGCATCCATATTTAACATTCCTCTCAATTTTTACATGTGTGGTGTGCAAGCTTTAAGATGGTACTCCAGAAATCGGACAACAAAGAATGGTAGACAACTCACCCTCTGTTTCAGCTGCTGCCACAGTTTGCTCAAATATTCCATCCAGAAAACAGTAATTATTTATTTCAACAATACCTGATGAGTTGTTCTGTGATCGACTTTGCATGGCAGGAGTGCTTGGTGAGGGACCTATAATTGTTGCGGAGGACATATTCATGATCGACGAAGGAGAAGATGTTTCTGATATGAATTTTGCTTTCTTGTAATCACGGTTCCGTTGCAACACAATACCCCTCTTTTCGGCTGGCATATTTGAGTAGTGTTCCCTAGACCGCTGCCGTTTCTTCTCAGATGCAGTGCTCTCATCTAGCTCCACAAAGCTTTGTTCGGCTGGCATAATGGTACCAACCCATAATTGTCAGACAAAATTTGTTTGAGTTTACTGAAAACGTCCGAAAAAACACATTGTATAATATTACCTGACATTTGGGAGCAACTCGAGGTTTGAGTTTCAGTTGCATCGAGTCTGCTTATATGGTTTCGCATAGATGAGGCAGCAGCGATGACCGTCGGTGTGTAGTTCTCCTTTGTCGTTGTTCGCTGATAAGTATCATTTCTATGAAGCCAGCTAATGTCGTCGTTTTCTTTGTGTTTCTGGCTTCCTGTGTAGATTGAGATAACAAAAACTGAGTACTGATGCATTCATATTAAGGGTGAAATAAAAAATGAGATTTGATGCATATAAAAAAAGTGTAGGTGAACTGCATACCTAGTGCATTTGGAGATCGCCTCTGCTGAGTAATGCACGACTGTCCTGACCCCATCTGCATCACCCCTACAGTGTTGGTAGAGACAAATGATTATACTGGTACTGCCTCTATATGAATGGCACATAGTAGGAAAAAAACATCTTTACCAGGTGAAACCCATTGTGAGGATTGTCCAGGCATTTCGACATTCTCGCTGCACCCGCTGACTGCAGCCATTTTCTTTTTTTGGCGTGATATGCGCTGCTTCTCGAGGTAATCAGCTCTCTCCTTTTCCGTCATTCTGGCATACCACCCTTGCCCACTCGCTTGACATGTAGTTGAATTTTCAGAGGCTTTTGCAGCCTTCTTTTGTTGTCTCCTCTCACGCTGCTTCTCCAGGTACTCGGCCCTTTTCTCAGGCGTCATCCGGGCATACCATCCATTACGACTTGGTGGTTTCTTTCCGAGAATATCACCATTCGTGGCATTTGCATCTGTTCTTGTAGATGTGTTGGTTATGTCCTGAAAAGGAGTGCGGTTGGGTGACGACATTGTGTATATTTGCTCTCTACAGCCTGCAAAAGTAATTTGTAATAAGGAATACAAATATATCCACTCAAGTGATGCAGAACAACAGAAAATGAGATTAAATGTCATTTTCTCACAAACAATTACATTTAAGTTTAGATGATCAAAATATTGAGGAGATGCAACAGCAAAATTTTAGAGGATCAATGGTGTGGTTGAAAAAACACAACCTATTTTTATAAGAACATTGCTTCCTTGTTGTATAAAAAATCTTTAAATGAGGTAAACCATACAGCCAGGAATTTACAGCACACAAATAGTAGGAAAACAGTAGTGGAAAGAATAATATGTGAAGATAAATAGAGGGTAGTATCAGTTTACAAATGATGGCAATCCTTAGTCAATGGCACAACTTGAAAAGAGTAATATTAACGATGCTGATCCTGGAATGAGAGCAGTACCACTATAAATGTATGAACATTGGATATTTGACTCTAAAAGTACCTTGTAGTCGCTGGAATAATTTGTCCCTATGCTTTAGTTGTTCTTTCGTATATTGATTTCGAAATATGCTATGTAGTATTCCCCAAATACCACCTTGCTTTACCTATACAGATTCAAGAGAGCAAATTTAGTAATGCCAGGTTACTCCAGTAAGCCCCACTGTAAGAAATTTGTAGGTATTCAAATATATTTTCAGAAATTTGTAGGTATTCAAATACCACAGTCAGTTGCAAGATGATCTCTTCTTGATAGGCCTTAGTACTAATTTAGAACAGGAATGCAGTGAAATATTCTTTTTAGCAGTAACTAAATGTACAGAACGAAATATATTAAAGATGAATATTGATACCATTGTTGTATACACAGAAAAGTAGAATGACATGAATACTTTAAAGTGAAACATCATTCCTGAGCTTACAACATTGGTTCCTTGTTTAGTTCAGTTTAGAGGGTAGAATCATTTTACTTCGATCTTCCACGGGATGAGAAAACATAAAGAAAAAAGGTGAAGAATAAATTCTGTAGCTTGCCCAGCCATGTGAGATATCTTGTTCCCTCATGGTGACCATAAAGTGTCACTGGACCAAGAATTACAGCATTCCAAGTCTCAAAATGTTATCCAACATTCTATGACAGAGGGAGGAATAAAAATCTAGAGAAATTGGCAGTCTCAAAATGTTCTCCAACATTCTATGACTCGAAATTCTCTAAACCTAACCTCCTTGAGTTCATTCTCCAATAAAGATTGTTAATGAGAGAAAGATGGAGTTATATTTCAGAACCGGGTCAGAAACAAAAACCTATAAGCCTGTACAATAAAGAGTATGTCTACACTCTTATCGATAGTTGTATATACAGCCTTAAACTTATGTCAAACCGAAGTATCAACAAATCTGAGAGTGAACTACCTTAGAAGGATTTTGTGTATATCAGGAGATTGACAGCTAACTACAGAAAAAAATAACACGTTGATGACATTTCCAGAAAACCACAGCTATTTTGCAGATCAAGATTAAACGCAGCAAGAACACACCATGTAAATGATCAAGTTCATACCAAGTATAGAAAGATTGGTTCAAAGGTAACAGAGACTGTTTAAGAACGTTTAGGTTCAGCAGCGCTGTGAGCTCCTGCATTGTAACAATGTAAATTATTAAATTTGTAGCCATGAAAAATAGCAGGCTGACAGATGAAAACCAACAATAGAGGAAAGGATTGCCATCAAATATTTGGTAAGCTCTGTCACAAACCATCGATGGCACCAAACGTTGTGCACACTTCAGCATGTGCTTATGAGGATAGTAAAGTAGGTTCACGGCAGTATTAAAATGCACCACTCTCAGCGATGTATCAGCTCAAGCACACCAAATGATAGCGAAATTCAATTCATGAAAGTTTCGTTCTCAAATACAATTGGAGTAATTGTTGAATTATATTTCTTCATTACAGATTCTAGAAACGTATTCAATTGGAAGAGACACTATGTTGCATTCTATCAAACAGTTGGTGGGCATGATCGGTGACCTTAAATTATCCCAAAATCTGCATGTGAACATACGGTCAGATGAACGTACTGTTACTTGAAGTACCCGACGGCGGCGCGGTGAGAGGAGTACCCGACAGCGGCGCGGTGAGAGGAGAGCCGGCTGCCGGCGAAGGAGGATTGAGGGGCGGCGACGCTCCCGGCGAAGGAGGATTGAGGCGGAGCGGGAGGGAGGGGAGGGGGAGCGGGCGGCCCTTGAGGCGGGACGGGAGGATGAGGCGGAGGTGGGAGGAGGGGGAGGGCGGCGCGGCGGCGGCGGTGGCGGTGGGGATGGGAGGGGGTTCGGGCGGCGGCGCGGAGGTGTGGGAGAGGCGGCGGAGGAGGAGGGCGGAGGCGAGGAGGAGGGGAGGGTGGGAGAGGAGCGGGAGGAGGGAGTGGAAGCGGCGGGTGGCGGCGGAGTAGTGGTCGCGGCGCAGGAGGGACTCGAGCTCCGCGGCCGAGAGCGGCGGCGGCGCCGGGAAGGCGGAGGTGGCGGTGGCGGAGAGAGGGCGAGGTGCGGTGAGGAGGACGCGGCGGTGCGCCCGCGCGAGGCGGAGAGTGGGGGTCGTGGGGAGCGTCGACCGGTTGCTTCCTTTTCTTTTTTTTTAGGTAAAAGCAGAAGCACATCATCCATCATTCGGACAATCTGAGGCGTTGATTCGGGTCTGATGGACGGTTCAGATCCTCCGGATCTGACAGTCTCTGTCTTTTAATATTAGTGGAGATGATTAAGTGCACATCATACAACATTGGGCAAATCTGAGACGTTGAATCGGGCCTGATGAACGGTTCAGATCCTCCGGATCTGACAGACTCTCTCTTTTTATATTAGTGGAGATTCTATGATGGTGTTGTGCGAACGTCGACTGCACAACACTTCACCTTTATGGGCTCATAGGAGAACACCGTAGTGTAATGAATTGATGGAGACTTGGGAGGACACGTAAACCTGAGACCGAGTCATGAAGTTATATTATGAGGGTATTAGTATCGGGGACCTTAGAGTGTAATGCTATGGTGGGACTTTATGTCTTAATAATTCTTGTGCAGTCATTTGCTTGGCCACATGATCCATCATAAGGGGTTGTAGTTTATTTATTTAGCTATACCTAATTATGGCTCCGTCCAAAGAAGATTAAAACTTGACAAGATATTCAACGTGTTGTTTTATAAATCTCTATGCCTAGCATCATCCATGCCGCCCTCGGGAACGTTTGCCACATATAAGTTACACATTACTTGAGCTTGTCCTTTTGCCACATAAGAGGATTGGGCTTTCTCTCTTTGAGAGCTTTCACTTGCTACTATCTGTTATCTGCTTGCAACTATACAACTGAAAATACCAAAAACACTTGCATCTTTTATTGTTTTCTTTACCAATCTTACTAACCAATACCTTCAGCTCCTCGTGGGTTCGACAACCTTTTCTAATTGAAAGGTACTACAATTGATCTCCTGCACTTGGGAGCCATCAGCAGCCACGAAGAAGGTGTCGTTGGATGCCAACGGCTCGGGGGCTAGTGTCACCATAGGCGCTGGCTTGCCTCCCAAATAGGAAAGCGCGCTCGTCGCCTTCCTCAGGGCAAACTCTGACATGTTCGCATGGACACCGTCAGAGATGTCCGGAGTACCGAGGGAGGTGATCGAGCACCACTTAGCCGTGTGTCCAAACGCACGCCCCGTGAAGCAGAAAGCACGGCGCCAGGCGCCAGAGAAGCAAGAGTTCATCATCAAGGAAGTAGAGAAGTTGAAAGAAGCACACATAATCCGAGAAGTTCCACACCCCACATGGCTCTCCAACACGGTGGTCGTTCCCAAGCACACCGGGGGGCAGGCTCTGCATCGACTACACCGACCTCAACAAGGCCTGCCCCAAGGACCCGTACCCCATGCCTCGAATAGACCAGATCGTGGACTCCACCGCCGGCTGCGACCTCCTCTGTTTTCTGGATGCCTTCTCAGGCTACCACCAGATCAAGATGGCGAAGGAGGATGAGGAGAAGACAGCATTTCTCACCCCTTGTGGTGTGTATTGCTACGTCTGCATGCCCTTTGGCTTGAAGAACGCCGGTGCCACCTTCCAGAGGCTCATGAGGAAGGCCTTGGGGGCTCAGATGGGAAGAAACGCAGAAGCCTACGTCGACGACATCGTGGTCAAGACTCGCGAAGAGCACACCCTCATGGAGGACCTCGAGGAGACCTTTGCCAGCCTGCGCAAAGTGAACATCAAGCTGAACCCCGCCAAGTGCGTCTTCGGGGTACCATCAGGCAAACTCCTCGGGTTCCTAGTGTCTCACCGCGGCATAGAAGCAAATCCTGACAAGATCAAGCCATAGAAGAAATGCAGCCACCTCGTCGCCTCAAGGACATGCAGCGCCTGCGGGATGCATGGCCAGCCTAGGCCGTTCATCTCCAAGTTCGGCGAGAGGGCTGCCATTTTTCAAGATCATGAAGCGGTCTGGCACGTTCAAGTGGACGCCGAGGGCGGACAAAGCATTTGAAGACCTGAAGAAGTACTTGGCTAGCCCACCTGTCATGGTTGCCCCAAGGCCTGGCGAGCATCTGAAGCTGTACCTGTCAGCCACTCCACAAACAGTGAGCGCAGCCTTGGTGGCAGAAAGGGAAGAGCCAGTCCTCGCCAAGAAGGACACTGCCACGCCAAGCCCAGATCCCCCCGATAAGGAAGCACCCTCTTCAGGCCCCGAGCCTCATGTCAAGCCCGCGCAACCAGAAGGCACCCTCGCCGAGGGTCCACCTCAAGAGAGGCTCGACAAGGCTCCCGAGGAGCCCAGTGCTGTCACCATCGACAACGCTCGTCGAGCATCCCGTCTACTTCGTCAGCACTGTGCTGAGATGCTCGCGAGCGGTACACTATGCAGCAGAAGCTCCTCCTCGCGCTCCTCATCGCTTCCAGGAAGCTGCGCCACTACTTCCAGGGCCACCCCATCACGGTGGTCACATCATTCCCTCTGGAGCAAATCCTGCGCAACCCAAACGCCACTGATCGCGTCGCAGGGTGGAACATTGAGCTGCAACCTTTTGGCCTGCGCTTCGACACCACCAGGGTCATCAAGGGAAGGGCATTGGCGGACTTCGTCGCCGAGTGGACGACACGCAGCAAGAAGAGCCTCATGAGGCAGAAACCACGCCAGCTGGAGACACAGTGCCAAGCCACTGGACCATGCACTTCGACGGAGCATTCGCATGCCGGAACGCAGGGGCTGGCGTCGTCCTGACCTCACCCAAGGGCGACAAGCTCTACTACGCCGTCCAGCTGTGCTTCACGACTGACAAGGTCTCCAACAACATCGCCGAGTACGAGGGCCTCCTCGCCGGGCTCAGAGCCGCAATCGCCCTCGGCATCAAGCACTTACTCATCAAGGGCGACTCCCAGCTCCTCGTCAACTTCTCCAACAAGAGCTACACGCCTAAGGACGGCCACATGGCCGCTTACCTCGAGGAGGTCCGCAAGCTCGAGAAGCACTTCAAGGGGATGGAGCTCAGGCACATCCCGCGAAGGGAGAACCAGGAGGCCGACGACATCGCCAGGCGAGCATCGCGAGAAGCCCAGCAGGCAGGCGTGTTCGAGGAGAGACTCACCAGGGCATCGGTGAAACAGCCAAAAGAAGCGGTCAGCATGGACACGGACGAAGAGCTCCCACCACACCAACATCTGGAGCACCGAGCTGCGGTCCACCCTCAGGAGAACGCCTGCTGTTGGCCATGACACATCAAGAGACGGGCTGGATCGATGAGCTCAAGGAGTACCTCAGGGACGGAGTCCTCCCTGAAGAGGATGCAGAAGCAGAGAGAATTGCTCGCCAGGCCAAGTCATACTGCCTTCACGAGGGAGACCTGTACCGCAAGCGTCCAAATGGAGTTGCACTAAAATGCGTCCCCCCTGAAGAAGGCCGCCAGCTGATCAAGGACATACACAGTGGAGAATGTGGCCACCACTCATCATCACGCACCCTTGCAGGGAAAGTCTTCAGGAGTGGATTCTACTGGCCCTCAGTGCTTCAAGATGCAACCACCGTTGTCCAGGCTTGCGAGGCATGCCAATTCCACGCCAAGCAAGTCCACCAGCCTGCACTGGGGCTCCAGACCATCCCGCTCTCCTGGCCCTTCGCGGTCTGGGGGCTGGACATCCTGGGACCTTCCCACGCTCCAGCGGGGGCTACCGCTACCTCTACGTCGCCATTGACAAGTTCACCAAATGGGCGGAGGTCGAAGCGGTGCGCAGCATCCCGGCGAGATCAGCGGTGAAATTCATCAGAGGCCTGGCCTGTCGCTTCGGCGTGCCAAATCGCATCATCACCGACAACGGCTCACAGTTCACCAGTGGCATCTTCAGGGCCTACTGCGAGAGTCTTGGCACACGGCTCTGCTTCGCCTCGGTGGCTCATCCACGAAGCAACGGGCAGGCTGAGCGAGCGAACGCAGAAGTGCTCAAAGGCCTCAAGACAAGAAGCTTCAACCGCCTCAAGGCCCACGGCAAGAATTGGATCGAAGAGCTCCCCTCCGTGCTCTGGTCCATCCGCACCACCGCCACGAAGCCCACTGGAGAAACGCCGTTCGCTCTCGTCTATGGCGCTGAAGCAGTCCTCCCCACCGAGATCAAGCATGGGTCCCCACGGATCCTTGCTTTCAACGAGGACAATCAAGAGGAGCTCCACAACGACGACTTGCTGCTGCTCGATGGACTACGTCGCCGTGCCGCCCTCCGAGCGGCAAAGTACCAACAAGACCTGCGCCGCTACCACAGCCGCCACATACGCCGCGCACCCTCGAGACAGGCGATCTCGTCCTCAGGAGGATCTCTCCAGAGAGGGCCTCCACAAGCTCTCACCCATGTGGGAAGGCCCCTACAGGGTCGCGCACATCGCCAGGCCGGCGCGGTACGGCTCGAGACGGAAGACGGCGATCCAATCAAAAACCCATGGAACATCGAGCACCTACGCAAGTTCTACCCGTGATCACGTCGCGGCAGGCATTTTTTGTCTCAAGAGGGAAGCACGCGTCTTCACCTCCCAGCTTCACCAAGCTTTCCCTTCACGAGGGCCATCTCCACTGAGAGCTCCTACAACGCGTCGCCACGGGCCGCGGAAGCCTCAGCCACTCCATGTGGAACCCCATGCCCAGACATGGCGGACTTTGTCTTGGCCTCGCCAAGTGTAATGAACAATTTCAGGTCATCATGAACCTTTGCGCTTCGGCGCCGTTATGTAATATTGCTTGGTGAGTTTGTTTTCTTGCATTCATTCGCGCTCACATTTTTCCCCATGCGCACCTCGCGAGCGGGGGCTGAGCACGGTGCCTGTGTCTCGGGAGCATCCCAGCAGCATCGTAAAACCCAAAGGATCCGAGCTCTAACTCGTGGCTCTCCGCCCACGACCGTTATCTCACCAAAGAGCTCTGACTCGTGGGTTAGCTCCCATGCACGTCACCTCACCAAGGACCTTGGTGCTTATTCTCCTCGTGAGATACCCATGAGGAAATCTATGAGCGCGCATGAGTTGTACAACTATGCATTGCTTGTGGGTTGCCTCTCTCTCCAACGCAGGGAACAAGACGCCTTGCAGGGCTGCAAAGCTCCAAACCAGCCTCAGGCAGCCTCGAGAGGGAAAAGCCTCACCAGGAACACAACACCCTCTACGAGACAGCGTCTCGCAAAGCTAAGTCCAGAACTTACGCCTCATGAGTTTTTCCCTCTCGCTGGTTTTGTCGCCCCTCGAGCCTCTCTTTTCTCTCTTACGCCTCATGGGCTGCTTGCACGTCAAAGGGGAGCCCCGAGCATCGCGCCTCGAGAGCTCTTACCTCTCTAAGCCTTACGCACCCCCCGGCCTTGTCGAGCCCTGACTCCGGCATACCGAAGCGGCGGTGCTATTTGCGCTAAGAGCAGGGTCCTAACGACGTAGAGCGAAAAAGACATGAGGAACAGATAAAAGGCCTCCCGAGGGGCACTCACACTTGCACAAAATAAAAGTGTCTTTACAAACCATTACAAAGTAAAGCAGCAAGTCCTAAGATAACTGGTGCTCCAGGCACATCTCTCCACAGGGGCAGCTTAAGCAGCAGGGTGTCATCGTTGTCATCGTCGCCGTCAACAGCCTCATCCATCCTCCTCCTCAGCGCCTGCCTCGCCGTCGTCTCCTCGACCTCACCCTCTGAAGCGTTGGACATACTTCTCCACGTCGTCCCACACCGAGGCATCCAGCTTCGAGGCGAGCTTCTGCTCCAGAGGCTCCATCACGGTTGCGAAGTCGAAGCTGGGGTGGAGATGTGCAAGGTTGGCGAAGACTTGGCCGACCGCGACGCCAAGGAGCTCGCGGCTCTCGTTGTCGACCAGGTCGTCGAGGTTCGTCACGACCTCCTCAAGGCTGGTGAGAAGCTGCTCGAAGAAGCCGAGGTAGGTGGCGACGTCAGAGTTCCCCTCGGCAGGAAGCACGGGGGCTTCGGCCCCCAGGCGGCCCGCGACGGTCCGCGCACGCCTCACCAAGGAGACGAACATGCGCTCCCGCTGGCGCGACAGACCTGCGCAGCCAGAGCGCTCTGCCGAGCCTCCTCGACAAGCTCTACAACAGGCCCCACCTGCTGCGCATCTCATTCATGTCCTGCGTCAAGGAAGCAAGGTCCTGCTCCGCGCGCTTCCGAGCCTCCACAGCAACCTGGAGGCGGGAGTCAAATCGCTTCTTCTGAGCCTCAAGCTCTCTGATGCGAGCATTGAGCTCGTCGCGTCTCTTCGTGAAGCGGTCCTCCTGCTTCTTGGCCTTCTCCCTTGAGCATTGGTCGCGGAAGAGCTTCTCCCTGGTCACGGACTCCTCCGCCATCTTCTCCTCCTTCTTGCGGAGGTTCTCGTTGGTCTGCACGAGGCGCTTCTGGTAGAACTCCTCGTCTGGGTCACCTTGCTCTCGCGAGACTCCAGGTGTTCCCGCTGCGCGGATTGATCCTTCTCGATCTGTTCAACCTGCTCCTCGCGCTTGCGCAGCTCAGCCTCGCGGGTCAAGTTCTACCCCGCGCTGCACGATCAGCCTTCGCGGATGCGCAGGTCCTCACGGAACCTCTCCAAGCTCTGCCGCACGTTCTCTGACTCGGCAACGATCCCCGCACGGTCCAGAAGCTCTTGGTGCTTGGTGGAGACCGCCGCCTCGCGCGCCGCCAGCTCCTGATGCTTGGCCTCGGTCTCCGCCTCGAGAGCCTCGCGCCTAGCACTCAGGTCCGCAAGGGTCTCCTCAGCTCGCGGACCACGCTGATGCGGATCTCTTCAGCAGAGCGCAGCGCCGCCTCGCGTTGCGCCTGGGCTGCCTCGTCCTTCCGGCGGCAGCGCTCCACGGTCTCCTGGAGGCAGGCCCAGCCCCGCGCGAAGCTCGGCGTCCTCCTCCGCCCTGGCGCGATCTTCCTCGGCGAGCTGGGCCTCAAGCCCATCGAGCACCTCCCTCGCCGAGCGAAGGACAGCTTTCGGCGAGCTGCAACGGGCGCCGACCGCAGGACTAAGGCCCATGACTCACCAGAAGGCCTGGAAGCGCCGGCGCCTGCCGAGGACTCTGGAATGTCACGCCTTGGGCTCGGAGTGGCCTCGAGGCGCGCCTGGGGGCTCTGGTGAGAGCCTCCCTCTTTCCACGCTGGGGCCTTCTGGGGGCTCTGGTGAGAGCCTCCCTCTTCTTCCACGCTGGGGGCTTTCTGGGGGCTCGAAGCGCCCTCGCCATCAGCCCCACCATCTTTCTGCCCCTGGGGAGCACTTCTTCTCCCCCAGGGGCAGGGTTGGCCTTCTCTGCTGAGGCCGCCCCGCAGCAGCCTCAGTGTCCATCGTCGGCCCTCCAGGGCCGCGCTTGGTGGAGGCGACGGCACAGTGGCCTCCTCCATCTCCATCAGCGCGCGCCTCTGCCGACGCCGCTGTCTCCGCCGCGCGCTCTTTCGCCGGCGACGCGGTCCTTGCCGCATCCTCCTCCGTCACCTTCTCCTGCCGCACAGGAGAGGCGTCAGGCCACGCAGTTGGCGGCATCGTCACCTCAGCCTCCTCCTCCTTCTCCTCGTGGCGCTCCTCCGCCTCAGGAGGCGGCGCCGCAGCCTCGGGAGAAGAGGTGGTGGCCTCGTGAGGCACCACCTCAGCCGTAGGCACTGCAGACGCCAGCAGCGCTGGGAATCTCTCCAAGTCTCCGGAGCCTCCGCCGCTTTGGCTCCTCGGGGCGACTGGAGAGGAAAAGGTTCAAAAACCACTCAAGAAGCCTACACAAGAACGACATCAAACAGAGAAAGAAATACAAAGCTTACGCCGCGGTGTCGACCCACTTCCTCTTCATCCGCCGCGCAGGCGGAGCACTGGGCTCCGCACTCTTCCGTGCCTCTGCCCCCTCCCGGGCTTCGGCGTTCCTATCGTGGATCGCCTTGGAGCGGGGCTCGCAGTGGCCCGACGAAGCGCCGTCATCATCACTCTCCTCCTTTCCCTCGACACGCTGCGAGGGAGCGACCACGAACTGGTCGCCGCTGCCACAGGAGATCTCGTGGATCTCGACATCAGGCGGCGCACCCTTCGAGGTGCTCGAGTTCTCCGCCGAGGAAGCGGGGCCTCCCGAGGCGCCGGTCGCGCCTGCGTCCGATTCCGCGGGCGTCTCCGTCGTCTCCTCATCGCCCTCAGCTGGCGCCCCCTGCGCCGCTGACTCCGGGTCCTCGCGAGGCCCGACATGCCCCTCAGGCACCAGGCCCCACTGGTCGAACTTCGGCATCGTCTGCACGTGCGAGACGCGACGCCCAAGATCGATCCTATGGAGTGGAACGGCCTTTCGGTAGGCTTGGGGATGTCTGGAGATGTGAAGAGGGTCTCCATGATGTGTGCACTTCCTCCTGCGTGAAGAGGACATCGCTCAGGCGCATCTTGTCCCTCTGGTTGGAGTACAGCCACATCGCGTCCGCGTGCCTCTGGAGTGGAGCGATGCGACGCCTCACGAAATCCTTGGCCACCATCTGCCCGGTGAGGCCTGCCTCGTGGAGGTCCTTCAAGCGCCTCACCACGGGGCTAAGTGCTGCGCTCTTGAGCGCCTTGGAAGACCAGCTCGCCCTCTTCGATCGGAGGCGCTTCAGGCAGTTCGAAGAAAGGACTCTGGCTCCCGAACTTCATGAGGAACCAGCGCTTGCGGAAGTCCTCCACCTTCTTCGTCACGCTGGTCACGATGTTCTCGCCGTTCCGCGCAATGGGGATGTAGACGCCTCACATGTCGTCGGTGATGCGGAAGGACACGCACCCCGTCGCTCCTTGTTCGCCGTGAACCGGAGTGCATAGAAGCTGCGGAAGAGGTCCACCGAGGGCGGAATGCCAATGTACGCCTCGCAGAGATAGGCGAAGATGGCGAGGACGAGGATGGAGTTGGGGTGGAGATGAAGAATCTGGATCTGGTAGCGCTCCAGAACCGCCAGGAAGAAGTCGGAGAAGGGAGGCACGAGCCCGGCGTAGAGGTGTGCATGAAGATGGGGTAGAAGCTGCCGAAGGAGTTGCCCGCCAGCTTGAGCACCGTGGCACCGTGCTCGTTGGTCGCAGAGGCCGCCATATGACGCACCTTGTCCAGCTGCGCCTCCTTCTCGAAGCGGAAGCCGGTCAGAGCCGGCTTGAGATCACCGTCCTAATGCATCGCGGCAGGCTCGCCGCCCTGCACCACCGCCTTGCCCTTCGTGGACGCGGTGGCCTTCTTGGGCGCCATTGCAGCAAGATTGCGAAGGAAGAGCTTGGGGATTGAGCGCTGGGAAGAAGGAAATGAAAGGGGAACGAGTGGAGTAATGGTCGTCTGCGCCGAGCTCTCCACCTTTTATCGGCTCATCGAGCCGTTACCAGGACGTGGCGTGTCGTGGTGGGATCACGGCAGATGCCATAGGTATGGCTAAGATGGGGCCGAATGGTCGTTGGGGGAATCCGGGGAGGGTTTATGCACTCAAGAAGTGCACACGCAAGAACACGCAAGAACACGAACAAAGACACAAGAAAACAAGAACACAAAACACACCACGATGTACCCTGCTTCGGGCCCTCTTGCGGAGGTAACACCCCTACTGCAGCACTATCCTAGTCAGTGTATAGCTCAGAGTGACAAGTACAAGCTGCTCCTCGAGCTGTATGATGATACAATGGTGAGAACTTGAGGTAAAAGATGAGCTATACGGGAGGAAGAAGGCACTCCTTGCTAGATCCGAGGTGTTTCCGGGGTTTCCGAGGTTCCTTCCTCTTTCTCTCTATCTCTTTCTCTTCCTCCTTGATCGATCCGTCCGCTGTTTCGTCTCTTCCCTCAAGCAGGAGGGGGGTGAAGCCCACTATATAGGCCAGCCGGGTTACCATTGTGCCCCTCGCAGAACACTGTTGCCATGCCTCTGCAACGGTCACCACCGTACCACCGTACCTCGGTCAGGGACAAGACGTGGCTTGCCCATCTCCTGTAGCCTAACGCAGAACTAGCATGTCCCCTCTGACCGAGACAGGACGTGGCCTGGCAGAGCTACCTCGTAGCCTTTTCCCAGACCTCGCGTAGCAGCGATCAGAGACGTGCAGGCCCGCCGAACCCGGAGCACGCCTCTGCCATGCTCCTTGACAGACGCTCCCTGTCAGGCGCTCTAGTACCTGGCTGGAAGTGACAGGAGCATTGACTCATGCCCGACCTACAGCCCATCACCTCGGTTAGCTTGGCACGGACGTGCCGTACCCTGGGTCTTGCGCTTAATATCTTTTACTAGGTCGGATCTTACTTCCTTCCCACACTTCTCCCGCACCCACAACACAAACCACCGCACTGAGTAGTTAGGTCGGCAGAACATAGCTCGGACTGTGAACCTCGGCCCTGGCCAACAGTATACCTCGGACCCCTCTGGGCCAAAATAGGTCGGCCTGTACTCTCCAGGTCAAGATGAAGCTCGGACCTTCCCAGGCCCAAACAGGTCGGCCCTTTCTGTACCTCGGCACCACTTCGAACACCACCTTATGCCAAGCCTTGACCCTACCCGGGGATACTCCCCCGACATTAGTCCCCGAAGCTGGTGCGGTCCTACGACCTCGGAAGGAGGGCCGTAGCAGGTTTAAAACAAGCATCACACCACCTCCTAAACCGACCTCCAACATAGTCACCCGAGGTACCTCCCACACACCACCATCAATCCGAGGTATATGCGAACTGAACTCTCCGAGCTATCTGACTCAGCACCATCTTGCCTCAAGATTTTCCGAGGTACGTGGCGAAGAATCTCTGCCCGGGCTTCGGAATCCGGACCTCTGCCAAGCAGATTCTGACCACACACGCCGCCCTCGTCAGCCGGACCCACCGAACAGCGCACCTGCGCACTCAAGTACTTGACCGCCCACGACCCCTCGATTCTTGTGCTGACCAGCGCAGGAAATCCGGGGTGGGCAGTTGCCACTCTGCGGCCCACGATGTGGCTGATCGTGCGGCCGCAGACCGCGTAACCGTGCGCCCACTCGCACACGATCCCGCGCCTCCCGATAACCGCGCGGTAGTGGTGCAGTTAATGCGGGCAGTTACCGCACGCGGCTATAAGTAGGGCCCCACGGGCAACTTCGCCATCTTCTTCCTCCTTCACTCGCCATCTCGCCTCCATCGCAACCAGTGCCGCCGCTTCCGGTTGAGAAGAAACGCGTTCCCGCCGCCGCCGACGAGCAGCTCCTTCGTCGCCGCTGCGACCGCGTCACCGGCGCGCCCTTCAGCACCTCGTTTTCACGGTATGTACTCCCTTTCTTGATACCCTAGGCATTGCCCTAGGTTTCTTCCTCTTTGCGCTTTGGTTCTTCATATGTTCTTGAATAAAACTCTATTTACCTCCTCCGGTAGATCTTACTTGCATACTTTTTTGGGTAGTAATGAGTTTCATACCTCGGACTGATGCTCGCCTAGCATAGATATGCCTCTATATACACAAGATAGCCGTCCAACTCCTCCTGAGTTAGCCAGATATAGCTTTAGATTCCAGATTTGCTTTTTCCTTTGCTAAACTTCTGTGCATTCTTCTGCAGATTGATTCTGCCGAGATGTCTCCTCCTGAGACTTCGGAACAAACCGAGGCTCCAGACCTCGAACTGGAGGTCGGAGAACGAGCCGGCTGGGAAGGTTCGGATGTAACTCCGGACGAAATCCAGTGGCTCAGGGCGACTCGGCGGATTCCCGCCGGGGTAGAGTGTCGCCTGCCAGAGGGCGAACTCGAGCCTCAAGTCAAGGAAGGGGAACGGGTGGTCTTCGTCGCGCACTTCCAGCGCGGCTTCGGACTGCCCGTTAGTGATTTCTTCCGGAGCTTCCTCGACAAGTTCAGACTCCAGGTTCATCACCTCCCCGCCAACGCCATCACCACTCTCTCCTGCATCGTTTCCTTCTCTGAGGGATACCTCGGCCTCAAAGCCACGGTAGACCTCTTTTCTCGCTACTTCCAACTTAAACGGCAAGTGATCCCGGATCCGAAAAACAAGGATCTGCCCAAGCTACTAACCGCCTGCGGAGCAGCCATCGTAGCTCCTCGCCGAAACTCCATCTTCCCACGTATCGCTACTCCGGACACCGTTCGCAAGTGGCTCCGGACGTGGTTTTACGTGAAGAACTCCGGCGAAGAGGACTTCCTCAATCTGCCGGCGTTTAACCTCAGCCCTCCTACAGAACCGCTCAACTGGGACTACACTCCCCTCTCACCAGCGAAATCAAGTCCATCCATGGGTATGTTGCGAAATGGCAGGACCCGGAGGACCCTGCGAACGACGGGAAAGTCCTGACGGCTGACGATCTGGCCTGCACATTCGTGAAGCGCAGGGTCTCCCCTCTCCAGGCGAGGACTCACAAGATCTGCCACATGAGCGGTCTTTATGATCCAACCCGCCATACGCACGTTGCACTGGACAACGCCGCGGTAGCTCGGCGAGTCCGAGCTATCACCAAGTCCAAGATCTCTGACGCTTGGACATGGGGAAGGGAACCCACTACAGGACCAAGCCACCAAAACAGGTACGCTGCTCCGACGTTTTCTTCGGTACTCCTTTACCACCGAGGTCTTGCTACCGACGTTCATCTTGACCATTTTCTTCCTAACTCCTTTTCATATGTCTGCCATATAGCTGTTCTCCCGCCAGACCGCCGAGGATGGAGTCCATCCTGCGGACCACTTCGGCAAGGATCTCCCTGTCGAGGACCCACCATCCAACGTGGATCCTGACAACGAGGATTACATGCCCATTGCCTCGGCCCGCGTCACCACCGCGGGTAAGCCTCAAGCACAAGCTTCAGTTCAAGAGATTTCGGATGACGAGGAGGGATTTCTCGTCATGGAACCAATAAACGCGGTACCTATCTCCTGCCTTCCTCACCTTCCGAACTTTACTCCAGCAACCAGCCGGAAACGCGCTGGTGCCGCAACTTCGGCCGCCGAACCATCCGCCACTGGAGCTTCCGGACCCAGCGCGGCTCCGGTCAAGAGACGTCGGCTGAAGAAGTCCGGAAATCCTCCTCATGCCCGAGGGGGCAAGAGGTTTCCTACCTCGGATGGGTAATGCTTTGCCTCTATAGCCAACCATGTTTGTTGCTTATACATATTACCTCGGTATTAACACTTAACCATCTTCCCTTCGTTGCAGTGACCCAATAGACGTGGATCAGGAGGTATCTTCCATGACTGCACCCGTTGGTGCCTCTGAAGCCACGACCACCCCGACGAACTCTCGCCCCGTATCTCCTCCACCGAGGTCTGGCCCGGCCTTGGAGAAATCTGCCCCCACCCGAGGCCAGAGTTCTCCGCGTCCTCAAACGGATGCGGGGACCAATCGCGCCAGCACTCCGGCTACCGCCTTGCCGGAGCCTCGACTCTCCCCCCGCAGCCAGACTGCCCGCAACCAACAATAGCAACAGCAGAAGCTTCAGCAGAAGCAACAGCCCAAGCAGCAGCCCCAAAAACCAGTTCGCCAGACTACCTTGCCGTTGGAGAAAGGCAAGGAGAAAGAGAAAGAGACGGTGAAGTCTAAGGTCACCCCCAAACCAACATCTGGGTCTGGCACCCTGACTATCTCTTCTCCTTCAAGGATGCCACCGAGGTCTCCTCCTCCGGTGACACGCCGAATTCCTCCCTTTGCCGCACCCGTTGATGAGACTGCTCCTCCGGCCGACGAATATGCTCGGAGGACATCTCTTATATTGGATAACCGGCCTGCTTCAAGCTCCGAGGCTGCTTTGGCCTTGGAGGCCTCGGTTAGGGGCATCGAGCAGGGCGGTCCGTGGGGATATCCTCCTCTGCGCACTGATAGTGACCAGAGCCTCGGCTCCTTGGAACACTACAATGCAGACTGGAATTCTGCAGACGAGGTCTCCTCGGCCTCCCTAGCTGCTCCGGTGGCTGAGCATCCTGCGGGAAACAGCGCCTGCGGCCGAAGCGTACACGACCTACAAGTCGCTGCCCTGCGTGCTGCTCAAAACATCGACGTAAGTTCTATTCTCTTACTTTCATGCAGTATCTCATCTAATATCCACCATTCCCAGTCCCCGATGGGGCCGAATGGTCGTTGGGGGAGAATGCGCTCCAGCGCGGGTGGGATCACGGCAGATGCCATAGGTATGGCTAAGATGGGGCCGAATGGTCGTTGGGGGAATCCGGGGAGGGTTTATGCACTCAAGAAGTGCACACGCAAGAACACGCAAGAACACGAACAAAGACACAAGAAAGCAAGAACACAAAACACACCACGATGTACCCTGCTTCGGGGCCCTCTTGCGGAGGTAACACCCCTACTGCAGCACTATCCTAGTCAGTGTATAGCTCAGAGTGACAAGTACAAGCTGCTCCTCGAGCTGTATGATGATACAATGGTGAGAACTTGAGGTAAAAGATGGAGCTATACGGGAGGAAGAAGGCACTCCGAGCTAGATCCGAGGTGTTTCCGGGGTTTCCGAGGTTCCTTCCTCTTTCTCTCTATCTCTTTCTCTTCCTCTGTTGATCGATCCGTCCGTCTGTTTCGTCTCTTCCCTCAAGCAGGAGGGGGGGTGAAGCCCACTATATAGGCCAGCCGGGTTACCATTGTGCCCCTCGCAGAACACTGTTGCCATGCCTCTGCAACGGTCACCACCGTACCACCGTACCTCGGTCAGGGACAAGACGTGGCTTGCCCATCTCCTGTAGCCTAACGGCAGAACTAGCATGTCCCCTCTGACCGAGACAGGACGTGGCCTGGCAGAGCTACCTCGTAGCCTTTTCCCAGACCTCGCGTAGCCAGCGATCAGAGACGTGCAGGCCCGCCGAACCCGGAGCACGCCTCTGCCATGCTCCTTGACAGACGCTCCCGTGTCAGGCGCTCTAGTACCTGGCTGGAAGTGACAGGAGCATTGACTCCTGCCCGACCTACAGCCATCACCTCGGTTATCTTGGCACGGACGTGCCGTACCCTGGGTCTTGCGCTTAATATCTTTTACTAGGTCGGATCTTACTTCCTTCCCACATCTTCTCCCGCACCCACAACACAAACCACCGCACTGAGGTAGTTAGGTCGGCAGAACATAGCTCGGACTGTGAACCTCGGCCCTGGCCAACAGTATACTCGGACCCCTCTGGGCCAAAATAGGTCGGCCTGTACTCTCCAGGTCAAGATGAAGCTCGGACCTTCCCAGGCCCAAACAGGTCGGCCCTTTCCGTACCTCGGCACCACTTCGAACACCACCTTATGCCAAGCCTTGACCCTACCCGGGGATACTCCCCCGACATGGCGGGACCCACCACTACGCCCGTTACTTCAGAGGAGATCGTGGGATCGTGTCCGGCTGCGACGCTCCACGTGTCTCGGGCTACGCAGACTTCTTTGGGCCCACGACGATTCGCCTCCGCCTGAGGAACTCCAGCGTGCCCATCGCGGGCCCGGGGGCTACTGTCGGCCCAGTGGAAACCAGGGTACCATGGGCCGGCCTGCCACAGCCCTCGACGCTCCGCAGGAAATTCTACCAAGGACCAGGCGTTCAGCCTGATGAGCCTCGCGAGGGACTTTTCCCTCGCGAGGGTTTCTTTGCTCAGCTGAGTATTTCTGCTAAGGACCAGATGTTCGGCCTAAGGGGCCTCGAGAGGAACTTCTGCCTCGGGAAGGCCTCTCCTGCCCAGAAAACCATCAGGTCCTGGCGCGTATCCGCGCTACCCTCGCGAGGATTCCCTCGCGAGGAGTCAACGACTACAGAACCTCGGCGAGGCTTCAGGCCCTCGCGGGGTTCCTTCAAGCGGAAGCAAGCTCCTGCGCACACTGCAGAGCGCACATGGGCTCTGCGCCCGCCGCAGAGTGACGCGCGCGCCTGCGCGCGATGACGAAGACGCCGCAGTTGCCATTCTCGTGTATAAAGCAGTCAACAAGGCTGGGGCAAGCAAAGCGGACTCCAAGACTTGCCAATTTGGTGATAAAGCGGTCGGCCGCCGCTACGCTCCAAATGCGACGTCACCGTAGGGCACGCCACAGGGCTCTGCAGCGCCAGCCCACCGTCCTGGATGGACGGTGGCTTTTTCTGCCAAGACGACGTGCTCTCTGCCATGGACCGCGTCCATGGACGACCCCGACGCCGTGCGCTGTGCTCCACCTTAGCGGCATTGTGGTATCCCTTCGCGCCGAAGGTTTTCGGGGAAGAGGACCAAGGCCAGTATATAAGGAGCCAGTGTACGACCAAGGAGCGGGATCCCGCATTCGCCAACTCATTCAACACCCAAGCAGCTACGTCTGAAGGAGAAGACGGAGCTCATTCCACCATAGTCCACCATAGCCATAACCGTGCCCTCGGCAAGCACCTTGTACTGTGAACCTGTCCAAGCAGTGCAATACATCTTAGCAGGACGTAGGGTCTATACACCTCACGGTGGGCCTGAACCTGGGTAGCGGCTCGTGTTCCATCTCTGTCGTGATGTTTCTCACCGAGCTCGACGAGCACTGTCGCTGAGGTTGTTGAGTATTCGTTTGACGTTGTGTTCAGCCCCTTACTCGATTCCTGGCATTTGAGAGACACCCCTAGTTCCTGGGACTAGTCTCTGACAACGTCATCGATGACGTCATCATCTTCTTCAACGCGCGTACGTGAATCACGCCCGAGAACAGCTCGCGTTGCCCGTTTCTTCCCGATTCGATTCCAGGCGATTTACTCCCCCAAATCACGCGCTGTCTGATCCTACTTAAAGCCCTCGACGCCCTCCATTATTCCCCCAAAAGCCCTCTCCGAAGAGCCCCAAGGCTGCCCAATTTTCTCGCGGAGCACCGCCGGTCCGCCGCCGTACACCTTCGTTTCCGGCGACTACAGTGAGCTGCGCCGCCTCATTTTGGTCCCTATTTCTCCCCCTCTCTCTTGCGCACCCTCCTAAGCCCTTGTTTGATTTTTTTGCAGCCGTAGCAACGAGAGCGTCCTTGACAGGAGCTCGCCGGCATCCGCACCGCTCCGGCCACGACCCCTCGTCGACACGGGACGCAATCGAGGACGCCGTTACGTCCAAAGCCTCAGCCGCCTCGCGCCACGCCTCGTGCACGTCCTCCCGAGCTCGGAGGACCACCGGAGAAGCCACGCGATCCACGCTCGAGCTGCCACCGCCGCCGTCTTCGTCGTCTCAGGTGAGGTACCGCCGCCGCACCTCCCGATCCATCTCCAGCCGACGGATCTGGATCGAACGATCCAGATTAGATCTAGCGCCGAATCGGTACGGGCCAATCCCGTCGTGCCGCGTGGCTGCTGCGTCAGCGCACGGTCAGCGCCCAGTCAGCGCTCCTTTTAAATTGTTTTAAATTTCCAGAAAATTGTTAAACTTGTTAATTCCATATCAAATCAACAGTAACTCTGTTTTCAATGTTTTTGTAGTCTATGGATTCGTATGAACGTGTAGAATATAGTGGTATATAAAAACTTGTATTTTAGTCGTGCACTAACTTGTTATTTACAGAAACGTGTAAAACATTATTTTAGTTATAGTTTTTAATTCTATAAGTTCAAAATTTGTAAATAAAATATTTTTGGAAATCCCCTAACCTGTAGAATATTTTGGTTCTGTTGATTTTCAATTTTGAGTAGTTTAGATTTATTCAAATTTCAAATGTGATGTTTGAGTAAATTTGACATAACTTTAGATTTAAAATTATTTTTGAGTGAATCCAATTGTAGAAAATTTGTTTATATGCCCTCTGTCCATTAGTATTATTTTTCAGTTTTGAATAAATTTTAATTATAGAAAACATTAAATCTTGTGTTAATGTCTTTAAAGTGTCTTAATAGTGTTTTGATTTAATTCAAACAAATTAAAACTTGACCTATGTTTTCATGGACATAATGATAACAGAAAACGGTAGTAAATAATTTGTGTTAAATATCTTGACCCAATTAATGTGTGATAGATTTGATTAAAGACCAACCCATTAAAACCTATGGAACACCACATTAATTCTTTTTGCATATTGAATTATGTGATATTTCCTGACCACTTATTTTGTGAAGACTTTGTTTGGTATTTTTGCTTTTGTATGCTTTGTGTTGTTGTCTTTTTTGTTTATTGTTGTGTGATTTCTATGTATAGATTGAACGGAGTGCAACGTTGTTCCTTGTCGAAAAGAGTGTGAGAGCAACGACAACTTCCAAAGGCAAGTGTCACATTCATAAAATTCCTATGTATTTTTGTCTATGCATGACTTAGTTTATTTTCCTTAAGCATGTGTAGGTGTTATTAGTATTGCTATGCTAAAACTGTTTAGAGTAGCACCCTATACTAGTTGGTCTAGAATCCTATTATAACTTAGTAGATTTGCTTAGCTATGCAATGGATGAAGTTTTTACAAAATGTTAAGTGGCTTCTCAGGGCCATGTTCATGGGGGTTTTCACCTAAGATCGTTTTTACTATACTTAGGACCATGGTATGTGGTGGTTATCACCTGAGGTAGTACACATCTACTAAGTTTAATGAATCACTTGGGTGGAATTGGTATTGCTTGGTTTATGTTGAGTGGCTACTCGGGACCATGTTCATGGGGGTTTTCACCTAAGATAGTTTTCACTATACTTAGGACCATGGTATGTGGGGGTTTTCACCTGAGAGTGCACTTGTGGATGGCCACCTAGGGACAAAGGGATTTGAAGTTACTCCAAGTGAAGATTGATTCCAGTGCAGCCATTTGCCATATGGGCTCTGTCTTGATGGATTAAGTTGCGTGGACTCACCTCGGCTTGACAAGCAGATGTAGAGGGATGTAGGTGGAACGGGTCAAGCCGGTATGGGGTGGGAAAATGCTTCTGAAAATTCTCGTCTCAATCTTCTCCTTTTCCTTATCACTGCTAGAGTGTAGAGAATAGTTTGGGCTGATTGAGTCAAATGGTGAATGTGCACAACCTCTCGAGACTGTCAAAACTAAGTACTTAGCCGTGTCCCCGGTTACGGACAATTCTGAGCAGCTGAACAAGGACGTCAATGGAGGATCCCAACATTCCAACTTCTGAATTAAAACTTTGAAGGGTGAACAAGGGTTGATTAGAAGAAAAGTTTTCCAAAGAGTTAGGAAAAAGATGGCTTTTTGCAAAATAGCCTTTGAACTCCACCAGCCAAATATGCATATAGGTTATTAGTGTTATTCCACTAAGTGTCCACAGAGTGTCACTTGCCAGTTCCATTTTATATGGTTCTGACCCACCCTGTTGCAACATTTTTCCTGTTGCAGGTTGTTCCGACACGATGAGTGAGGTTTCGTTTTAAGGGTTTCGAGTCTGCAACCAACATGTTTCGCCTGTGGCACATGAAGATGATGGAGACTCACTCCTACGTTTTATTCCGTTGTGCTAAACTTTGTAAAATGCTAGCCTTGAGCTATGCAATTTGTAATGAATATTCTAAGTCTGGATCATGCGATGTAATAAAATTTGACGCATTTGCATGATATTCATCTTAGACTGTGTGTGCAAATGAATCGATCCAGGGGTTTGCACTATACACAGGGACTTGCTAATTTTTAAGTGCAGGTCCGCTACAGGCAGGGTGCGGGAAGAGCTTCAGAACCCTCCCGATCTAGGGTTGGCGACGGCCTCAGAAGTTTTCTGGAAAATATGATCGGGTATCGAGGGTTTCCGGGATGAAGGCAATTTATAGGCGAAAGGGCGACTCGAGGAGGTCTCGGAATCGACCGGGTGGGGCCCAGGCACGGCCCAGCCTTGGCCACGCCTGGGGGTCGTCTGGCCCCTGTGGGGCCCCCGCAGGCGTCCTCCTGGCGCAGTCTTTGTTTCCATGTAAAAATAATTCACGTAAATTGGCAGCTTATTCTGAGAAAATTCTCCGACTAGCTTTTCTGAAACAAAAAGACAACAAAAACAGAAACTGGCACTGGGCATCTTGTTAATAGGTTAGTTCCATAAAATGTGCCAAAATGATATAAAAACATTATAAAAGCATGTGTCAATGATATATATTATGCATGAAACAACCAAAAATTATAGATACGTTTGAGACGTATCAATGTGATGATAAAAGAAGGGACCATGCCTTTTGTTATCATAGAACATATTGTGTTCTTTGTAACTAGTATTTTCGTAACTACGAATATAAAACTTTCACACCTAACGAATTGAATTTTTTCCTAAAAATAAATATACCTTACTTATCGGAACGGAGGATACATATGGTTTCTCAAGCATGACGTGTCATCAGTTAGGAATTTATTATCACCAGTAGCAATGCACGTGCAATTTCCTAGTGAGATCGAAAAACTTTATGATTGTCAAAAAAAGTTTGAAACTCTGGGTACCTCAGGCGTTTGGGTTTGTGCCCGGGGTCCGAAACTCTCTCTCTCTCTCTGAACACCTAGATATGGTTGTAAAACCTAATTAACTTTGACTATTAATGCATAGGATCACATATTCACATTGAGTTGATCAACTCCATATACTACACGTGTCACAACGGTAGAAAAGGTGATCACAATGTTAGTAAAATGGATCTTGAATGCCCCTCAATCAGACATTGTTCTTTCTCTTTCTCTACTATTTCCTTGTGTTCATCGATCAATTAGTTCATGTTTTTCATATGTCATGCTAGTAGGTAGTTATTATTTGTAGACTATCTGATTATCCCTAGTTTGCATGGATTGGTTGCTCGTATGACCTCCAAGTTCATACAACTTTTGACCAGGGTGAGCCACACCCCCCATCGACTCTGGTAGCGAAGCACTTCACCTCAAAAGTGGTGAAGTTGCAAGGCAAGAACAAGTTGAGGGCAGAGAGGCAGCCAACTGGAAGCAAGCAGATAATTGATATCTTTTCGGGCATCATAGCTTGTAGACCACAAGCGTGTAATAATTGTAGCACACACTCTCCTTAGTCCACCTAGCTCTAGTGTCTATTTATGTTGCTTTGTTGCCAATGGTGGAATCAAATATATAAATACAAATTTTTAGTTTCCATATGAATTGTTAGCGACTATATAGACTTTTTATGCAAGTCTAACTCATGATATCATTTTGTTTTTATTCCAATTTCCCATATGTATTTCAATACAAATGGGTTTTTTTCTTCTAAAAATCAAATACTGCAAGATGTTTGGTTTGTGTTCCATTATTATGATGTATTTTAAGAGAGTTTACTCACTTGTAATGTTGTAATAAGTTATCTACACTAAATAATTCAAGCGCCTCCAACCATTGTCTAGCTATTGTTTTTGTTCACATAGAGTTTGTAAACCAAGTTGTCAATCTCGTTTAATTTTCTGTGCCGAATTTGGTATGCAAAATAATACCACTAGATGATTGTTTTCTTCCTCTAGCGATACCACTTAATTGCTCTTGTAAAACTGTAACAATATATTTTGTACAGAAGAAACTGTAATAATATATATGTTACACGTAAAAAAAAATGATGTTTTTACATGATGTATCAACTGTTTGGTATGTGCATCTTTATATACTTATTATCAGTAAATCTAGTTTCTATGTATTTTGGCTTTGTTGCCAATGGTGGAATTGAATATATAAATACAAACTTTTGGTTCCTGTATTAATTGTCCATAATTTAGTGACCATATAGATTTTTTCTGCAAGTCAAATTAATGATTCATTTTAGTTTTATTCCAATTTCCCATATATATATTTCAATCTCAATGGATTTTTATTCCGAATATCAAATTCTGCAAGATGTTTGGTTTGTGTTCCATGTGTTAGCATGTACTTTCATACATAGTCTACTGATAACTAGTACAGTTGCAATAATTTATCTCGATTATATTATTCAAACAATTGTTTTAGTTCATATATAGTTTATAAAAAAAGTTGTCAATCTCGTTTAATTTTATGTTCCGAATTTGGTATGCAAAATAATAGCGCGAGATGATTGTTTTATTCCTCTAGCGGGTACCACTTAATTTCCTCTGTAAAACTATAATAATATATGTTACCAGTACAAAAAAAATGGCTTTTTTACATGATAAATTACTTGTTTGGTGCATGCATCTTTCTGTACATATCACTAAATCTTCTCAGTTGATATTTTCTATCTTTAGATTGATGCGTATCCACCATTTTTTCTGCCGCTTTAGTGATATTTGTAGTAGATTCACAAAGGATGGTGATCAATTCAATGACTAATCTAACTGTGCATGCGAGATGTGGTTGGTGGACTGGTTAAATCCTATCGCTTTCACTATGTAGAGGGTGAAGATACAACTCAAGGCACGATGTGGGTTGAGTTTGGTTCTGGTCGGTGGGAATAACATCATGTCACAGTGATTATTTTAAAAGGGAGAGATGTAGACCGAGACAAAGGAGACAACATCGTTTAGAAAACAATGACGATATCAGATTTTTTGGATTGTGTGGTAGTTGCTTATGTCAGCACATCGTGGTGTACGAGATATTCAACCGCTTCACCTTCGACCAACAAAGCATGTCTATATAGAAAATATAAGAGTTAGGGAGCCTCTCATAAACCGGCTGACACCCTTTTGGGTAGAGAGGATGAGGTATATGTTTGCATTATAGATATATGCATGCATGCACAAATTATTTACTTTTATTTACGAGCTACCAAGGTCATTATTTTTAACGTAAAGCTCATGCTACCATACCATTAATTTATACTGAACATTTTTACTTGTTTACACTTATATTAATCTCTAAATTCACAATTTCATTTTATCTATACAACAGACGAATAATCTTAATTGGTGCTGAACTCCATGTGACAATCACATTCACTCACACAATAGTTTGAGCTACTTATGTGTATCATAGTGCATTTATATATAGTATCTTGATATCTTAGAAAGTGTCTTATGATACCCTAATAGAGACTTGTAGAGTTCACTTCTCTATCTTGGCTATAGCCCATACAAGTTTATAGTGTAGCGAGGTGTAAATAAGTACTTTATCCTTGAATTCCTTTTCATTCGGAGTACACAACTATGTGTTCCACTATCGTCGATTAAACAAATTCACCTAAATCTAAATGGAAAGAAAACCAAAACAAACCGATGTCGTAGCTCAACCTATGTGGGTGTAGTAGAGCAACCTATATGTGTTCGTAGAAATTTATATGTCAACATGAACTCGTCTTATGAATTGATCTCAACCTCCTTGTCTTAACAACGTGGGATTTTTTTTGGCCATCTTGGTAAGTAAAACACATCTTAGTGGTAGGCTTGCAACAATAAAACCATAGAGTAATGTATCTTTTGTGTTTGATGTATAGGCTACATCAGTTCTGAAGTCGGATTTGAAAGGGGACGAGATGTTCATCATCAACATCAATCAAAAAGTTCAGTTCATGGCTTTCTGTACGTGTGGCACACCACAGTTGTGTTGTTTGATCTTTTTTTGCGAAATTACCAGTCTTTCCCACAGTTTAACAGAATCCTTTGTTACACGTTGGGTATCAACTAAACACAGCCTTGTAGTACTGATGGTATTTATGCCATGCCAAGTAAACTCATCTCTTGTTCTGTAACACATTTTTTGGATGATTTTGAGACAGTTGGGTTGTTACAAAGTATCTGTAACTAGAAAGTCAAAGAAGAATTTTTTAACGTGCATTGAAGAAGTCAGGTGTTGGAATTTGCTGTTATGTTGTGGTCGCTCAATGTGCTTTTGTATTGTTAGTACTATCTATTTTATTTTTGAATTTGTGAATGAAGTACTTGTATGGATCTTTCTTAGGGAGTGGGAAGCAATGCTCTAGGAAGTCCTTGTCGTGATACGGATCGTGATATTAGTGATGGTGAGGATGACATCTATGTCAACAAGAGGGATGACGAAGGCTATGGTTATAGAGAGGGTGAGGGCGATGGCTACGCCTACGATGTGAGCATTATGATCAAGATGGCGATGTGCGTTATAGTAACTATGGTCATGATGATGAAGATTATTGATGGCGACAAAGTGAAGTTCTTAGTTTTTCTTTTGGAAATTTTCGCTAGTGCAAAATGTTTGGACCACTATATCTAAGTTATATTTTTGCTTGCATTCAACATTTCCTAGATGAATCATATACTGTATGAGATTAGACTAAATATGATATGTGTTCTTGATTCATGTGTGGTTGTGTAATTATGAGTTGTTTCTGAAATGGTAATATCGAGAAATGTTGTTGTTTTGAATTACATTTCATTGCTCTACAACCGCATCTTGTCACCTCGTCCAAGCATCTGCTCTGCAAGTAAACTAAAAAAAAACAAAATCTGCTCTGCTCGTTCGATTTTCACAAAAAAAAAAAAGCAAGTCTGTTCGATGCCTCGACCACGACGCATCAGCATCTCCTCTGTTCGGCGTCTCGGCCGCTGCTTGGATCACCCAAGCCGCCGGCGCGATGCGGTCGTGCCGATACCACACGGCCACAGGGAGTTCGCTTCTCGCGGTCCAGCTTCCTTCCCCGCCTCTAATCCCCCACCACACGTCACCGGTGTAGAGCACGACCGAGCTCCAATATTATCCCCTGTCTTAGGCTCGCGGCGGCCGGCGGTAGCGCATCCGTATTCCGGCAAGACCGGCGGTGCTTCATCACCGTAGCAGTAGCAGCTGTGCAGCGGCTGCCCACAGTCCCACTCCCACATCAATCATCTGAACTGAGATTTCTCGATTCAGAATTCTCAGTTCACAATTTTAGAGTTTCAGACCGTGAGTCGGTGAGTGCAGACGGAGTGATTTAATCTTTGTTTTTCTGATTTCCCTCATCTGAGATTAAATATTTTGTAGGTCTTAATAATGAAGAACAAGCGGGAAAAGTATAATCAATTCTTCTTGCAAGTAAAGGATGTCGAAATGATTTCTCATTTCCAAAAATGAAATCATAGAGGTAATTAAATACTAAATTTTCTCTTTGTTCTAGCAATGTAATTTAATTATTAGAGATGACTACTATGAACAATTTATAGTTTCATTCTTGGTATTGTGAACTTCCATACTTTATATTGTTTTGTTCAAATACACAATATGAGATCATGGCTCCGCCTCTTCAACACATAGAAGACAAAGAACCTCAATTCACATCCACTGTTTTTTTGCGAATACATCCATTGTTGTCCTTTCTTCAAGAATCTTTTCTGTTTGGGACACTAGTAATCATGCACATGCAATGCACATATCCAACGTTTTAAGTTAAGTTAGGCGATGAACTTAAATCTTTATTGGCTGCATTGACCAAGTTACAATAAATTTACTAACCAAATTGACTGATTATCAAGCATGTACCATACCGAGTGAAAATAATAATAAGTAAAATCAGATTGATTAACCGAGCAAAATAATTTGTAACCATATCTAACAAGATTATCTCACACGTCCCATACTCAAGCACCAAAGAAATGGATGGCTATCTAAATATATGTCACAATTTCTCATGTACGGTTAGCTTCTAAAATACCATCAGTCAAGGTTCAAAAAAGCGGTTTAAAGCGTACGCTTAAGCGCAAAAGCGAGCGCATCGTTCGCAAAACGCTTCGCTTTGGGCCTGAGCGGCCCATTAAGCGTCGAGCGGTAAAAAGCGGTCCGCTTTCTTCTTCGCGTAGGCTTCCTCGTCCTGGAGCGGCGCGGAAGCGAAGAAACGCGGTGGCTGAGCGCTAGACCTCGATGGTAGTCGGCGGCGGGAGATGAAAAATTGGGAGGGGAAATAGAGGGAAACGGCATAAGAGAGAGAGAGAGAGAGGGAAACTGATAGTTAGGGTTAGGAATCCCCCCAATCGACCACTTCCACTCTCGGGTCGAGAGAGAACAGAGGGAGGCGGCGCCATTGGAGCTCCCAAGCGCCTCCGGTCAAGCTCCTCCCACGCCGCCGTTCAAGTTCCTCTCCAGCCGCCGGTTTGATCTGCTCACTCCTCTCCTCCTCCTTCTTGTGCGCCGGCCGCCGGGTAGATCTACCCCCTCGACCTGGATGCCGCCCCACCTGGAACTTATCCTCCGCCACTCCTCGCTCCGACGTGACCTCGCCACCTCGCCGCCTCAGCTAATTCCTACTCCTGTGCACTTGCCTTCTCTTTCGATTTGGAAGCAGAGCGGGTTGTGCGTGGAGGACTAGCGGTTTGTGCTGGAGCATGGGGTGTGCGGGGCAGCGAGGAGCGAGCCTGTCGATTTGGTGTGAGGCTGTGTGTGCTGGACTGCTGGGTGCCTAGGTGCGTGTATGGCAGAGGGGCTTGTCGTGCGTGTTTGGCTGTGTGCTGCTGCTGGGTGTGCTGGCAGAGAGGTTTTGTGTGTGCGCTCCACATTCTTCCTTCAAAAATACCATTACAGGTTTAGTATATATAAAATACAAGTATTTTAGGCTAATGTATGCCTAAAATTGCTTCCCTATTTTTCTCTCCGTACATATCCGTACAAAACGCTTAAGCACCGCTTAAGCTCGCTTAAGCTGTAGTTCCTCTGATCGGAGCCTTACCGCTCGCTTACCGCTTACCGCTCCCTCCGTTCCTATATGTAGGGTGTATATAGTTTTTTTTGACGAAATGCAGCCTGACCTGCTTTTCATTGAATTAGAACGAGAGTACAAGACGTACAAAGGGCAAAACTAAAAGACAGACTAGAAAAAAAGACGAAAACAAAGCACGCTGTGGACGGGAAAATGACCCCAGTTTTTGATAGAATTATTTCTGGCTAATTTATGTGGGGAAAAGAGAAGTTTGCATGAGATAAGGGAACGTAATCAAATCCCTAAAAAAGTTTTTCAGATGAGTGATGGAACACAATACACCTTATATTATGAACTTTTTCTCAACAACCTATACACCTTATATATATATGAACGGAGGGAGTACAATACAACAAACTGCTAGCTCCCATAGAAGAAGATAAAACTTGAGTAGTTAGTTACAATATTGAAGGAAGTGGAAGTCATAGCGGAGAAAATACATCTAAAAGGTGATTTCACATCTCTCACCATCATGCTTGTTAATTACTCTATACATTCAACATTTTTATCATAGCACAACATCTTATTTGATTTGCTCCTCGACATTCAGCCCACCTCCTTATCATCTTCTTAACCTCCTTGGCATCCATTTTCTACGGAGAATGAGCATTAGTATCCCAAATGCATGGAGGGACGAAGAAAGATAAGTCATGCTTGAAATAACCCATGAAGGAAACAACTGTCCTCAGTAGGGGAGATAAAAAATTATGGCCCTTGTCTAGCACCTCAAAAGCTTCCTTCAGCCCTAAGTCGCAATCTCCATCTTGCAAAGGAAAATAGATAGGCATTAAACTGATAAATTTGTTTTAGCTCCTCAGAGCATTATTACTTTCTATTGCTATAAATTTCGAGAAAGAATCAAATCTTCAGAGAAAGCTTATAATGCTCTACTGGACCTACACACCAACAAGAGCTGCTACTAAGTTAATCATGCTTGAAGAAAAGCTTGTATATACGAAGAAGGCACAAACAACTTCCTTTTAATAAATGAAGAAGGCAAACAGGAGGTGGATATCGTTGGTCAGATTGGGCATATCTACATTAGCTTGGGTCAGCTGCAAATGTCCCACTAATTAAACCATAAAATCAAAGATTTACTTACGGAAGTTAATGAAAAAGTAGGCTGGTACTCCCTCCGTATCAAAATATAAGACTTTCTATCTAGTTTCTGCACACATGTATCTAGAGTTCTAGACATGTTTTAGTGCAAGATTCATGTGAACCTTGCACTAAAACATGTCTAAATACATGTGTGCAGAAACTAGCTAGAGAGTCTTATATTTTGATACGGAGGGAGTAATTGCTAATGAAAGTGATAAATATCTGTCCAGGAAATAACACTTTTCGTACTAACTTATGACTTATGATTGCACTCCGTATATTATATATGATTATTTCCTTAGTAACATCACTTGTCTTTTTCATATTTTAAATCATCTGGCATCGGCCAAGTAACATCACATTATCTGCACTCCATGGATCGGCACCTTGTAAATGTACAGGTATACCAAACATTAGAAGCGTGAATTTGCATAGTATTTGTGAGCAAAAAGAAACTGGCAAGAGGATAAACAAGAGCAGCCATGGTTTCATGTCCAGTAATTTTAGAGAGACATCTGAGTAGTTGCTTCACCTAGGACGACCCAAATAAAATACTGAATAACACTAAAGTCAATGAACAGATAAATTCACAAAATTTTAAGTATTTTTTTAAATCGATAATATGCCAGTACTGATTTTTTCCCAATTGTATTCAGCCATAGTGAAAAGGTTGAGATCAGTATAATAATTAAAATTTATGAACATCTACAGACTTTCCTTCGTGTAAGATTATCCAGCCGGTAAATTACTTATTTCCGATTCAAGAATTAAACTCAGTTTATCTGAATGTTATCTCCGGGCATATTCAGTCTCCCAAATATTTTGCACAATCTAATACAGGTACAACAAAATCGATGCAGAACTAAACTGACTGGGGATAAATAGAAGAGCGGGCGCACACAGCAAGAATTTGGTTCATATCCATTCTTTCCCAAAGCCATTCCCTACACAATTAGATAAAAGAGGAGTAAATACATGTTAAATAGAAAACTGAAGATACTTAAGTAAATC
Source organism: Poa pratensis (assembly GCA_947311845.1). Classification (NCBI taxonomy): domain Eukaryota; kingdom Viridiplantae; phylum Streptophyta; class Magnoliopsida; order Poales; family Poaceae; genus Poa; species Poa pratensis. Next base: position 23,152,689 of record CAMZMU010000061.1, read on the forward strand.
CTTGTCTTTGGTTGTCCCGTATTGTTACAATACATAGAAATTTGAGACAATACAACAGATTGGAGGAATACCATGCTGCGCATGGAACATGCTAAATTAAAAGTTAAAATATTGCAATGCTAACCAGGACCAGTTGGACAGTAGGAACCTCCATGCATGCTATGTAGTGAATTCGAACTGGCTGGCAATCCTCCACGGCGATGGTTCCGGTAACATGCATACTCCTGTACTGGACACCAGTTTGCGAAAGGTGGGTGAGGATTCACAACGCCGGCGGAGAGGGCCGCGGTGACGGTGGCGGCTACAGCGGCAGCCGCGATGCCCTGTTTCTCTTGGGCTGCAATCGATGCTCCTATTTCAATTGTGCCCTCGATGTGCTGTCTGTGTTGAATAGTTTTTTGTTTTGTTTTGGAAGCTGTGTTATATAGTGATACCACCCATATCGCCGATGAGGCTGGGGCGCTCGGGTACGGAGTACTCCGGGGAATGACGGAATTAATTTCAGGGTGCTATTCCAGGGAATAGATGGGCGCTCAGTATTTTTCTTTCCTTTTGTAAGGTGTGTTTCTATGAAAGGAGATATAAATTGTGTTGAGTTGTGCTCAACATTGGAACGATCGTTGGTCGGTGGCAATTGAACCTGTGAGATTAAATGTGTCTCAACATGTTTACTCTTTTATAGTGGAGATTACATACCGTCTGTTTATACCAATTTGTTTTTTCCCTGTACTAGATAATAATGTGGACTCCTATAGTTTGGCGATTTTGAAGTTTGTCAATGGGGGCCACGGGTGGCTGCATGGTCTAGTGAAATGGTTAGGGCATCTCCAGCCGTTCGGCCCCCAGGCCGAAAAAACGGCGCCTTTTTGGATGGCCTTGGGGGACGCCGGCGCTATTTGACGCCATGGGTTCGGCGATTTCCCAGCCGTGACCAAACCCAGAATTGGGCCGAAAATTCAAAAAAAAAAAATTGGGCGAAATTTATCAAACATAAGCAAAATTCGTTAAGCTTAGGCGAAATTCATACTATATAGGCGAATTTCGCATTGTTCATTACATAATATAAACTTAAAACTTAAACATAAACTAAAACACGGCGATCTACATGCCCAGCTGGCTGTAGAACGCCGTGTAGTCGCCGCCGTCGTCGTCGTCGCTCGGTGGCGCGCCGCCGCCGAAGTGGCTCGGACCGGCCTCGTTGTTATTGGCGCCACCGCCGAACCACGCGCCGTCGTCGTCGCTGTCGTCGAGGACGATCACCTCGCCGCTCGCCTGACGAGGGGGAGTAGGAGGCCGGCGTGCGGCGGCGCGACGGCGGTTGGCCGCTGCCTCGTCGAGAAGGCGCTGCTGGAGCGCAATCTCCTCCTGGGCGTGCTGGTTGCGCGACCATTCGAAGATGAACTCGTCCGAGCACTCCTCGGCGGTGACCATGGGCGGCGCGACGTCCTGCATGGAGGCGGTGACGGCGTTCTGCTCGCCGGGGAATTCCTCGTCGTCGTCGGCGCCTCCGCCTTGATGGCCGCCCGGACTTACTCCGGTGGCGCCACCCACTCCACTGCCGCCTTCTTCTTCTTGGAGGTGGCGCCGCCGGTGCCAGGCTCCTTCTTGGGCCTGACGAGGCGAAGGTGCCCTCGGGGCGGCGACGGTGCGTGTAACAGCCCAAAGTTGTGAACCTCAAAAAACTGAGTAAAATTTTCACTTTTACCTATCATGCATGCATCATGGCATCATTTGTTTTAATTGCTCATGTTGAAACCAAGATTTTGGACAACAAATTAAAACAAAAGGGAAACAAAAGCAATAATGGTTTTCAAACAACTTTAACTCAAATGAGTTGTTGGTGACAAAACCCACCTAACTAAATGTCAAGGAAGTTCCAAGAGCTCAAATCAATATTTTGACTTGCTTCAAAAATTCTAAAAGAGTATTATTTTGGAATTTCTCAAAATGCCTATAAGTAACTTGTTATTTTATTCCCCAAGCAAATGGACTCCAAATGCTTTGAAATTTGTATGGGTGTTGGCCCAAGGTACAAGGAGGCTACCCAAAATTTGCACAATTTTTGGAAGAGTTTAACTGTCCCAATTAATTACAAAACTGTGTAACCAGTGCTGGTAAGGACCTATCCGTGATGATCTTAAAAGTTCCAGGGGCCTCTTTGTAAAACCTTCTCTCCCTTCTTCCTGTAGCGACCGAGGCGAGCACGCCGTGCTACGCCCGAACCAGCACCGCGCCCTGCCCTCTCTGCCTCCCCCTTCCCTCACCGCAAGGGAATCGAGCCCCACCACGTGCTCACCCCATTCCCGTTGTTCTTCCCCTTCTCCTCGCTCTCCCGCTCCCGGCCATGGCGAGCCCGAGCCGCCGCCGTTGACCGTCGATCCCCGCCGCGGTAGTCCACGCCGAGCACCGCCGTGGGCAAACGCTCCGCCTCGCCGTGCTGCTCCTCCACGTAGAAGGAATCGGTCGGAAACGCAGAGAATCGCCGCCGCCATTCGATCTCGTCCCCGTCCCCGACGCCGCTTCGCCGGACGATTCTGTTGCCGCCACGCCATCCCCTGCCTCGCCGTTGCCGTGCTCGTGTTCGTGGTGAGCTCCCCGTGCCAATGCCCCTCTTCCCTCTCCCTCTCCCGCACTGGTTCCCGCTCCACCTCGCCGTAGCCGCGCGCCGTCGTCGCCGTTCGTGTACGTGCACGTCCGGTCGCAGAGCCGGCTTGGCCGGGCTGTGTGCCGTTTGGCTCGGGCCACTAACCGGCCTTGGGCCCGGCCTCAACCGGGCCACGAGCCGGAGCCCACTGTTAGCAGGCCGGCCTCCCACCCGGCCCAACCGGGCCACAGGCCGGCTAGACAGTTTTTTTTTCCGCTGCTTGTTTTTCCTATTTTTCTCTCCCTTGCGCTTGGTTCCGGCTACTCCTTCGCGCCCTTTTAGAGACATCGAACTCCGATGATCCTCCCTATCTCTCCCTCTCTCGAATTCGAGTATTTACTTGTTATCGTTGTTAAAAATAACTTAATTAAAATAATAAATTTAAAAGAGGAAATTAATAAAAGTGATAACTTTTGATCGGGGCCTCCGAAAAATGTGTTCCTCATATCAAAACGCTTAGAGAGTTGTGCATTAATCAGTAGCATCATATCCATGCATGTTTACCTGATCTTTAGCATAGGAAAACATTAAAACAAAGAAGGAGCTTTATTTCTCTCTTGTTGAATATTTATTTCTTCACCCATGTAAATGGGTAGAACTTGCTATAACAATTTCAGTACATTCAAAATGCCATGCCATCATGTGTTTGCGCATTGCAGTTGTTAAAGCATGTGTGGTGATTGAGTTGTTTCTTCGTTGTTATGTCTCGATAGATCAAGCAGCCGGGGTTACTCCACAATACCTCGAGGATCCGTACTACCAGTACCCTGAACAAGGCAAGCGTAATCCCCCTCTGAGCATGTCTTATCCTATTTTCCGCAAATATTTTCTCCACTATAATATTGCATGCGGTTCCAAATGTCAATTTGCTTGGATTAGAGTATCCTATAGTTGCATTAAGATTCCGATGCCAATTACCTGTTTCCCTCCTATTATCCATAGGATTGTATTGTTGGCCTGAAATACTTAACTATGCAATGTTGATGCTTAGCCATGCTTAGTTAAATGCTTAGCCGTCCGATGGATACTTCATGTTGGAAACAGGTTGTTGAAGTGTTCAGATGATGGTGGAGAATTGTGGTGACATAATAAAATGCTTAAAGGTGGGGATGAGAGGCCACTTTGGTATGGTGGTGTTTTGTCTCACTCTCGCCGCCTAGGTGCGAGTTCTTTACCTCTTGAACCAAGAATGAGCGCGCTTCCTTTCGGTGGGGTATATGGAGCCCTCGTCGACCGACTAACTTGAGCGGGCTAGCCAGGGTCCTCTAGTTTGAGCTTCCATTTGCGCGTGCGTTGAGATGGTGGCTAAGACAGAAATGAGGATGGTGGTGTTAGGAAAATGAGTGGCCACGGGGCAGGGTGTTGAGGCACTGACCTGTCCGTCCTCACTGATGATCCTGGGTTAGTCTTTAACAAGGTAAAGGTTGTAACCGTTCCCACTCAGCCGGCTTTCCCCGGAAGAGAGCTACGTGTAGGCAATGAGCCGGGCGGTACCGAAGGTAAACACAGTGCACCCCTGCAGGGTTAAATCTTTTCGAAAAGCCGTGTCCACGGTTACGGACAACTTGGGAAAGGACGATAAGATCATAGAATAACTTTAACGGAATGATTAAAAACTGGGTACTAAAGGTACCACTCAAGAATGCAAGGTGACTTCCTCGAGGGTGATTCGGGGAGGTGCCTTTGATGAACAGGTACAGTGGTTGATGATGGTTGATGATGAAAAGGTGATCAAAGAAAAGAGTACTTCTTACCCCTTTTGAAAATACTCTGAATAGTCGATGCCATTGAGTTATGTTTTCATAAATAAAATCAGCTTTATGCAAAACAGCCATAAAACTTTGAAAGCCTCATCGAGCTAAAGCTCTATATATAATCTTGCGAGTTCGTCGAACTCAACGTCGTTTGTTTTGTTTCAGAGGAGGACTTCACCGACCTCGAAGGTGGGTTCTTTGTGGACGTCGACGAGTAGTCTGGGGTTCCCAGGTGGCAGCTTGGGACATCCCGGAACAGCTGGCGCTGGATGTTTATCTGTAGGCCTCTTAGGCCATATTTGGATCTTGTTGTTTAGAACAACCTAATTCGCTTCCGCTTGTTGTAATGTTGGGTCTGTGACCTCTGGTTGTAATTTGCTATCTTTCTCTATTATAAGAGTTGAACTATAATGATTTGTGTCGTAGAGTCTGTGATGTGCCAGTTGTTCCACAAGTCTTGATCTCTCTATTATGCATTGAGGGTTGTGCCTGTGTTAAGGCATCAATCGGGGTGTTGCGTTGCCGATGATCCATTCCGAGCAACGCCTGCCAAAGGTTTTGGCCGGGGATTGGTAAACCCGTAACCTCCGGTTGTATCGCTTAACCGGTGACACACAGCATCACTGTATAACAGTCGGGTCGGGGCGCCACAAGTTGGTATCAGAGCAGTACTGCCTGTAGGAAACCCTTCTACTGGTCGACGTTGAGTCTAGTGTTTGTGAAAATATTTTTAACCTAAAAATGAGTTGTGAAAACCATCTTAGGATTCTTTTTACTCCTTATCTGGTTACCCTCTAATCTCGGAGCAATCTTACCTCGATTTGAGTTAAAGGTTTTACTCTCGTCTGTTACTTCAAAATGATTAGAAACGGGGTGGGTTCGACCTTTAGTGTTATGTGTCCAGTTGCTCCCGCTGCGTTGCAATCCCAAATCAACTCAGATGTTTCTACCGAATCAATCATTTGATCCTTTCTTTGGGTTTTAACCCAAGGACTTGAACATAAGGTCCCGGATTGTGCCAACTAGAGTGTGTTAAGTTGTGATTTCTTAACTCTCACTAGTAGCACATGATGCTGATCTTTGACCCAAGTTCTATCTTGTTGTTTTTCTCGCAAAGTATTATCGTCCCTAGTCTGTGTACTTGTGTAGACGCTAATGCTATTGTTCGACCATTCGGAGAAAGATACTAACGTGTCATTGTCAAATCTCCAGAATGGCTCGAGGAGGCCGTGGAGGCCGCGGTGGTCGCGGTAACCACAATGATGATGAGGATGATCTGCCGCCACCACCCTCGATGGCTGAGGTCTTGATGGCCATTGAGGAGAACCGTGGGCGCAATGAGCGCTTGCTTGAGCAGTTGGTGCAGCAGAATGCACGGAGGAACGAGTGCAACACTCTCACTGAGTTCCTGCGCTCGCAGCCACCCACTTTGCTGATGCTAAGGAGCCACTGGAAGCTGATGATTGGCTTCGTGCTTTGGAGCGCAAGTTCTCCGCGCTGCATGTCCCAGTGGCTGAGCAAGTCAACTTTGCCACCTACCTCTTGGTTGGTGCTGCTGGCTGTTGGTGGGAAAGCCATGTGGCTTTGTTTCCAGCCAACCATGTCTTCACTGGGCTGATTTCCGCACTGCCTTCCGTGCGGAGTACATTCCCCAGCCGATCATGGACTTGAAGAGGAGGGAGTTCCTGGATTTGCAACAGGGACGGATGGACCTCCGCACTTATGGTCGTGAGTTCAACCATCTCTCTCGTTACGCCCCAAGGGACGTGACCAATGATGCTGACAAGCAAGAGCTGTTCCGCAAGGGTCTTCGCCGCAGCTCCGCTATGAGTTGTTGCCCTTCAGGTTCCAGACCTACCAGGAGCTGTTCAACCAGGCTTTACTCTCGAGCAAGGAAGAAAGGAACTTGAGGCTTCCAAGAGGCCCGCACACGGGGACCACCAGAGTTCCTCGGGTTCTGAGAGCAAGAAGCGCAGGGTGTTTGTTCCCTACAGCGCTGTGCCGCGTGCTCCATTCATGCCGAGAGCCGCGGATACAGGCCACCTCCTCCGCGCCCCACTACTTCGACACTTGGGGTAGGCGGGAGTGGGTACCGTCCTATGCTACCTGCTCCACCTGGACTCACTTGCTACACCTGTGGCCAGGCTGGCCACTACTCCAGGGAGTGCCCCCAGAAGGCACCTCTCGCGATAACTCCTGCACGAGCCCCTGCCACTCCAGCTGGCAAGGCTGGACCTATTGTGCGTGGTCGCCTGAACCACATCTCTGCTGAAGAAGCTGAAGAGGACCCCGGCGTTCTCATGGGTGAGTTACGAATCAACAACAATCTGCTACAGTTTTGTTTGATTCTGGAGCATCGCATTCATTCATATCCATAGCTTTTGCAAAAGACCACAAAATACCGTTTGAGAAAATGAGCGTCCCTTGGTGATCGCCACTCCTGGCTCCAAATGGCAAACCGATGGGGTTACTCCTGAGTCAGATTACTATCGGTTACTACTCTTTTCCTTTCGCTTTGGTAGCTCTGAGGTCAAGTGGCATTGATGTCATACTGGGCATGAACTGGCTAGCCAAATACCAGGCTAATCTCGACTGTGCTGCCAAGACCGTCACCGTGACCAATTCTTCCGGTGACAGTGTGAAGTATTGGTCTGCACTGTCAAGACCTCCATGTTCATCATACCCAACTCACCTGAGATCCTCCTTTGCTTTATGGAAGGCGAATCCCCTCCTGAAATCCAGGACATACACGTGGTGTGTGACTTCCCGGATGTGTTCCCGGAAGAATTGCCTGGCATGCCTCCTGACCGAAGTGTGGAGTTTGTCATAGATCTACTTCCCGGTACGCTCCAATTTCCAAGAAGCCCTACCGTATGCCGGTGGAAGAGTTGGCTCTGTTGAAAGAGCAAATTGATCAGCTGTTAGCAAGGATTTCATCCAGCCTAGCAGTTCACCTTGGGGTTGTCCGGTACTCTTTGTCAAGAAGAGGGATTCTACCGTGCCTCGTCTAGTCTCTGACTATCGACCGTTGAATGCGGTGACAATCAAGAACAAGTATCCTATTCCTCGCATCAATGATCTGTTGGATCAGTTAGCTGGTGCAACGGTATTCTCCAAGATGGATCTGAGGTCAGGCTACCATCAGATAAAAATCAGAAAGGAGGATATTCCAAAGACGGCATTTGTTACTCGTTATGGCTCATATGAGTATACCGTCATGTCCTTTGGTCTCACAATGCTCCAGCTACTTTCATGAGGCTCATGAACTCCATCTTCATGGATTATCTTGACAAGTTTGTCGTCATTTACATCGATGACATCCTCATCTATTCCAAAACCAATGAAGAGCATGAGGAACATCTTCGTTGGTTCTGACACGACTTCGAGAACACCGCCTCTATGCCAAGTTCTCCAAGTGTGAGTTTTGGTTGGATAATCTGTCTTCCTTGGTCATGTGATATCCGCTAATGGTGTGGCTGTCATTCCCGACAAGATTCAGTCCATTTGGATTGGAAAACTCCAATGTCAGTCAAGGACATCGTAGCTTTCTCGGATTGGCGGGTTACTACCGCCGATTCATCGAAGGTTTCTCCAAGATAGCCAAGGCCCTGACTGACCTTCTCAAGAAGGATAAAAAGTTCGTATGGACGGCCGAAGCTGAAGAGAGCTTCAAAACACTGAAAGCCAAACTCACGTCCGCTCCTGTGCTTGTCCTGCCGGACACAAGCAAGGATTTCGTCGTCTTCTGTGACGCCTCTCTGCAAGGCTTGGGCTGTGTGCTAATGCAAGATGGCCATGTGGTGGCATATGCTTCTCGCCAACTTAAGCCGCATGAGCACAACTACCCAACTCATGATCTAGAACTTGCCGCGGTGGTCTATGCTTTGAAGCAATGGAGACCATACCTGTTTGGTAACCGTTGCGAGATCTTCTCGGATCACAAGAGTCTGAAGTACCTCTTCACCCAGCCGGATTTAAATCTCAGGCAAAGGCGTTGGTTGGAGTTAATCAAGGACTATGATGTGAGTCTGAACTATCAACCCGGCAAAGCAAACGTCGTGGCTGACGCGCTAAGTCGGAAGTCCTATTGCAACAATCTGATGATTGAAAGGCCCAACCTGCTCTTCATGAAGAGTTTCCCGTTTGAACCTGGAAATTGTTCCCTCCGGCTACCTTGCAAATCTGGAGATCAAAGCTACTCTTGTAGACCAGATTAAGGATGCTCAGAAGCTGGATGAGGGTATCTGAATATCAAGAAGAACATTGCTAGCGGAAGGCCAAATGTTTCTCAAGATGAATCCGGAGTTGTTTATTTTGGTGACCGCTTGGTAGTGCCAAAGAACCGAATTTGAGGGAGCTCATCCTACAAGAAGCTCATGAATCACCTCTCTCTATTCATCCCGGTAGTACCAAATGTACCAAGACCTTCGACCACAATTCTGGTGGACTCGTATGAAACGAGAAATTGCCAAGTATGTTGCTGAATGCGACACTGTCGACGGGTAAAGGCTGAACATCAAAGGCCTGCCGGCACTCTTCGCCCTATTGCAGTCCCGAGTGGAAATGGGATGAAATTGGTATGGACTTCATCACCGGGTTTCCCATCTCAAAAGGGCAACAATGCAATCTGGGTAATCATTGATCGTCTTTCCAAGGTTGCTCACTTCCTACCAGTCCGTGATGATATACGGGCAAGTCAACTTGCTGACTTATATTTGGCTCGTATTGTTCCATTGCATGGGGTCCCTCTGAGGATCATATCGGACCGTGGAAGTATCTTTGTATCCAAGTTTTGGCAGAGTTTCCAAACTGCTATGGGGTCCCGTCTCAACTTCAGTACCGCCTACCATCCTCAAACTGATGGTCAGACCGAAAGAGTGAACCAAGTGTTGGAAGACATGCTTCGGGCATGTGTAATCTCTTTTGGCAAGGGTTGGGAAAAGTATCTCCCTTTCGCGGAGTTCTCCTACAACAATAGCTATCAAGCTAGTCTGGGCATGGCTCCATTCGAGGCTCTATATGGAAGAAAATGCCGCACTCCTCTAAATTGGTCCGAGACCGGAGAGAGGCACTCTTTGGTCCGGATGTGATCAATGAAGCTGAGGAGAAGGTTAGAATCATAAGAGAGAATCTGAAGATTGCTCAGTCTAGGCAGAAGAGCTACTATGATAAGCACCATCAGGAAATTCACTATGAAATTGGTGATAAAGCTTATCTCCGCGTCTCTCCCCTTCGTGGCGTTCGCCGCTTCGGTATCAAAGGGAAATTGGCACTCGCTATGTTGGCCCTTTCACCGTTCTGGCCAAGCGAGGAGATCTTTCTTATCAATTGGAGTTACCGGTCAAATTCCCAAATGTACATGATGTGTTTCATGTCTCCCAACTTCGCCGGTGTTCAAGGATCCTATCCATGGAGTCAATCATGAAGAGCTAGACCTCCAGGAAGATCTCACTTATCGCGAGCATCCTATCCGTGTCCTGGATGAAGCCGAAAGAAGACCCGTAACAAGACTACCAAGTTCCTCAAAGTTCAATGGTCTCACCATTCCGAGGAAGAAGCTACTTGGGAAAGAGAGTCTAGTCTGCGTGAGGAGTATCCCGACTTCTTTACGCAACCTTAGAATCTTGGGACGAGATTCCTGTAAGGAGGGTAGATTTGTAACAGCCCAAAGTTGAGAACCTCAAAAAACTGAGTAAAATTTTCACTTTTACCTATCATGCATGCATCATGGCATCATTTGTTCAATTGCTCATGTTGAAACCAAGATTTTGGACAACAAATTAAAACAAAAGCAATAATGGTTTTCAAACAACTTTAACTCAAATGAGTTGTTGGTGACAAAACCCACCTAACTAAATGTCAAGGAAGTTCCAAGAGCTCAAATCAATATTTTGACTTGCTTCAAAAATTCTAAAAGAGTATTATTTTGGAATTTCTCAAAATGCCTATAAGTAACTTGTTATTTTATTCCCCAAGCAAATGGACTCCAAATGCTTTGAAATTTGTATGGGTGTTGGCCCAAGGTACAAGGAGGCTACCCAAAAATTTGCACAATTTTTGGAAGAGTTTAACTGTCCCAATTAATTACAAAACTGTGTAACCAGTGCTGGTAAGGACCTATCCGTGATGATCATAAAAGTTCTAGGGGCCTCTTTGTAAAACCTTCTCTCCTTCTTCCTGTAGCGACCGAGGCGAGCACGCCGTGCTGCGCCCGAACCAGCACCGCGCCCTGCCCTCTCTGCCTCCCCTGCCCTCACCGCAAGGGAATCGAGCCCCACCACGTGCTCACCCCATTCCCCATTGTTCTTCCCCTTCTCCTCGCTCTCCCGCTCCCGGCCATGGCGAGCCCGAGCCGCCGCCGTTGACCGTCGATCCCCGCCGCGGTAGTCCACGCCGAGCACCGCCGTGTGGGGCAAACGCTCCGCCTCGCCGTGCTGCTCCTCCACGTAGAAGGAATCGGTCGGAAACGCAGAGAATCGCCGCCGCCATTCGATCTCGTCCCCGTCCCCGACGCCGCTTCGCCGGACGATTCTGTTGCCGCCACGCCATCCCCTGCCTCGCCGTTGCCGTGCTCGTGTTTGTGGTGAGCTCCCCGTGCCAATGCCCCTCTTCCCTCTCCCTCTCCCGCACTGGTTCCCGCTCCACCTCGCCGTAGCCGCGCGCCGTCGTCGTTGTTCGTGTCCGTGCACGTCCGGTCGCAGAGCCGGCTTGGCCGGGCTGTGTGCCGTTTGGCTCGGGCCACTAACCGGCCTTGGGCCTGGCCTCAACCGGGCCACGAGCCGGAGCCCACTGTTAGCAGGCCGGCCTCCCACCCGGCCCAAACGGGCCACAGGCCGGCTAGACAGTTTTTTTTTCCGCTACTTGTTTTTCCTATTTTTCTCTCCCTTGCGCTTGGTTCCGGCTACTCCTTCGCGCCCTTTTAGAGACATCGAACTCCGATGATCCTCCCTATCTCTCCCTCTCTCGAATTCGAGTATTTACTTGTTATCGTTGTTAAAAATAACTTAATTAAAATAATAAATTTAAAAGAGGAAATTAATAAAAGTGATAACTTTTGATCGGGGCCTCCGAAAAATGTGTTCCTCATATCAAAACGCTTAGAGAGTTGTGCATTAATCAGTAGCATCATATCCATGCATGTTTACCTGATCTTTAGCACAGGAAAACATTAAAACAAAGAAGGAGCTTTATTTCTCTCTTGTTGAATATTTATTTCTTCACCCCATGTAAATGGGTAGAACTTGCTATAACAATTTCAGTACATTCAAAATGCCATGCCATCATGTGTTTGCGCATTGCAATTGTTAAAGCATGTGTGGTGATTGAGTTGTTTCTTCCGTTATTATGTCTCGATAGATCAAGCAGCCGGGGTTACTCCACAATATCTCGAGGATCCGTACTACCATTACCCTGAACAAGGCAAGCGTAATCCCCCCTCTGAGCATGTCTTATCCTATTTTCCGCAAATATTTTCTCCACTATAATATTGCATACGGCTCCAAATGTCAATTTGCTTGGATTAGAGTATCCTATAGTTGCATTAAGATTCCGATGCCAATTACCTGTTTCCCCTCCTATTATCCATAGGATTGTATTGTTGGCCTGAAATACTTAACTATGCAATGTTGATGCTTAGCCATGCTTAGTTAAATGCTTAGCCGTCCGATGGATACTTCATGTCGGAAACAGGTTGTTGTAGTGTTCAGATGATGGTGGAGAATTTGTGGTGACATATAATAAGATGCTTAAAGGTGGGGATGAGAGGCCACTTTGGTATGGTGGTGTTTTGTCTCACTCTCGCCGCCTAGGTGCGAGTTCTTTACCTCTTGAACCAAGAATGAGCGCGCTTCCTTTCGGTGGGGTATATGGAGCCCTCGTCGACCGACTAACTTGAGCGGGGCTAGCCAGGGTCCTCTAGTTTGAGCTTCCATTTGCGCGTGCGTTGAGATGGTGGCTAAGACAGAAATGAGGATGGTGGTGTTAGGAAAATGAGTGGCCACGGGGCAGGGTGCTGAAGGCACTGAACCTGTTCCGTCCTCACTGATGATCCTGGGTTAGTCTTTAACAAGGTAAAGGTTGTAACCGTTCCCACTCAGCCGGCTTTCCCCGGAAGAGAGCTACGTGTAGGCAATGAGCCGGGCGGTACCGAAGGTAAACACAGTGCGCCCTGCAATGTTGGGTCTGTGACCTCTGGTTGTAATTTGCTATCTTTCTCTATTATAAGAGTTGAACTATAATGCTTTGTGTCGTAGAGTCTGTGATGTGCCAGTTGTTCCACAAGTCTTGATCTCTCTATTATACATTGAGGGTTGTGCCTGTGTTAAGGCATCAATCGGGGTGTTGCGTTGCCGATTATCCATTCCGAGCAACGCCTGCCAAAGTTTTTGGCCGGGGATTGGTAAACCCGTAACCTCCGGTTGTATCGCTTAACCGGTGACACACATCATCACTGTATAACAGTCGAGTCGGGGCGCCACAGTGCGTGGCGCTCGTTGATGCGAATCCCGCCGCTGGGCCTTCATGGCGGCGACCGGACACGGCGCCCGGAGTTGAGGACGACGCCGCGCGGCTTGTCCTCCGGCTCGGGCTTGACCCGAGCGAGCGCCGGCGTGTGCGGGGACCCGCTGGAGAGCGGGCCAGAGGAAGACGACGAAGACGCCGTCCCCATCCTCCTGGGCAGCCAGGAGGTGAAGTGGCATCGAGGCGTCGGCGCCTGGCGCGGCGGCATGGTGAGCCGGGGCTGGTTCCCAGCGTGGATGTGCTCGAGGACGTACGCGAGGGTATGCCCTCGACCGCTCCACCACTGCTTCCGCCCGCCGGCGTTCTTCCGGCCGGCGACGGGGCCGTTGTTGTTGGTGTCCTCCAGCTCGCGGCGGTGGCGCTCTTGGAAGTATGCCGTCCAGAAGGCGGAGTTCGCCGGATGCCAGCGCGGGTCCGCCGCCTGCTCTTCGGAGAGCCTGGCGAGGACGTCCTGGATCGCGTAGACGCGATCCGCTCCTTCTGGCGGCGGCGGAACGAGGACGCCGCCGGCGCTCAGGCGCCAGTCGCCGGGGACCCGCATGTCCGGCGGCGTAGGGTACCCGGCCTCATACAACATGCGGGCCTCCTACGGGTGTAGGAAACGCCGGCCGAAGCCGTTCGCCGCAGCTTCGTCTCCGGGGTATCGCTCGGCCATTGCTGTTGCTCGGGGGGAAGGAGAGAGATGGAGAGATGGGGGAATGGTGTGCCTTGCCACGGCGAGATGGGGGGAATAAATAGGCGCAGGGGAGGCGAGACGGTGGCGCGTCATTACTCCGGCGCGTGGCAACCGACTGGACGCGTCGGCCGCCGCTGAACGGCGCGGCAGTCCACGGCCATTATTCCGGCAGGCTTTTGACCAGCGCGAGAGCCGAGGAGATGACGACGAAGCGTTTTTCCACCCGTTATTCCGCGCCATTTCGCCTATCTCGCTGACAGCGCTGGCCCACATTCTTTTTCGCGCCATTTCGCCCCCTAGGCCGAACCCGGTGGGCTGGGTTTGGCCTGGGAGCGCCGGCGCAATTTTCCGCCGATCCGGCGCTATTTGGGCTCCTGGGGGGCCGACTGGGTGAAAAAACGGCGCTCTCAGGCCATTTCGGCGCTTTTTTGGGCCTGGGGGGGGGGGGGGGGGGGAGGGGGGCGGCTGGAGATGCCCTTAGGAGGGTTATGGAGGCTGATAAAGCTCACCGATGGTTCATTCGGAAAATTTCAGGGTTTTTTTTTCCAGGTTAATTCCACATTGTTTTGCAAGCTTTACAACTTTTCTCACATGTTTATTATTTGTTGTTTGACAGTACAAAAAACACTTCAAGGATGCATAACATGGTCTTTTCAGCGGAGCTTCCGATGTTGACATGTTCATCCAGCAGAACACGCCAGCCGAAAGCACAGACGAAGTAAGTTGCATTTACCATCATTTTTCCATCTTGATGATAGTTTATATTTCATACTGTAGTACATTTTCTTTTGCAGTTCGTAGTTCTTTTGTTGAGCTTTCACATGATTCCAAAGTTGACGTTTACATTTTGCTTTGACTTTCTTTTTAGTTGTCAGAGCCGATATTCTCCACATCCGACAGAAACTGGAGGAACGCCGCCCGTGAGGAGCCCCCTTCCTCCAGCGCTGCCTCCGCCTCTTCTTTGCGAGCAGCCACCCGCTCCCTTAGCTGCCTCCCTTCCTCGCTCTCGATCACCAGCCTCACCTTGGCCTCCACCTCGTCCGCCTTCACAAAACCCGCCCTGTACCCATCGAGCTCCACCGCGACGCCCATGTCCTCCGTCATGCACACCTTGTTCATCTTCTGCTCTGCTTCCAGCGGCCAGCACAGCATCGGGACGCCCGCCACGACGGCCTCCAGCACCGAGTTCCACCCGCAGTGGGTTACGAACGCACCGGTCGCGCCGTGGCGGAGAACGTCCACCTGAGGCACCCACGACTTGACGACGAGGCCCATGTCCTTGGTCCGCTCTAGGAAACCTTCTGGCATGAGCTCGTTGAGGTCTGGTTCCGGGCGCACCTCCAAGTATTTCATCGCGTCGTGGCTTCCAGCCGGCGTTCGCACGGACCAAAGGAACCGCTGCCCAGACCTCTCCAGGCCAACGGCTATCTCCTTGAGCTGCTCTCCGGAGAGTGTGCCCTTGCTTCCAAAGCAGAGGAACACGACGCTGCTGTCCGGCTGGGAATCGAGCCACGTGAGACACTCGTTCCTCTCTGCCGCGTCGTCATCCTTCGCGCCCTCGCCGACCAACGGCCCGATGCAGTAGATCGGAGGCAGGATCCTGCCGGGGACGCAGAGCGGGTCCCTGAGCGACTGCACCGCCCGGCTCTCCAACGACTCGAACGTATTCACCAGAACTCCCATCGTCTCGGTGTTGCGCTTCCACATGTTCGTCAGGATCTTGCACATCTCGTCCTCCGGGTGCTCCAACAGCTCCTTGACGAGATGAGACGCCGGCATGGGCGGAACACCAAGGAAATCGAGGGGCGTCTCCCCGATTTCCTTCAAGCCCGTCTGCCTGCTGGCAATCAGCGCAGGAACCTGGGTGAGCACGGACAGGCACGAGGCGCCTGAGGCGAAAAACGTGTAGACCGGGACGCCGAGGTTGGTGCAGACGTCCACGGCGTGGACGCAGAACATGTCGAGGACGACAGAGTGCAAGCGCTTCCTGGGGATGGAGCGGAGGAAGGCTTCGAGCAGCTTGTTGTACTCGAGCAAGAGCTGGAACATGAGTATGAAAGGGTTCATGTTGCCGGAGGCGGCGAAGTCTGGGGCAGGGAGGGGCGGGAGGACATGGAAGGAGATGGACGGGTTGGAGGCGGCAATGCGCTCGATGAGGGTGGCGCCGGAGTCGGACGACTTGAAGGGCGGCTCGAGGAGCACCATGGTGACGTTGTAGCCGTGCTTGAGGAAGACGTTGGCCAGCTCCGTCATGGCACCGACGTGGCTGCCGCCGGCGCCAGGGTACATGACTACAGTCTGCTTCATCTTGTCTGTCTGGAAGGTGGTTGAATCAATGGGAATCTTTTGGGAGATGGCAATGGCAATGTCAGCGTGGAAATTGCTTGTGGTGCCTCGCGCGACTTATAGCTGCGTTCTGCCTTGCGGGTGAAGTAGTTTGGACCTAGAACCTATTGTCAAAGATATGAAAATTATACGTATCATACTAAGTATATATATGGAGAGAGAGTTGATTGCGAAATCTACCTTGAATAAAGTACTTTGTGGAAGGCAGTGGAGGAGTTCCACACGCGATGGTGTCTGCAATTTGGAATCTTTGGATAGCTGGGTACCTTCCGGAGGAAGCATACACGTGATAGAGGTTTGAATCGGTCTTCTAATCGTCATTAGCTCTCGTTTGGAAAAGAGCGAGGAGACTTTGAATTGTTTTACACTACTCCCTCCCTATCAAAATAACAAGACCGGAGGGGGGACTCCACCCCGGCTTTGTCATTAAGGTAGAAGTGAGGACTCGAACCCGAGACCTGGCCCTTATGCGCATATGCACGGCTACCACTAGTCCACGGAAGAGTTCTCACTCCCTCCCTATCAAAACGTAAGATGTTCTAACTCTTTTTGGCCACATGAATCTTGCACTAAAACATGTCTAGATATATGTGGACAAAAAAAGATAGAACGTCTTATATTTTGATACGAAGGGAGTAGAAGGTAAGTGCGCTTGAGCAATCATTTGAAGAGGCTAATTATCTAACTATCGATTGCCACTAAGCTAAATCGCTTGAGCAATCATGATCTTGCTATAAATGTACGCAGTGAAAGAAAGCAACTCATGTGTGCAGTGAAAGAAAGCAACTCACGTGTGTGATTAAAGGGCAATCAATTAAAAAATTATCACTTAGCCAACCATATATAACTGGTACTTTAGAGTAAGAATCAACATCATTTATACCATATGTACCTTACCATATCATCGGTGTATTGAAGACAACAACTTCAAAACAGCTCTTATAGTTGTCAACTAACATATGCAGTTTTAACATGTTTCATTATGACAAATCTCGCCAATTTATATGTACAAATTTGTTTTTTGCAAAACTCCATACCTAGGAGCTAGTGAAAATGTGAAATCTATATCTGCAAAGATGAGACAAACAGACGCATCAAGGGACATGTTAGGTTACTCGTACACATTGCATCTGTGCCTCACCAGAAGATGGCTAAGGAGAAAGATGGTTTGGAGCATATTATGCACTAAGTTTGCTTCAGTGTATTTATTTTGGTTGTATCCGGAGAGACGCAAACACGGGCGTTTGTTGTTTCCTATACTCTCGCCACTTGGCCAAGTGACACTTGAAAAAATTCGTCTATGTGACAGCCATATGAGGAATGGTGAATGGAATAATGTCGCGGAGTGACGACAGTGCGGCGGCGGAGGTAACAGCTGGAACTGCCCACGCGGTACAGTTTGCAGCCGGAGTGGACATACGCATACATATATCTACAGTGTAAAATCTATACGTATATGTCCGCCAAAATATACAACACGAAAAATGTGCGGAACAACGAGATGTATCTACTCATCGAAGGAAATTTCAAACGGTTGAACGAGTGCAACGAATTTGACAAAACTTGTCTAGAAATAGTACAAACTTCGAGCCGAAATTAGCAGGTTACAGTTGACGAAATTCGAAACCAATCACGGAAATGGAATCTACTCGCCGACGCACATATATTTCGTATACATTTTATCTCGAATCCCAACCGTGTAGTCCAGAACTAAGGCAAGCGGGCCCACACCCGTAGGAGATCCATCCATCAGTCCCTGCCATGCGGGCCACATAGAGGATGAGGAGGTTGAGGCACGAGGATGCTTGAAATCTAGGGAGCTTAGTACTTTCATGGATGAAACTAAATTCCTACTAGGAAGAATAGGCGCGGCGTGCCAAGATATTTTTTTGCGGCTGCTTCCTGCAACTTTTGTTCTTTCTGATGTGAATGCAAAAGAATAAGTGTCGAGGGTGGTATATTAGTGTTGTTTCTGCTGTTCGTTAGTGTTGCTTTGAGTAAGAATTAGATAGTAGGTAGTGCTGATGTATGCTAGCATGTTTCATGGTCTGTACTTGATCTGAAATAAAGTGTAGCAGTGATGAATTGAAGCACGTTTTACTGTTTATATTTAATCTAGGATAAAGTGTACTTTTTGTTAAGTGAAACCTGGGTTTGCCTTCCTTTGACATTTCCAGGCGCTGGAAATATTGTGGCCTGATATTGACTTACTTACAATAATTCACTGTCAAATTATTTGATCACTAATTTAGATTATATATGTACCATGTGGTGATAGCTAACCTATAAGTTTTTAACTTTGCTTCACGCGTTTAAATATTGCATGAGAAAGAGGAAATTAATTCTTTAGTCAAGTGTCCATTATATGGCTGCACCTGTAAGCTTAATGTAGGTAGCAACAGGGTATATTACAGAGTGCAGTAACTCAACTGATGTAAATAGCTGCCTTGCTAGTACATAGATGCTGCAGGACTAATCGTCGATAGATAAAAGGTGATAGCTAGTTTACATAATTACACAGGCCTTGTAGATACGTAATATTACAGGATTGCGAGATTGTTTAACCCTACTGGCAGTACATGAGTAACATGACATAGCGGTATTGTACATTGTTATCCTGGTAATAAAAGTTGTCTCAGCAGTTGCTTGTTGAAGATTGTAAATTTCGGCAGCTTGGTTGTTCTTTTATCTCATGCTATCTACTTAATTCATCACTGCAAGTGAAACTCTGTTGTGATGGTCTAAGATTTGTGCAATTAACGTTTGTATTCGACAGTTACCTGATGAAACCGGGGTCTCTATTTAGATGGAAAGAGTTTCTTGGCTGACCCTTTCTTTTTGTTGGTTACACTGCAAGCGATAGACAGATTACATGTGCTTAGTGAGTAAGTGCAACATATTTTGTTATGGAAAAGACATGCAATCAGCCGACCGATCGTGGCCAAAAGATCGGTCGCCCTCCACGCGCGCGTGTCGCTCTGTGTGCGGGCCCACCCATGTGCGTACTACTCCCTCCGTTCGGATTTAATTGACACACACTTTGTTACACACAGATGTATCTAGACACCTAACAAGTATAGATACATTCATATTTAGACAAAAGCAAGTCAATTAATTTGGAACGGAGGGAGTAGCTTATTTCCAGTCTCTGTGAGCACGTACGTGCTAGTTTATTTCTCTCTACTACTCGCTGCATACACGCGCTCATGTCGTATTTTTTGTTGTTACGTGCTAGGAGTAGCTATTTGTTGCATGCACATACAGACAGCTACGTAGATTTTCTTGCTGCCTCCACACACGCGCAGCTAGCTGGTTCTTGGCGTGTTTGTCTAGTTTGTTCCCACATTATCGTCCGGTCATGTCGGCGACCATCCTGATCAAGTCGGCCCGTATCCCACTCGAAAATGGAGCCCTCAGAGCTACACCTATTACGCCTCCGGCGTTCCGCATTTTAACTATTTCTAGGAGACGACGGAGCAGTGGGAATGTGACCGCAGTCGTCAGATCTAGTGCCGAAGGGCCTCCAAGGAGTTGGATTCATGGCCGATGGTATCGAATTGGCGAGATCAGGCCACCATGGATGATTGTACACTTAAGTTTCTTTCGTGAGTTTTTCAATGTTGCATACGTCTTTTAAATTTGTAACAAACTTGCACCAGTGTTGTTGAGAAACAACACGTGAGATCTTGCAAAATATTTTGAGCGTTTTGCTACAAGTTTATGTTTCCCCCCTGATTTTTCAATGTTGCACACGTACTTTCAAATTGTAACAAACTCATATGACTTTTGTTGTAGAATCAAATACCATATGTTGTAAGGTTTTCCAGTCGTTTGCTTCAGCGCGATTTTATATGATTTCTAAGATGTTTTAGTGCTTTCAAAATGGTGCAAATACATAATTGTTTTGTTGTATTCGTTTGCGATCTTTGTTAAATTAGTTGGTAATTTTTGTTGCAAATGAATTTACAGCAAAATATATGTTGCTTAACCACTTTGTTATTGTTGCAACCACGTTTTTTCTGTTGTTATAAGTTATTATTTTTGTTGAAATAGTTGGTGATTTTTGTTGCAAATGAATTTGCAAGAAAACATTTATTGCTTAACCACTTTTTAGTATTCCAAACACATGATTTTGTTGTTGTAATCGTTTGTAAATTTTGTTGAAGCTATTGGTAATTTTTGTTGCAAATGAATCTGCATGAAAACATGTGTTGCATACTCGCTTTTTAATTCTTGCACACACATGGTTTTTTCTCGTAATAGTTTATGATTATTGTTTAAACTATGGTTGATTTTTGTTGCAAAGAGATCTGCAAAAAAAAATGTTTTTAATCACTTTTGTAGCATTAATTATTTTTTAAAATCTTACAACATTTTTTGTACTAGTATTCTTTTATGTAGAGCGGGTTAAATTTTTGTTGCAATATTAAGAATTTTTTGCATCATATCGGTCCGTGTACAACATTTGGTAATCTATACCTCTTATAAAGCAAAACTCCACTAAGTGCATTTATTATTTTTCTATCTCAACATGCAAGCTATCCACATCATCCATGCTATTAGCTAATCAATTGTCCATGTCATTTCCACTAATACTTATTAATATACACATAACATTCCTCCAACCATCTAATAGTACACAATAACAATATATAGTACACACGCAATTCATGTCTATGAAAATTTAGTATATCGACTATGACCAATTAATTTTCGTATATTAATTTAATATGTCATACCTCTTATACCATTTTATTTACACGATATAGTTTCTAAAGTGATACCCGCTGCAAGCCTGCAACGCGCGGGGTATCTTCTAGTTGGAGAGAATAGTCACCGTTGCGCATGGGTGGGCTCCACCCACGTGATTAACAACCGCGCAGCTCACGGGCTACACACGGGACGCACCGCTAGAAAAGCACCAATAGGGATTTTCAACTTTGCTTCACGTGTTTAAATATTGCATGAGAATGAGGAAATTAAGTCTTTAGTCAAGTGTCCATTGTATGGCTGCACCTGTAAGCTTAATGTAGGTCGCAACAGGGTATATTACAGAGTGCAGTAACTCAACTGATGTAAATAGCTGTCTTGCTAGTACATAGATGTTGCAGGACTAATCGTCGATAGATAAAAGCTGGTAGTTTACATAATTATACAGGCCTTATAGATACGTAATATTACAGGATTGCAATATTGTTTAACCCTACTGGCAGTACATGAGTAACATGACATAGCGGTATTGTACATTGTTATCCTGGTAATAAAAGTTGCCTCAGCAGTTGCTTGTTGAAGATTGTAAGTTTCGGCAGTGACTTTGATTAAATACTAGAACCATGTTACTTGCTCTTCCTCTCCCATAGTGACTTTGATTACTCTGAAACAAAACTAAAAACTTAAAAAAAAACTAAGAATAAACCTTTATTTAACAAGATCTAAAATGCAGGACTTCATTTGATCTGCACTACAATGTTTTGTTTAATGCCTACAACTTGGTTAAAAGTTGAATCAGCGAGGTGAAGTTTAAACTCTGTTATATTATAGCTACCCAGATTAAGCCTATAAAAAAGAGACTTAGCTATTGTTGAAACACTCGCACCAAGATCACAAAGTGCAGTTATTTCATTAGCACCTAAAGTTATTTTAATTGTAGGTTCAGATACATATCAAGCTTAGCAGGTAACTTATCAGATAATTTCTTATATTCTAACTCAAGCTCAGGTACCTTAAAAGCAACTTGATAAATAAATTCTTTGCATGCAACTTCATCACCTCCTTCAAGTCCGGGGTTTTTAAGAGCATCTCCAGCAGCCCATCTAAATTTGGCCATCTCTCTATCGCTGTATAGAAGATCATCTAAACAGATTCCTTTTTGGATGTTTGCAGTTTCCAAATGGAACGTCTATATTCAGGACATATATATTCTCTCTCCTATATTTTAATAGTATCTTATAACTATCATTCAACAGTATTTTTTCAACTGCTCTATTTTGTCCAGAAAAGATCCATTGCTCTATTCCGTATTTATGAAGTCCAACAAGTTCATAAATCCATTGTCCATCTATACAAGAATAAACAATAATTCAGTATTTATGAGACATCTAGCGGTACTGGAGAACAAAAACAAATCAGCCACCAGAAGTATAGAACCACTTCAACTAGCACAACTCAGTATACAAAAGCAAAACAACTAGTACAATTCGGTATGCAAATCAACTAGCAGATCGAGCAAGCTCTAGTACACAAGCCAAAAAAACTAGCCAAAACCAACTATAGCACAAATCAATCGATGCTCCCAGCGTCTCCTTTTCCAGGAGCAGCCCGTAGCGGAGCAGCTAGGTCAGCTCCCACCGTCTCCTTCCCCATCCTCCATCCGCGGTGCTCAGCCCTGCTTCTCCCCTAGACATGGGCTGCTGGTCGCCCGCATCAGGGGCTACACCGATGAAAAAACTCAAGAACTCGTCCCCTGTCGAAGATCCTGATGGCTTGGTGCTGATCTAGTAGTTTGCTAGCGCTGTAGACGGCCTCTCTCTGGCAAGTTTGCTTTTTTTTTTATGGTCACCGGGGGGGGGGGGGGGGGGACAAAGTCCCCACCTGAATCCGTTTTCTCATATATATGGGCAAGAAGCCTTATGCAGTTACAAGCAAGTTTGCTTTGAACCCTGTAATAAGGAGCTGAACTAGTCATCCGACGCACCATTCAGCTGTTGCTGTGGTTGCTGTCTTTTACTTTCTGTTTTGAACTATGTACTGATCTAGACTACTGGGTTTCGTTGTTTTTGCAATGAAGCTGGGGCAAGGTGCCCTTTTCATTTAAAAAAAATCCTCCATCCGCGGGCCTCCGCCACGCTGCTCTACTCCCACGGAAATGAGCCGGCCCTCCCATCCCAGCTCGCGACCGCATCGAATCCGGGAAAATCGGGGCAGCGACGGCCGGAATCAGAGAAACGCACTCTGCCTGGATCGAATCCGGCGACGCCCCCATCCAATTCCTCTCTCTCAATCAAAAAAGGCAAGCCGTACCTCGGGAGCGAGAAAATAATCAAATAGTCAACTGGAAAATAATTCAATGTCTATAAGTCCATGGAAGTGCTTACCGGACATGTAAAACTCGTAGGGAGAGAAGTAATAAAGAAATAGCAGAATACGATAATTTCATTTATTAGCATGATGTTTGGGGGACAATGAAAGAGAATAGATAAAGTGATAAGAAATTAGGGCCTCCTACATGTGTGGTACAAAAGTGAGGAATGACTCTGATTGAAGGGTGTGTTTTAGTCGTATAGATAGAACTGTGGTGTGCCCTTATGGGTGCATATCGAGCGAGCTTGACTCGATTTGTAAATAATCATTAGTCAACGGGCGTGCTCTACTTGTTAAACTAAAGGGTGGTTCATCGCCGATACCTCTATAGGTAACTTTGAAGATTTAATGTGAGTGCTCGTATATTTTTTTCTAGAGGTTTTTGGTTTTCTTCCGTGTTGAATAATCTATGAGCTATCAAGTAATCACAACTTGACTAATTAAACTTGTTTGTTATCAAGCTAAAAATATCAACTCTGTTCAATTCATTAGTGACCAAGTTCGAGCCGACTTTTGGAGTACTCGATAAGCTCATGAGTTTCAAGTAATATGCTCACCCCTACGTGCTCCCACCATCCCACGCTACTAAAATACCGTGATGGGCCTTAAATGACTATTTTTTCTTGTTTCATTGATCTACGGCCTTTAGACACTCATAGTTGATTATTTCTGTCATTGCTAATGAGATTTATATTACATGAATTGAAATACCAACAAGTGCCCATGGTCCGTTGCCTTTATTGCCCTGCCCCAGGGACGACCCTGACGCCCTGTCGAGCACGCGCGCGAGCCGAAAGTGCCGTGTTCCTCCTTGTTCTGCACGCGCATAAGTTCACCACCACTCCCGCACCGTTTTGCACTCCACACACGCACGCCGGGCCACCAGATCATGGTTGCCACCAGCGACCGTCGCCGATGATACAAAGTCTGAACCTTTGGTTCAGTTTTGTCAGTTAAGCACCGCGGGCACCCTTCAAAACCTGTCAGTTCGTTCTGTTTCCCAAACACGCACGCACACGAGCTGCTGCTGCTGCTGATGCTCTTGCTTCACGCCTGCACACACTCGCGTCGCACACACCACGCAGCACTGATGCGACCATGCGCGAATGATCTAGCTCATCGAGCCATTACAGCTGATGTGTGCGTGGTAGCCAAAAGCCGTGCCTTTTGGTTCAGTTAAATGGGGAAAAAGTCTATTTTAAACCCTGAATTCGTAGAGCTCGGACGGATTGAACCCTGAAGTCAAAATCCCTGTCGTTTGCACCCTAAACTATCGAATCCTACGCCTGTTTGGCGCACCGGGAAAAAGAACATCCCGACCGGGAATACAAATTGTCTCAGTGACTAGTGGGGCCCGCATGTCATATCCATCACCTACCCCAATCCACTTCTCTCCCCATCTCAAATCGAGCTACGCGCAGAGGCGGTATCAACAGGCATGGCGGCACGGAGGCTCGCCGGAGGAGCTGCGGTAGCGTAGAAGCGAGGGACAAGATGCGCGGGTCGTGAGCAGAGTCACAGCCAACTCGGCTGGTAGCGGGAGCGGCACTGCTCTGCAGCTCACATGCGGACGGCGCGGCGGGCGCGCAGACACGGCGGCCGGCCCGGATCGCAGAAGGTCCGCTCGGTACACCGAGCGACCAATACGCTAGCGGCTGGCGCCCCGACCACGTCGCCCTCGTGTGCTGCCTAGATCTTCGGCGAAAAGTAGGTTAAATTTATAATTTTATTTTATTTTATTTTTCTGAAAAGTAGGTTCAAGGTTCAATTTAGACCAGGATTCAATAGTTCAGGGTGCGAACGACCGGGATTTCGACTTTGGGATTCGATTCGCCCGACATGTATGAGTTGAGGGTCCAAAATGGACTTTTTCCTTAAATGGGTCTAGTTTTATAGCAAGCACACGTACACATTCTG
This sequence comes from Poa pratensis, assembly GCA_947311845.1. Classification (NCBI taxonomy): domain Eukaryota; kingdom Viridiplantae; phylum Streptophyta; class Magnoliopsida; order Poales; family Poaceae; genus Poa; species Poa pratensis. The sequence continues at coordinate 23,177,626 of CAMZMU010000061.1, forward strand.
GTGGAAGTTTTGGAATCCACCCGCTCCCTGAGTGCCCAGTGGGATGAACGTTGCAAGAGATTTACCGTGTCCACGGCAGCGATTTGGAGTGAATGCCACCGCCGCCTCCCGGTGCTCTATCTATTAATCTAGTTTAAACTTGGGCCGCTGCATCCTTCGCTGCCTCCACCCGCTCCCCTCGGACGCCATGACCCACCTGACCTTCTGCTCCACCTCCTCGGCCTTAACCACTTCTTCATTGTAACCTCTCATCTCCACCCCGAGCTTCAATTCTTCAACAATGTGTACCTTGTTCATCCTCTGCTCCGCGTAAAGCGGCCAGCAGAGCAGCGGCAGACCAGCGGTGACGCCCTCCAGCGTCGAGTTCCAGCCGCAGTGCGTGACGAATGCGCCGGTCGCCCTGTGGCGGAGCACCTCCACCTGCGGCGCCCAGGACTTGACCACGAACCCTCTGCCCTTGGTCCTCTCCAAGAACCCTTCTGGCAGGAGCGCGTCGAGGTCGGGCTCCGGCAGCGCGTCGCGAAACGTGGAGTCGGGACTGGGCGGGCTCCGCACAACCCACAGGAATCTCTCCCCTGATTTCTCCAGCCCGACCGCGATCTCCACCAGCTGCTCAGCGGAGAACCTTCCCATACTGCCGAAGGAGAGGAACACCACGCTCTTGTCCGGCTGCGCGTCCAGCCACCGGAGGCACTCGTGCTCCTTTTCTCCGCCTCCTCCTCCAGAGACCAATGGCCCGATGTAGTAGACCGGCGGCGTGGCGCGGTCAGGGACGCAGAGCCCGTCACGCAGAGCGCGCGCCGCGCGCGCCTCCAGCGAGTCAAAGGAATTGATCAGAATCCCGTCGGCTTTCGGCATTCGATCGAACATGCCTAAGATGGCCGTGCGTGCCTCGGCGTTATTCCTAAGGTCGGCGGGTAACTCCGAAGCTTTGAACGGAGGCACGCCCGGGGAAGTGATGACGGAGTCGCCCAGCTCCTCTATCTTCAGGCTGCCGCCAGCGATCCTGCCCGGCAGGTTGAGGAAGATGGCGAGGGCGGCGGCGCCCGACGCGTAGAAGAAGTAGACCGGCAGCTCGAGCTCGGCCGCGACGTCCTGGGCGTCGACGCAGAACATGTCGAGGATGAGCGCGTCGACGGAGGGCAGCGAGCGGAGGAAGTCGCGGAGGGGCCCGTTCATGGCCGTGAGGAACCGGAATATCTTGACGACGTGGATCGTGGACGCGTCTTCGGATGATGGTGAGGGTGGCGGCGGCGGCAGGACGTGGAAGTCGACGGAGGGGTTGGAGGCCTTGGCGCGGGCGACGGCGGCGGAGAAGTCCGCGGACTTGGCCCCCGGCTGCTCGACGAGCGCCACGATGACGGCGACGTCGTGCTTGAGGAACACCTTGGCGAGCTCGACCATCGGCACCAGGTGGCCGACGCCGAGGCCAGGGTACAGGACAACGGTCTTCTTCATCGCTGGGTTTTCACTCTTCTTCTTCTTCTTCTTCTAGTGTGTGTGCGCGCGTGAGTGGGGCTGAAATGGTGTCGACAAAGAGCCGGCTCGTGTTCTGCTCTGCTCTGCCATCACCCATCGGGCCGGGGCTATATAAATGGCGCTGCCCGGATCCAATCGAAATGGGATTTGGTATCACTCTGGAATGGTCCGGGCAATGTATGGCTCGCGTGAGAGTGAGATAGTGAGATGTACAGTAAGCCCGACCGAACGAAATTTTCTTGATTGAGGAGTTTGAGGGTTGCGTTTCACGGCCCTGCACGTCGAACGGTCCAAGAACATGAACCACGAGTCCAACCGGTCACTGCTGCGTGCAGCCGCTCAGATAAGCAAAGTATGAGTTCGTGGCTGCTGCCGGTCCATTATTGGTCCTGATCTAGTCTCCGGAGGTGCTGCACATGGAGGCTTTTTCGGCAGAGTTTCAGCGATGCCAATCGTCTCGGTATCGACGCCGTCTTCTAGAAGGCTTTTGTTTGCTGGCAACAAGCACAAAATATGTTTCTCCGATCACATATCATATCGTATGGCATTATTGATCGAGTGTACATCTACTATCTCGCACCATCATGGGACTGTCTTCTAGATGACTTCGACGTTGGGTGCATGTCATTGTCTTAGGTGTGTTGTTCTGCACCCAGAGTTCATTCTTGCGTTTGGTTAGAAAGAGGAAAGGAATCAACTGGTTCCTCGAAAGGAAATATTACACAAATATGCGGAACGCACTCGTTCCACCGATTCGGTCGAAAGGAGTGGAACCGCTCGCTAACCACCGCGATAAAAATAATTAGGCCTCTCGCTCGTCTCTCCCACGGGCCGAACTTTTCGCTCGTCTCTCCCAGCCCTCTCGCCGGCGGCTCGAATCACGCGGCGGCGGCGGAAACCAGAGGCGGCGGAAACCATGAGGCGCAGCGGCCGGAGTCACGGCGGACACCAGAGGCGGCGCGGCGGCCACTAGAGGCGGAGGCGCGGCTACGGCCAGGAGGCACAACGGCAGCGTCGGGCAGGCGGCGGCCCATAGCAGGCGAGCGATGGCGGCGACCCGAGCAGTCGAGCGACGACCGCGGCTTGCAGACTTCGATCGGGAATAGCTAATCCATGGATTTTGTGTCGGTCTGGGTGCAATCCATGAAGAAGAGAGGAATTTTCTAATCCTTCTTCGCAGTAGCTAATCCATGTATTTTGTGTGCGTTCTGGGTGCGATTAGTGCTAGATGTGTGCGCTCTGTTGGGAAAGGCCATGTATTTTGTGATTAATTAATATTGAGTTCCTATTTTTTTCTCTAAAAAATTATCGTGACAAGGGATTATGTGTTGATTTCATATCACTATGAAATTATTACTTTCTAATTCCATTCCACTTGTAACCAAACACCGGAACGGAATAGACCGTGACATTCCATTTTATTTTAACCATTCCATTCCATTTTAGCTATGATCGATCGGGCGTTGTGTTTTATTGCCAAAGTGAGCTGACGATGACTTGACTGTCTATAGAATGGGTGGCGCTCTTCGGAATGATGCTGGTAGGGCCAGGCCAATTCATGGCCGTGAGATCGATCGACGAGCTCAACGCCACATACAATGTATCGATCTAGTCCTTTCTTGGCTTCCTGCCTGAGGAGCTTGATTCTGAACCACGAGACCCAGCTGCCCCGGTGCTCTGAGCCGATGGGTACAAAGACGAGCCGCTGCCGGTCCGCTGGAGTTTCAGGTCTGCGTCCATTGTGTAATGGCCAGCGTCAGCCGTGACGATACCGTTCATGGAGCCAGCCGAGTGTCGGACGTCGTCTTCTAGAAGCATCTGCTCGCTGTTCAGGTACTGGCTGAGTTTAACTTGGGAGATTCGCCACAAAGAAAAGAGGTTCAACTTGGTTGGATGTTGTGACTAGGATCGATGGGGCGTTTTATTTTTAACGGGGGCTTTGAGGATAACTTGAAACGTCTCAAACTCAAATAAAATTCCTTAAGAAAGAATTATGGAAGAAAAGCAAAGAACCGTGTTGCTCGGCAAATAGCGGCACGCTCGTGCCGTGCACCTCTGGTATCCTAGGCCAGCCCATTTTCGTTTGAGCAGCGTTTTCGTACGCTCCACAACTTCTCTCCGGATTTCACCGGTTTTTTTTATGTTTTTAAATGTATTCTTAGTTTCTTACGGTTTTGATGTTACTTTTTTTGTCAGGTTTTCTCTCTCGGTTTTTCATCCAGATTTTCTTTTAATTCTAATTATATCTTTTTATTTCCTATCTGTTTTTCTTTCTTTTTTATGGTATGTTTTTTCTTTTTGTTTTTTGTTCATGTTTCTTTCACCTTTTCTCCCATTTTCTGTTTTCGGAAGTTTTCACGTTGTGGACAAAAATGTTTATGGTCTTTAAATTATTTGTTATGGCCTAGGGTTCGTGAAGTTCAGGATATATATCTATTAGCTTTATTAGCAAACGAATTGGTATCTTGATCAGGGTGGCGTTGGTGGGAGCTGGAATATGGTGTGTCTTGTGTTGGGTTCGTGGTTGGAGACTATCAGATCTGGTTTCCTCCTCCGACATTGTCGCGCGGAGGTGCATATCAGGGTTGCGACGGCGTCTCTGGGCCTCTAGGGTGCTGCCACAGCGAGATTGTTTCGACGACAATGGCTTTTCCTTTGGCAATCTACTTTGAAAGTCCGTAAAACTTGCCAAGCTCGGGTGAAGGGTGATATGTCCACTTTCCCTTGGGTGACCTCCACGGTGTGCCGGAGGCGAGTGACACACGTCCGTACCTTGCTCGAGGGTTTTTCGGTCTGGATTGTAATTATCTTTCTTGCCTGAGTGTCCTTTTCGCAAAAATTAGGATTATCCTATTTTTCAATTCCATGAGGTTGGTGTTTATGCAACTTGTAATTTGTTATTTATTGTATAAATGAGACAAGTAATACATGTAAAGAAAAAAAGTACTGGTATCTCAGGCGACATAGCAACAACGGGCTCGTTTTTTCATTTTCCACCAATCCAACGAGCTCAGGTTAATTGGCAGGCCCGAATCGTGTCTGTTTCACACGATACAACTCTTCTATGCCGCAATGCGGGGTCTATAGAACTGAAGTGGTGAAAAGGAGCACTCAAGACGCACTTACACACGGGCACAATCGCGTGGTTTTCTTTTTTGGGCGGGGAAGAGGCCCGAAGGCCCCAAAAGCTTTTCATTAAGCGGCGGGATAACTTACAGATAGGTCCCTATCAAATACAACAATAACAACGAGGGCTTAAACTTTTACAGAAAGACTCCAGAAAAAACTGGAAAAATAAATCTGCCGCGCCTGCTCTAGTTGGACCTCATAGTTCGATCTCCTTGACAATGTGGGGGACTACGCCACTTGGGTCGTCGACTGCGGGGAGCGCCAAGCTGAGGTCAAAGATCCTTCGAAACGACACCATGGTATGGAGTAAGAAGTTGTGGTGCCCTCCAAACACCATAGCGCGGAGTGGCCTTATCTGGCCGTAAATCACGTCGGTGAATCTGTCCTCCATGGATGAACTCCGTTGTAGAGCTTTCTATGACCTTCCCCAAGCTCCAACCCCCAGATCTGCTTCCCGCCTCCATGGTGGCTGAGCAGACTAAAAAGGGGGGATGATATATATACCGGGCAACCCAAGGACATGACCACACAAGGCACCACCATTGGTCCAATGACAAAAGGTAGAGTCAAAGCCCTCCATGATACGGTGAACTCGCTCCTCTCTATTTGTAATCTAGACACCCCCTTGATTGGATTGACACTTCATTATGATGCCTTGTGTGTACTCAGGTATGACATTCATGAAGATCGCCGGGAGGCTCCGAAGATGGAAAAGAGATATAACTAGAAGATGACGGAGAGGAGACGAAGTCCCAGTAAGTGGTACTACATCCCAAGTTTAGCCGTATTGTAGCCGCAGCTACCACATGCCGCCAAACCAACGCCTCGCAGGCTTCAGGAAGCGGTACTACCGCTGAAAGGACAATGATGTCGCCTAGAAGGGGGGGGGGTGAATAGGCGATTAAAACTTTTCCGGTTTAGGTTTGGTAATTGCGGAATAAAACTAGGTGTTTAAATTAACAAGCCAACAACCTAAATATATTAGGTTCACCTATGTGCACCAACAACTTATGCTAAGCAAGACAAATAACAAAGTGATAGCAATAGAATACTTCAAGCACGAAGCCTATCACAATGTAAAGTGCATAAGTAAAAAGCTCGGATATAGAAATAACCGAGGCACGCGGAGACGAGGATGTATTCCCGAGTTCCTCCTTTTTAGGGGAGTACATCTCGTTGGAGAGGTGTGAGTCAACACAATGACTCAACAGACACAAAGGCTTCACCTTCTTCTCCGATGAACCGCACCACAAAAGATTTGGTTCACCTTTCACTGTCGTAATCCTTCAAGGCGGAATCCGGAGCCTTTACAACAACAATCCGGGGCACAACCCACAACTGGATTGGGGCTCCCGAACGGCTACAAGTGACCACAAAAGGTCTCAACCACCACAAGGGCGTCTAGGGTCCAATGACCCAAGAGTAACAAGCTCACAAACTTTCAACTTCCACGAAACCTCGTGAAGAGCACAAAGCAATGGCAAGAGCACAAGTGCTCAAATCCTTCACTCTCAAATCCCACCAAAAGCAACTAATGCTTATGGGGGGAGAAGAGAGGAAGAACAAAGAAGAACTCAATAAATGGAACTCCAAGATCTAGATCAAGAGACTTCCCCTCACTTAGAGGAGAGATGGATTGGTGGAAATATAGATCTAGATATCCTCTCACTTTCCTTCAAAGATATGCAAGAATCATGGGAGGGATTGAGAGGTAGGCAAGCTTTTCCAAAGGTCAACAATGGAGGGGAGAGAAGGGAAAAACGAGTTCAAGAAGATTATGAACCAATGGGGAAGAAAGCCCCTTAAATAGGTCCCTTAAAAAATCTGCCCGTTGGGCAGTTTTTTGTGAGGCGGGCCCGCCGGCCAAGAGGCCGGCCTCTTCCCAGGTGCGCGGATGTGCAGAGAGGCCGGCCAGGAGGCCGGCCACTCACCCGAGCCGCCCGGCCTTGGACCCGGCCTAGGCCAGTCTGGAGGCCGGCAGGGCACCCGAGGCGCCCGGCCTGGAGGGGAGAGCCAGCCCGGCCTGGCCGGCTTGGAGGCCGGCCAAGCACCCGAGGGGCCCGGCCTTGGGCCCGGCCTAGGGACCGGCCAGGCCGGCCAACCAGACCCAGAAAGAGATCTTCATCAACCTCTAACTTTTGCAAGAAAACTCCAAATGGGATGAAACCAATTTTGTTGGAAAGATAGCAACAAGAGCTTTCCTCCATGGGATAAACCGATAATATTTCTAATTTTGTTGGAAAGATACCAATTTTGTTGGAACCATAAATAGAGTAAAGTCACCACCCATGGGAAGGTGTGGAACTTTCCTCAAGGATAAACCGATAATATTTCCAACACGAAAACTCAACAAGTTTTTCATCCAGACTCCGTTTTGTATGATCTTGGGCTTGTTTCGAAGATAATCACAAGTTCTACAAGATCATGCATATACACATCATAGTCCATCATGTGAGGAGGAGAACACAAGAGGAGAGTTTGACCTCTCTACAAAAGACGAACCGGTAAAACCTCCAACATAAAAAACATCACAAGATATTCAAATGAAATCCGTTTTTGATGAACTAGAGCTTGGTATGGAGATGAACACAAGCTCTAAATTCTCACATAGATAAAAGCCAAATAAGAACCAAGAAAGATGATATGCCAAATATGCAAAGGTTTGAGCTCTCCACAAAGATGCGATCAAGTTACTCACTTGAGAGCCCCTCTTGATAGTACGCCATCTATCCTATAACCCGGTTTCCCACTAACACCACGAGACCGGTAAAAAAGAAACCCTATCAAGATCATACCTTTGCCTTGAGCATTCCACTTGAGCTAGATGATAACGATCTTGACTGCCTCAAGTTGGAACACCTTTCTTGATTGTGCTTGCTAGCACATGCTTGATGAAGACTTCTCCAGATGCTCCCCATACTCCATTATGGGAGAGCCTCGCTAAGCTCCGTTTCACAAAGATGATGTCTTGAGTCCTTCAAGACATACTTGCAATATGCTCAACTCTACACATGACCATTCTTCATATAAACCCTTGAATAGAGCATTGATCATCATGTAATCTTCTAGAGTCCAACACATGAACTCCAATCTTCTCCTATGGACAAGATCTACAAGTATATCTCAATATAAACATTAGTCCATAAGGATTGTCATTAATTACCAAAACCACGTATTAGGAAACACATGCACTTTCAACCGCCCACCACCAGCAAGCGGTACTATCGCCCAAGCTACCGCCCTAAACCCCTCTTGGACACATACTACCGTTCACACATGCGGTACTACCGCCCTGCCTGTGTTCATTCCGGGCTGAAGCCCTTGTATTTTACCTACCACTTACCTATTCGTGCCTTAGTCTATAAATAGTTCCTTCCTATGTTCAGATTTAGGGTTAGACTAAGATTTGAGATGATTTGTTGAGCTATGCTCCAATCCTTCCCCATGTGAAACCCCAAGGCCTCTTCTTGTAGCTACTCTTTCTTTATAGATTTGCCAATCTTTCTCCTTGAGATTCTATTAGATCGGTGAACCGGCCGGTAAGAGGAATCAGTTTCAATTGAGAGTAAAACTGGCTTGAGATTTGAGAACCGGAGGCTACCCTCGGGGCTTGTTTTCGATTAACTACCCTTTGTAGGTATTACTAGTTATCATGTGTTTGGATTCGTGTTACCCCTCGTGTTTCCTCTCGTTTCATTCGTGTGTTCTTCGTGCTCTTCACCCACACCCCCAAATCCGTGAAGATCAGAACCCCTACCCGCATCATATGGTATCAGAGATTTAGGTTGCCATAGATTTGACTTGTGTTTCATCTCCCATCCACCGAACTTTTTTCTTTTTCCTAGTTTCGAAAAATTTCACCAAAAATAGCCTCACATTGATTGGCGCCGATCTATAATTTTGGTGCATTTTTCGTAGTTTTGATTGACAGATCGGTTGCTAAAGGACAACATCCACCTTCATTTGCATTCCTTGAGCCTAATTTTGCCATTTCCCCACGGAGTTTAGGATTTTTCGGAATGAGTTTCCGCCCAAACTCAATAACAAGTCGCCCAGGATTTTTGCCAGCGATACTACCACCAGAGGCAGCGGTAGTACCGCTACTTGGAGCTAGCATTACTACCGTCTGGTCGAGTGGTACTACCTCCGGGCAGGATTTGCACAGAAATATTTTGTTTCCTCTTTTTTTTTTGATTTCTTCTTTGTTGTTTAAGTCTTCTTGTTCGGTGATCATCGTCCTCATGCATCAATCAAGCTTCTGCAACGACTCAACGTCAACGACAAGCGATGACGACACCACGGACTCGAACCTTCCCCGTGAACGTAACCCTTTGTGAGCTCGGCCTTCTTCCTTTCGCGTAACTTACCCTACCGGATTAGCTCATCCAAATTGCGAGGCATTGCCATTGTGTCGATTTGAGTGATTGTATTATATATTGGCGACTTGTGTATAGTGTAGAGGTCTTGGCCCTAGCAAAAGAAAGAAGGAGTCACCTTAAAAAACAAGAAAAGAAACAAAAAAAATTAGTGCCAAGCATTATTCTTGTAGGTATTAACACGCTTCGACCGCCAAAATGAGAGGTTGACACTTGTGCAAATGTATTTCCCAAACAAAGGCAATTGAGTTAACGTCCTTCTTGTATTGATGTGACATTTGAGCACGTAGTCTTCGTGGATGATGGAAAAGCATGGTTCAAGCCCAGCAAGATTGCGGTTCTGTCCAAGGTTCACATTTTCCTATGGAGATTGTCAAAGCACTCTCTACCTATGGGTGATATGCGACATCGTCGAAATATGGCGATGACGGCAGCATGTTCCATTTGTGGACAGGAAGATTCATGGCGACACTCATTAATCTTTACTATTAAAGGAGAGTCCGTGGTATGGTGTCACACGTCGAACTAATTACACGAAGAATGCCACAGCAACGTCTCTCCTTCTCCCTCTTCACCGCACACGCATGCAACTAACAAACATTATCCATCTTATCTATCAATATATCAAAGTGCTCCCTTTCAGCGAGCGATGGAGGTGGCCACGTCGCCCCTGCACTGTAGAAGTGCACTGCTTCTACAGTGCAGCCTTCTACAGCGCACCACGCTCTGCGCCGTCCGATCTGGATCTGACGGTCCTCCTATTCATGATAATATGTACATGAAATATATGTGCGTCGATGAGTAGGTTCCATTCCCGTGATCGGTTTCGAGTTTGGTCGACTCTAGCTCCTTAATTTTGAAACCAGATTCGCAAAAATATTTAGCAAATTTTGTCAAATTCGTCGCACTCAGTCATCTGTTTGAATTTTTCTTTCACGAGTAGATGGATATCACCCTTCCAAACAACTTTCATGTTTTAACCTTTTTATTTTGACGCACATATATATATATTTCTTTCAAATCTTCAAATTCGTTGTATTTTAGGCTGTGCAAAAAAGACAAATTCTGACAGATTTCAAAATTTTGAATCCGGGTATTTGGATCTAGAAATTTGTCTTTTAGATCTAGCCCAGAATAACATTTTGTTTACCTGTCTGTCATGCACAAAGTTTTCGTGAACCGAATTATATTCCTACAATCTCAATTAATAACTCATTTTACAAAACTTCTGCACATACCAATACAACGGCCGCGGTGTGCCGCTGATAATCCCCAAGAGCAAGGAATCACGGTAGCACAATTCGATAAGTATTTGAGTGTCGAACCCACGAGGAGCTGAAGGTAAACTATCTATTCTCTAAATCCCTATAACCCTCTTATATGGTCTTTTATGCAAAGCAATAAATATGAAAGGATCTAACTAATGGAAGCAAGTGACGTGGAATGGATTTATCTAGTAGCAAGTTTCTCAAGCAAGTTTCAGACACAGGTTTCTTAGAGCAAGTTTCTCTCAGCAGTTTTCTCAAGCAAGTTTCTCAAGCAGAAAGTATCAAATATCTCAAGTAGCAAATATCTCAAGGGAGCAAATGTTCTAGCAATTGTTATTTCATTCGCGTGGTTGTCACAATTAGTGAAGCACATGTTTCAGTCTTAGTTGTTTCTTTTAGGTGGGAGCCATAAATAGGTGTAGCCAAGTAAATGAGCAATAACACAACTCTTATGATGGATCTCATGGCCAAGTAAATGACTGCACAAGAGTTATTAAGACATAAAAGTCCCACCATAGCCTTAAGTTCTAGGGTCCCCCATATATATCCCCCATAAAGTAACTTCAAGTCTCAGACACCGGTTTCTCTCTACTCCGACATGTCCTACTCAATCCATTACGCTACGGTGATCACCTTACATGCATTCCCCAACATATGTGTGCACTCATATATTGTACATAAAGACAATCATAAAAGATAACAACACTTGTATGCAACCAATCAACGAACTATTTCACAAGTGCCATGAACAAATCACTTCTCAAACACAGATGTGAGACACAATAGATCAAGGGAATAGTATATTGCACCACACATCATGTTTGCCAAGAGTTTACAGTGGGGAGATGGAGATGATCTTGCTGTAGATGTCGATGATGAACACGCCAGAGGGGGGTGGAGCCCTCCGGAGGTGATTCCGGCGGTGTTTCCCCCCTCCGATCTTCTCCGGCGGCAGCCTTCTGACTCTCTGTTTTGTGGTTTTCTGTTTCTCCGCCGCCTCCTTTCGCGAAACGCCAGGAGACCTTTTTTATAGACGTTTTTAGATCAAGACGAAGTCGGTGGACGAAAGATCGACGGCCACGGAGCTCCGACGTGGAAACGAGATAGGCCCACGCGGCCATGTACTTTAGGCCGCGTGGGACCCTCCCATTTCCAGCCTGTTAGGCTTCTGGTCTTCAATTTAAGCCCATTGCGTTCGTCTCAAAATTCTGAACCGTGCTCTTTAATCTTGCCCTTTTTGGAGTCCCAAAGCTCCCGGAAAGTCTGAAACACTAAAAAAGACGTTTTCTGGAAAAACATGGTTAATTCCAAATAAATGGGAAAACTATGAAGTATTCCCAAAATCATTATAAAACATTGATATAACCCTTATATGATGCAAATATGATTGGAATATAAGCAATTAAAGTGCAAAGTTCATGTATGCATTTTACATGCATCAGCCGCCTCGATCCGACGACCCACACGTGATTTTGCAGAAAAGCCCCCGCGTTTTCCAAAAATTGCGAATCGGTCCTCCCTGGCCCACAGGTGATTTTGCAGAAAAGCCCACGTGTTTTCCAAAATTTGAATCGGTCCTCCGGTATAAAACACATGCGCGAACCCTACGCTTTTTTTTGCAGAAAAGTCCCCGCGTTTTCCAAAAAATGTAAATCGGTCCTTCCGGTATAAAACACACGCGCTAACCCTAGAACCGAAATCGACCTCATTCTCCCCCGAGTCGGCCACCTCCGGCCCGACGCTGCCGCCGCTGCCCAGCCTGCCCCCGCCGCCGTCCCGCCCCGACCTCGGGGCCTCCTCCTCTCTCTCCCGTCGCCCCTCCTCCGCTCCATCCCAGCCCGACGCCGCGTCCCCCCACCACATGCACCTCCCGCACGCCGCGCCCTTCATCGTCGGCAAGCGGTCTGTGGCGCCGACGGCGACGAGGATAGCTCCCTCGAGGCCTCCTCCGCGGCCGTTTCTATGGGGGGCCCGCGCCGAGGTTATGGGCGCTGCCAGCGAGGGATTTCAGCTCCCACCACCAGCTCTACAGCTTCGTGCCGCTGCCGCATACGCAGGAGATGATGGTGATGGTGCCGACCACGTCGGGCGAGGCATCGGCGGCCCGCGTCGGCAACTACCTAGCGGACGCCAACCTCAACCTTCTCGCCTCCTTCTCCAGCGGGCTCTGTACCTCATGGAAACAACGTTATGTGCCATCACCATTTTGATCATACATGCTAAATAAATTTCTTGATGTGCTGCAACAATTCGACCTTCTCCAATTTATTTATGTTGTGTCACGTCGCTGCGCGAATTTTTCTAGTATTTACTAATTGGAGGCTCCAAAGGAGGCACCACGTTAATCCTAGAAAACCACCCAAAAATAACCGTAAGATTTAATCTGTATGGTTAGGATTGAATAAGCGGGATGGAAGAGTTCTATTTATGCACGTTTGGAGTCCTGCAGGTTACATGCATCGCGCCTTGCTACTATTGGCCCAATACGTCACCTCAACAGGAAAAAAAACAAAGTACAAGATATCCAGCTTTAAACGTATGGTTATTAGATCCATCACATGTTAATTCGTTCAGATGCATGTCAGGCGGCAGCATATTATTATTTTCCTAAACTACGACGCCGGTGGCGACGTTTCCATGAGTCAACCATGCCACCGATGACAGAGGCAGTCGCTCCGGAGGCTACCAGCTTTCATGGCCCATATCCATGTCACCGATTTCGGAGGCAGTCTCTGCCGTCTATCCTTCCTCGCAGGTAGGTTTCCCGGTGTGCTGTCGCCATGAAATTTTTCCGGATATATGTGTCACGACCCGTCTACTACCTGAGGCTCTTCGCGTCAAGAAGCGTGCAGAAGAGAGGCGACGCAGGAATGCCCAAGAAGAGAAGCAGCCCAAGCCCACGATGGAAGCAGCGGCCAACCACGTGTGAGATGCCACTGTTATAGGACGAGGTACCGTCACATCCGGGATTATCGAATTCAATGTATTAACTAAAGGCTGTCTGCGATAGCACCCTCTCTTCCTCCTTCCTCGCGATTCATCGCTGAGTTCTTCCAATTTCCAGCGTGACGCTGCGAACAAACCTTGTATCTGTGAACCTAAGTGAGTAGAACTGAGATCGGGGTCCAACATATGGTATCAGAGCAGTAGATCCTAGATCCGCGCTCAGTTTCATCCAGAAAACATCCACACACAAAAAAAAATAGCGAGGAGGAGGGAATCCCGATCCAGAGTTCGTCTTCAATCAGGGGGCGAAATCGAGAGCGAAACGCGGTGGTTCAGCTTTGGCCTGTAAAATCCCAGCCACGTTCTCAGCTCGCGGCGGCGGAGCGGTCGCTCGGCGTTTTCCGGCGATTTACGGCGGCGATTGGCGGCGGTAGACTGTTCGGGTGCAAATTCACGGCGGTGGGACAGTTGTTCACAGATCTTCTGTGGACGGTAAAATTCCGGTTTCACGGTGGATTCGTGCATCACAGGGGCTGATGTCTACGCACGATTCTATTCTTGTAGACAGTGTTGGGCCTTCAAGAGCAGAGGTTTGTAGAACAGCAGCAAGTTTCCCTTAAGTGAATCACCCAAGGTTTATCGAACTCAGGGAGGTAGAGGTCAAAGATATCCCTCTTAAGCAACCCTGCAATTAATATACAAGAAGTCTCTTGTGTCCCCAACACACCCAATACACTTGTCAGATGTATAGGTGCACTAGTTCGACGAAGAGATAGTGAAATACAAGTAATATGGATGATTATAAGTAGTAACTGCAATCTGAAATAAAGATGGCAGCACGCAAACATGTAGCAGAACTTGATGTAAACGGTGTTTCAATGCTTAGAAACAAGGCCTAGGGATCATACTTTCACTAGTGGTACCTCTCAACATGTTAGCACAACTGAATGCATGTAAATGATACTCGGGATTATTCTCCTTCTTGATAACACAAGAGTACTATGTGTAGGGCAGCAAAAGCACTCCTCAAAGTCTGAGTAAACAAACACCACAATTCCCAAGAATAAACCATGATAAATGTCTAAATTATTCATAGAGTCACACAAGTACCCACACTGTCACCTTGATACCGTGTTGTCACAATGACTCCAGAAACTAGATACAATCACTTGAGTAGCATAAACATTACATATGAATTCAGCGATACTAGCAATACTCATGATCACATAAAGATCACACCATGGGAGAGAGAGATAAACCACATAGCTACCGGTAGAGCCCTCAGCCTCGGGGGAGACTACTCACACATGGTCATGGTGAGCACACTTGATGGAGAGGTTGATGAAGAGGTGCAGCCCGGAGAGGAGACGGCGGCCCGCTGCAGCCACGGCGCGGCGGCGGCGCTGGAGATGGCGGTGGAGTCGATGAAGATGGCTCCGGGGGCACTTCCCCGTCCCGACGGCGTGCCGGAACAGAGATTCTGTCCCCCGAAACTTGTCGTCGATGGCGGCGGCGCTGCGGAACTCTTCGTGGAATATGACAGGATATTTTAGGGTTTTTGCGTCAGAGAGAATAAATAGGCCAAAGTACGCTGGTCAGAGCCTCCCGAGGTGGGCTCCTCACACCACGGCGCGGCAGAGGGCCCACCCGCGCCACCATATGAGGAGGATGGCCCATGGGCCTCCTCCTTCTCCCCTTTGGACTCCGTGTACATGTCGGGAAAATAGGAACTTCGCCTTTTGTTTCGTCCAATTCCGAGAATATTTCCAGAAGTAACTTTCTGAAACCAAAAACAGCAGAAAACAGGGAACTGGCACTGTGGCATCTTGTTAATAGGTTAGTCCCAGAAAATGCATAAAAGTGATATGAAGTGTATATAAAACATGTAGCAAATGGTATAATATAAGCATGGAACAGCAGAAATTATGGATACGTTGGAGACGTATCAAGCATCCCCAAGCTTAGTTCTACTCGTCCTCGAGTAGGTAAAACGATAACAACAAATAATTTCTGAGGAGACATGCTTTCACACAATCTTGATCAATATATTGCAAGGCTCATGTCATGAATGAAGTGACTCAAAGCAATGATCTATAGTTTGCTAACAAATAGATAAAGAGTAAACAATGAATCATATAAGCAAAAACTTTTCATGAATAGTACTTTCAAGACAAGCATCAAAAAGTTTTGCATAAGAGGTAACTCATAAAGCAATAGATTCAAAGTAAAAGGCATTGAAGCAACACAAAGGATGATTAAGTTTCAGCAATTGCTTTCAACTTGTAACATGTATATCTCATGGATAGTTGTCAACATAAAGCAATATAACAAGTGCAATAAGTAAACATGTAAGAATCAATGCACACAAAGTTGACACAAGTGTTTGCTTCTAAGATAGAAAGGAGTAGGTAAACTGACTCAACATAAAGTAAAAGATAGGCCCTTCGCAGAGGGAAGCAGGGATTAAATCATGTGCTAGAGCTTTTTAAGTTTTCGAAAGCATATAGAGAGCACAAAATAAGTATTTGAGAGGTGTTTGTTGTTGTCAACGAATGGTAGTGGGCACTCTAACCCCCTTGTCAACCAGACTTTCAAGAGCGGCTCCCATGAAGGACGTTATCTCTACCAGCAAGGTAGATCATCCCTCTTCTCTTTTGTTTACACATGTATTTTAGTTTCTTTATAGATGACACTCCTCCCAACCTTTTGCTTACACAAGCCATGGCTAACCGAATCCTCGGGTGCCTTCCAACATTCACATACCATGGAGGAGTGTCTATTTGCAAATTAAGTTGCTTACTGATAAATCAGGGCAAAACATGTGAAAGAATTATTAATGAAAGTTGTAATTAATTGGGGCTGGGCACCCCGTTGCCAGCTCTTTTTGCAAATTATTGGATAAGCGGATGTATATGCCACTAGTCCATTGGTGAAAGTCTGTCAGAAGTAAATGACAAGATTGAAAGATAAAACACCACATACTTCCTCATGAGCTATAAAACATTGACACAAATAAGGAGTAATAAAGTTTTGAATAGTTTAAAGGTAGCACATGAAATATTTACTTGGAATGGCAGGAAATACCACATAGTAGGTAGGTATGGTGGACACAAATGGCATGGGTTTTGGCTCAAGTTTTGGATGCACGAGAAGCATTCCCTCTCAGTACAGAGTTTAGGCTAGCAAGGTTGTTTGAAGCAAACACAAGTATAAACCGGTACAGCAAGAATCACATAAAAACATATTGCAAGTATTATAAGACTCTACACTGTCTTCCTTGTTGCTCAAACATTTTACCAGAAAATATCTAGACCTTAGAGAGAACAAATATGCATCCCAAGTCTCAACAAGCTCTACGGTAGTTCTCCACTACTAGGCTTTAACTACATGATGCAAGAGCTTAAACATGATCTACTTGAGAGCTCAAAACAATTGCAAAGTATCAAATCGAAACAAGACAATGATCTACAAGAATGCATATGTCTTTTCCAATACCAACTACTACATGTAGCATTTTCTTTCTTCCAAACAAACACCAATCAATTTATTTAAACATAAACTCTCCAAATGATAATATAATGCAGCAAGAGAGTATTTATAAACAAGTGCTAACAGCTCGAAGAGATGCATGAAAAACAGGAGCTAAAAGCACTGCAGTAGCTAGTTAAGAATACTCAACAAATATAAGTGAAGAACATGAGTATTCACATGAAAAAGCGGAGCGTGTCTCTCTCCCACACAAGGATTGCTAGGATCCGAATTTATTCAAACAAAAACAAAAATAAAAACACACAGACGCTCCAAGTAAAGCGCATAAGATGTGAAAGAATTAAAATATAGTTTCACTAGAGATGACCTGATAAGTTTGTTGATGAAGAAGGGGATGCCTTGGGCATCCCCAAGCTTAGACGCTTGAGTCTCTCTGAATATGGTTGGGATGAACCACGGGGGCATCCCCAAGCTTAGGCTTTTCACTCTTCTTGATCACATAATATCACCCTTCTCGCTTGATCCTTGAAAACTTCCTTCACACCAAACTCAAGACAGTTCTCATTAGAGGGTTAGTGCATAATCAAAAATTCTCATATTCTGTAATGATACAATCAATCCCAAAGCTTCTGGACATTAGCTACAACCACCAATGCTTTGTGGACAAAGAAATCCACACAAACACAGTAAAAGAGCGAATGCAAAACAAAAGGCAGAATCTGTCAAAAACAGAACAGTCTGGAATGACGAATTTTTTCGAGGCACTTAAGTTGCTCAGATGGATCTGGCCTAAAATAATGAAAGTTGCGTACATATCTCAGGAATATGCGTGATTTTTTTCAGAATTTTTTGAATTTTCTACAGGGAGATAAGCTCAAATCCGTGACAGCTAAAAATCTGTCACTGCGCAGAAATCCAAATCTTGCATCAACTTTCAATATAGAACTTTACTTGGCACAACATTGCGATAAAATAAAGATACAAAGGAGTTGCTACAGCAGTAACAAAACTCCTTGACTCAAAGAAAACAAAAATAACAGCAAATAAAAACGATGGGTTGTCTGCCATAAGCGCTTTTCTTTAAAGCCTTTTAGCTAGGCATGCAAATTTTGATTATGCTCTCATCTATACTACTATTAAAAGAGCAAACTTGTACTTGTTGGGATACTTTAAATCTGAGCCCTTCAATATCCGATCAAACGGTTCAGATCGTCCCAATGTTTGACAACTCAACATTGTCCGTTTTGGACCGTTTTGCCCTCCCACCAAATCACATAATACTTCTAATGCCACACAGCTTTTTGTTTCGTGTTATTTACATGGATTGCCATCGGGTAAAAGAAACGGTAGACGACGTCCCGCTCACGACGCAAAAACTCCCGACGTGATCATGTGCTAGCTCGCCGGCGTACGATGTGGCAAGGTCGATCAAGTTTGATCTAGCAGTAGTGCATGCCCATAGTTTCGTGTCGCCTCCGGCGGCGGCAGCCAATTCATATGCAAGCAAACCCTGATCGATCTGGTATTTGATCATGCAACCATCCATGCCCAGAACACCCTCCGCGGCGGGGTTCAATTCGAGGTCTTCGCCGGCCCTGTTGACAACTTGACATCGGCCGCCTACGCGCCTGGATCAGTTCCATCCGCGACTGCTGGTGCTGCAGGAGCGGGCTGCCGCGATCGTGACAGGTACTTCGAGTTCGGGCCCATCTGGATTGAGAACATGTGTGTGCATGGTGCCGGATGCATCTACTGACGCATATGCATCTTCCCCTGCGTTCTTACGCTGGACAAGGTCATCTTCTACCTCCAGGTTGCGTGCATCAAGCTAGCAGCGACAATCCATGATGCAAAGTAAGCAACGCTGGTGCCATCGGGTCTCATATTTGATCGGTATGTGCTCATCTGGTGCTACTACCGATACCTAACGCAGAGCTAGCATATCACCGCGGTCTCGGCGACGGCGACAGGCGCAGCCAGCCAGGCAGGAGCTCGCTTTCCGATTCGAGCGCGTGCGTACTTCGACGATCCCTTTTTATACAGTACAAACTTTGATCACAAATACGTGCCTCGTTATCTCAGAGAACGCACACGTGCCATCTTGTAATTAACCAGGTACCAGGCGCACTTACTGTGATGAGCTCGGTCGTCTTCCCCGTCGCATCGGCGTTGCCGACATAGCCGTCCGCCGACGCGCCATGGCAGGACGAGGTGGAGTTTGTCGACGTCGAGCTGGGACGGGGTTCGTCCGATGTGCAGCAGCCGGCGAGAGTCCGTGATAAATTTGGCAGGTTCTGCGGCCAATTGAAGATGATGGTCGCTTTGTGGTTCTGGAACGCGTGATCTTCTGCATGTTTTCCTCAAGCGGAGTGGTGGTTGCTCTGAGGACTTTCTTTGTTCGTGAATCGATCGCAGGCAAGCTGTGGCTATCTTCAATCTTCTTCATCTGGTGTATGCTGGTAGGATTTTTATTTGTCTGAATCTGACCACTGATTTCTACTCAGCTCCACTCTTCGGAAAAGCTAACAGGAATTTCCCGTATAATAACGCGCACTCTGAGCCTGCGAGCGTATGCAGCAACGGCTACGTTATGTAATTCACACCAAAATACATGTGCGTTCCTAACTGTTAAATTCGTACATATACGTTTTCATCAGTGCGTTCGCCTCATGACTGCTTGAAAATTAAACTATTGTGTTCCTATATTTCCACACAAAACAAATCGTCACACCAATTGTCATATTCACACGGAAGACCTATTTCATGAAGAAATCATAAGTGTAAAAGAAGTTATTCATACACCCTGGTACGGTCTTTTCTTATTTGTAAATTGCCCCCTTAATTGTGAAAACGTGCGTTGCACGTACATGCCAACTAGTATGTATAAGAGTTGAATATAAGAGAGCATCGAAAAGCAAATACCAAACACATTTAAGTCTAACCCACTTCCTATGTAAAGGAATCTTATAAGAAAACAAATTATTGATGCATGAAGCTACTAGCATAGAAAGACAAAACAAGTGCAGCTTCAAAAATTTCAACAAAAAGAGAGAAGATTCAATATTATTGTGATATATGAAGCCATGTCTCCCCCTCTCATAAAAACTTTCAGTAGCATCATTGATAAAATCCACAATATAACCATCACATGAAACATTCTTACCATGATCCATATGCACAAAAGTATCTTTATTTTCCACATAAGGAAAGTTCTTCTCATTAATAACAATGGGAGCAGGATCATCATAAAGAACTCGAACATGATATACAAGTTGTATATTAAAGGGATGGTTTTGGGTAATCTCTCCATAACTATGACAAGTTTCATGAAAATGATTGTAATTATAACCTATGTCATAGTATTCTTTATAATAATTATCAAAGACTGGAGGCATAGTATCATCATAAGTAATAGAATAGTTATCTTCCAAAGTGTGTTCATCTGTAAACATATCATCATTTTTACTAGAAGGAGATGTATCAAACATATAATCAGCAGTAGCAAAGGAATTTTCAAACACATCACTAGGAGGAGAGGTCTCATATATATAATTATTACTAGCAAAAGGATTTTCAAACACCTCATCCCCAAGCTTAGAGCTTTTCATATCATCATTGGAAGAAACATGGATAGTACTAATAGTATGGCAATTATTAATATCATCATTTTCAGAATTGGTACCCCAAAGATTTTCAATATCAAAAGTAGTTTCATTTTCCCAATCATGATCACTAATATAAGTAACAGGCATAGGTTCATCATCAAGTTCAGAATCATCGAATTCAGAATTATAAGTATCAACTGTAACAGGAGCAACAAGTTTGGGAGAAGATACCGTTTCCTCTCTCCTTTTACTTCTCTTCTTCTTCTTCTTTCCCCTCTTCTTTTTATCTTTAGGAGGGAGAGGTTTGAAAGGAAGCTCCTCCACATAACCTGGTTTAGTATTAGAGACAATGGAAGAAACTTGGGAGGACTCCTCTCTTTCATTAATGAGAACAAAACACATATTAGTCCTGTCATACTTTGGTAAAGTCTCATCCTTTATAATATTTTGTATGTAGGTGTTAGCATGGCAATTATTAACACAATAGAGATAACATCCATGCAACACACTATTCATATCAAGATCACTCATATCTAACAAGGAAGTTTTTCTTGATAACTCTTCACACCCCAAAAATAATGTAAGTTCATCATGTTGATTAGGAGTGATCATGTTATCACAATACAAATTTGCAGTAATTGGATTCGAAAGGCTATTATCATGACCTGAACATTGAAAATTAAAATGACCCACTTCATAGCAAAGTTCACAAATAAAAGGATGGAGGGCACAAACTTTTTCACCAAGATCATCAGGAGCTCTGTTCCACGTTCTAGTTTTTTCATTCCTATGATGGATACAATATTCATCTTCGATTTGATTAATTCCACAAGGTCTATGCATTCCACAAAAATTAACATGCTTATAAGAAATAGTATTTTCAGAAGTTTGAGCATGTTTATTGCAATCATTAACAACAATTTCATTTTCCATGCAAGTGTCTTTGAAAGGTTCATGATACACGTCCCAATTTTCTTTAGGAACATTAATATGAGAAGCAAAGGTTCTAAAACAATCAACAACAATTTGAGAATCAAGACCATATTTAGCACTAAGCTCTTGAAAACTAGCAGTTTCAACGAAAGACTTAATGTAATCATATTCATAGTTTATACCTGATTCTTTACCTTTGTCATTCTCCCAATCCTCAGCATTGTTTTGAATTCTTTCAAGAATATCCCATCTAGCTTCAACCTTCTTGCTTGTGAAAGAACCATGCGAACATGCATCTACATAATCCTTGTAATGACCTGAAAGCCTTGCATAAAAATTAGTAACAATTATTTCCTCAGAAAGCTCATGGTTAGGACATTTGAGTATTAATGTTTTGAGCCTTCCCAAGCTTGAGCAATGCTTTCTCCATCATGAGGGTAAAAATTATAAATGTAATTCCTATCTAGATGCACTTCACGAAGAGGATAAAATTTAGAGTAAAAGAGAGATTCGAGTTGTTTCCAATTCGAAGGTTGTTCATCCAGCAGCCAGATCCGGCGGGGGTCGCGGAAGCCGTAGCCAGAGCTGCCGTCGCCGCCGCATCCTGCTGAGTGCTCGCCATTTGGGGAGAAGGTTCCGCTCGTGCTCGCCGGAGTTGAGTACGGGGAGGAGATGAGCTCGGGAAGGTGAGGAGGCCACGGTGGGTGCGAATGAAGAAGGAGGTTTGCATCGATGTGCCCTTTGGGGTATTTATCCCCACGCGCCAAGATTCGTGCCCGAGATTGGGGGGACGCGAGATTTCTGCCACATGCCCACGATTTGCACGTCGTGGCAACGGTGTCTGCGGCCCTCGTTCCGATTTCTGTGCGTAGTGGAGAAACCATCATGACGCATGCCCAAGTCCAAACTGTCGTGGACTGCATGGCGTCATCCGTCAACATTTGACGGGTCCAGTCAATTGACAAGACTGGTGCCAGGAAGATTCCTGACAATGGTCAGGCCGTCTTTCCCATGATGGCGGCAAATTGTCCGACTACTTTAGGCGGACAGCTGCTTACTTTCAACTTTGGAATGCTTCAAGCTCTTCAGACGCTCACAAGACAAGACGGACGTTACCGACAAGAAGAAGACGGCGCCTGAAGAACTCGAACCCTTCCAGGGGCTAATGTTGGGGATATACCTACTAGGGGTATCACCAGCATGGATCAATCCGGCTAGTCCAGGGTGGCCCGCAGTGGTGGTGAAGGCTTTGTCTACCGGGCGGCCCAGATAGCTGACGACCAAGGAAGGCGGATGCCGGCAAGGAGGAGGCCCAAGACTGAAGCCCAAGAAGCCACCAGGACCAAGACGGAAGGCGGCATACTTGCCGGCTAGGTTTAGGACTCCGTAGACTTGCTGGATACGTAATCACCTTGTAACCCTAGGTCCAGCCGCCTATATAAGCTGGACCTCGGGATGCCTTTAGGGCACGATAGAACCAATCAAGATACTCTCATATGAATCAACGCATCCAACTCATTGTAACCTGTTCACGGCGATATTGCCTTATAGTGAGTTATAGCAGCACGTAGGGCACCGCCACCGCCGTGGTGCCTGAAGCTGGGTAAACCGCCGTGTACAATCCCGACCTTGACGACGTCCACCTTCTTGCCCTACGTTCACCCTCGGCTAGCAGGACCCCGTCTCCTATCCAAGATGCCGATACGACGACACCGTGTCTTAGCTCTGTTGGCAGGACAGCTTCAGCTCCATAGACAAGGAAGAATGGTGTTTCTTTGGTGGCTCGGCTTGGAGTCGTTCTGATGGACCACAGCACGCTGGGTAGGTGATCAATCCAATTTCTCCCCTTGTTTTCCAGCTTGTCAAATGCTTTGGTTTTCAGACCTCTTAGGACCTCCGCATTGGCTCGCTCCACTTGACCGTTGCATCTTGGATAGGACACTGATGCAAAGCACACCTTGATGCCCAATTCTTCACAGAAGCTGAGGAAGGCTCGACTTGTGAACTGAGTGCCATTATCCGTGATGATTCTGTTGGGTACTCCGAAGCGGTAGACGATCCCCTCGATGAACTTGATGGCGGCCTGGGCCGTCTGGCGTGGTACTGGCATTACTTCAACCCACTTCGTGAACTTGTCAACAGCCACAAAGAGGTATTCATGTCCGCCAACTGACTTTGGCAACTTGCCGACGATGTCTAGCCCCCAGACTGCAAACGGCCAGGATATTGGGATTGGTTGCAGTGCTTGAGCTGGCTGATTGATGTTCTTCGCGTAGTATTGGCAAGCTTCGCAGGTCTTGACCATTTGCTCGGCGTCGTGCAGGACTGTTGGCCAGTAGAATCCCTGGCGGAAAACCTTCCCCGCCAATGATCTTGATGCAACATGACTTGAACATGTGCCCTCGTGGATGTCTCGTAGAAGTACTTGGCCTTGTTCTTGTGGTATGCAGCGGAGCCTGACTCCGTTGTCGCGTCGATCAGGACGTAGAGCTTGGCTTGACGAGCCACCCGCTCGGCCTCGTGATCATCCTCCGGTAGAGCATGCTCCGTCATGTACTTGACGATGTCCAGGGCCCAGGGTGGGTGGGTTCTCTCCACCGGCAACACCATTTGACCAAGGGGAGCATAGCTTCCCTTGGTCTCGGTCCTGCCGGGTCTTGCGCGCCTTCTGGGCTGGCTTCCCGGGTTGTCGAAGTAGACGGGTCACCAGCCCCCAGTGTCGATGTAGACCTTGTCTTGAGCCTCTCGGGAGACACAGAGGGTTGCCGGAGCACCTCAATGTATATCCCGGGAGGTACTGGTTCTGAGGGCAACTCGTCCGCGGTCGTGTTGTCATCCCTAGGGACGTACACGGCCCGGAAGCTGTTGAAGCGCCGCTGAAGCTTCCACACCTCCTCGACGTACGGTGCCATCTGAGGGCAAGCGTACTCCTTGTTCACTTGTTTGATGACTAGCTGAGAGTCACCCTTGACGATGAGCTTGGTGATGCCGAGGCCAACGGCAGCACGAAGTCCCGCAAGCAGGCCCTCGTACTCCGTCGTGTTGTTCGAGATATTCTCCTTGTACTGCATCTGGACGACGTACTTCAGACGATCTCCTGTGGGGGAGATCAAAACGACTCCGGCCTCCTTGGCCCTTGGTGTAGGAGCCGTCGAAGTTCATGGTCCAAGCGTCGGGATCTTCTTTCCCGGGAAGGCTGGATTCCTCCACCGGGTCGTCGAACGCTGTCTCAGTCCACTCCGCCGTGAAATCAGCCAGCGCTTGACTCTTGATGTTGTTCGTGTGCTCGAACTTGAGGCCGAAACCTTGAAGCTCCATGGCCCACCAAGAGACTCGTCCGGTGGCGAGGGGATTCTCCAGCGGACTCCTCAAGGGGTACTTGGAAACCACGGTGATAGGGTGGCTTTCGAAGTAGGGCCTCATCTTGCGAGAGGCGATGAGGATCGCCAGCAACAGCTTCTGCATCATGGGGTACCGCTCCCGGGCATCGCGCCACCGAACTGATGAAGTAGACCGGTGCTGTATCTTGCGGGTCACCGAGTCCTTGACGGGCTCAGCTGCTTCGAGAGGGAGCGCGTCAGCCCCCAGTGATGCTTCTTCTGCGACGTCGATGACGGCGTCGGTGGGCATGCCAGGCTCAGGGCCTTCCGGCCCTGTGCCACCTGGCTGCTTCTTCTTGCTTGGTTGCCCCGGGAGGATGTTTCCGGGACGCTTGCCGCCGACCTTGTCCGGAGGAGCGTCACGCTCTACTACAAGAACCGCGCTGATCACCTGATTGGTGGCAGCGATGTACAGTAGTAGGGGCTCCTTTTCTGCTGGTGCCACGAGGACGGGAGGCGAGGCGAGGTAGCACTTGAGGGACTGAAGAGCTTCTTCAGCCTCCGGGGTCCATTTCACGGGACCCGTCTTCTTGAGTAACTTGAAGAAGGGCAGGGCTCGTTCTCCAAGTCTTGAGATGAAACGCCCGAGTGCTGTGATGCACCCGTTGAGGCGTTGTACGTCCTTGACTCGCCGTGGCGCCTCCATGCGCTCGATGGCCTTGATCTTGTCGGGATTGGCCTCAATCCCCACCCCAGTAGCTTGCCGGACGGGACCCCAAACACGCACTTGTCGGGG
Source organism: Poa pratensis (assembly GCA_947311845.1). Lineage (NCBI taxonomy): Eukaryota > Viridiplantae > Streptophyta > Magnoliopsida > Poales > Poaceae > Poa > Poa pratensis. Next base: position 23,202,967 of record CAMZMU010000061.1, read on the forward strand.
TTAAGCTTGAAGTTGACCCGACGAAGGTTGTTGAAGGTCTCGTGCAGATCTTGAATGAGGGAGTCCTTGTACCGAGTCTTGACCACGATGTCGTCGATGTATGCCTCCACGTTGCGGCCCAGCTGGGACCCAAGACATGCTTGCATGGCGCGCTGAAAGGTTGCGCCGGCGTTCCGGAGACCAAAAGGCATCCGGGTGTAGCAGTAGCAGCCCTTGGGTGTGATGAAGGCCGTCTTCTCCTGATCCTCCACTGCCATCATGATCTGGTGGTACCCGGAGAAAGCATCCAGGAAGCACAGGAGCTCGCACCCGGCGGTTGAATCCACGATGAGATCAATCCGGGGTAGTGGGAAAGGATCCTTGGGGCAGGCCTTGTTCAAGTCGGTGAAGTCGATGCAGAGCCGCCACTTGAAGGTCATGGGCTTTGGCACCACCACAGGGTTGGCCACCCAGGTTGGGTGGGCACCTTCCTGATGACGCCAGCTTCTTCCAGTTTGTCAACCTCGGACACGATGAACTCCAGTTTTTCCTTGCTTTGTGTGCGTAGAACTTGTTTTATCGGGCGAGCGTCTTTGCTGACCGCCAGTTTGTGCTCGATCACCTCCCTTGGTACGCCGGGTAGCCCTGACGCTTCCCATGCGAAGACGTCAGAGTTTTCCCGAAGGAAGGCGACGAGCGCGCTTTCCTATTTGTCGGTGAGGCGGGCGCCGATGGTGATGGATCGACTCCCGTCACTGGTCAACGCCACCTTCTTGGTCATTTGCGGTCTTCATGAAATGACGCCTTCTTGAGGAAGTTGATGTCGAGCCTCCGGGGTACCCTCCGTCCCCAGAGAATGCACCGACATCAGCTTCCTGTACATCTTGCGGAACGTCCGAGGTCGCCGCCACCGTCTGGTTCAGCTTCTGAACGCAAAAGATAGCGTCGTCGACGTCGGCCTTGATCGTGATCACTCCCCAGACCGCGGGGATCTTCATCATGTTGTAGGCGAAGTGCGAGACGGCCATGAACTTGGCTAGGGCCGGCCGGCCAAGTATGCCGTTGTACGGAAGTGGCGTGTCCGCAATGTCGAAGACGATGTCCTCGGTGCGGAAGTTCTCCTGGTCACCGAAGGTGACAGGGAGCGTGATCTTCCCAGCGGCCGAGTGACGCTTCCATTCACGCCTTGGAACACGCCGGTGTCTTGCAGGCGAGAAAAAGGAATTTGCAGAATGGCCAGCACCTTCGCCGTCAGAAGGTTGAGGCTGGAGCCTCCGTCGACCAGCATCTTGGTGACCTTGTAGTTGTGGATGACGGGCGAAACGATCAGAGGAAGCGTTCCCCCCCGGCCACACTGGCAGGATGGTCCTCCGGGTCGAAGGAGATGACCTGCCCAGACCACTCCAGGGGCTTAGGCGGAGCAGAAGCAACCGCGTTAAGCTCCCGGACCAGCCTCTTACACGCGCCGTTGGATGGAGGCAGAGAGGCTATCCCGTGAATGCACCCGACAACTCCGGTGACTTCCTGGAACCTTCCGTCGCCGCCTCCCTGAGGAGCCGGAGCTTCCTTGTTGGAGGCGCCTTCCTGGTTGTTCTGTTCACGACCGCCTTGGCCGCCGCGTCCTCCTCGTTCCCCGCAGCCACCGCCGCGGCCCCATCCACGGCCGCCTCTGCCTTGGCGACCTGTGGGACAGTCACGAGCGACGTGCCCAATGACGCCACAGTTGTAGCAGCCGTCCAAGCTTACCCCGTCGGCCCGACTCAAGCTGGCAATTCCGCCCATGGGCACGTCCGCCCACGGGCACCCGACCCTAATGGGCAGGGTATGGGTCTCAATGTTCGCCCATGGGCATGACCCATGGGCAACCCGATTAGTCGTGGGTAGGATATGGGTACGAATGTTTGCCCATGGGTTGCCCGATGGGTTACCCGATTAATACTAATAATTAAAATAACATTTTTTCGTATGACATCTAAAATACACATAGGTAATACATGTAAGTATGGCGTTGTTTATACATATACAGAGCATGTAGGGCTGTACCCAACGGCAACATGTAGTACTACTAGAAGTTCAATGCACAAGTCCTGACGCAGCCCAACAACATGTCGACGTGCCTCTCATCCTCTATACACACACGTTTGAAAAATGAAGGCCCATAGTGTGCCCAGCCAGCAGCCCATCGGAAAATATTAGCTAGAGAGCACGCATCGCTCTGCTGCTGGGGCATCGGTAATTTTAGTACCACCTCGACTAGCTAAGGAGATGGACGCATTGGCAAGTCTATAAATACAGAGAAGGTGGCCTTCCCATCGTCACCGCTTGGCCGAGCAGGACTCTTGCTATCTCTCCAGCTGTGAGAAGTATCCTAACGTAAAAAAAAAAATTGTTAACACTTTATGTCCGCTGGACTTTGGGGAAGATTCCTTAAATTTTGTGCCCGATGGGTGCCCGATTAGGTCGGGTTACCCGACGGGTTCGGGCATGGGTCTAAATTTCGACCCATGGGCAGGGTCATGGGTTGGCTACTCACCCGATAAGGCTTCCGGGCATGGGTCTGAGTTAGGCTGACCCGGCCATACCCGACCCGATTGCCACCCTTAGGCCCGACGCTGCTCTCGTATGGCGAGGTTCTTGAGTTGGCGGCAGTCCTTGAGAAGGTGGTTGTCGTCAGGATGAATGTGGCACCATGGGTCGTCTTCTCCCTCAGAGGCCGCCGCAGGCTTGGCCTTCTTGGGAAGGGGTTTGGTGACGAAGATGCACTTGTCGGGTCCAGAGTCCCGCTTCTTGTTCTTGGCGGGGGTGGCTTTGTCCTCGGGTTCATCCTTCCCGGGGAACTTAGCCCCCTCGTCAGCTCGGGCGCATCGATCCGCCAGCTCCCAGAGCTCGCAGGTGGATTCGATGCGGTGATTGCTCAACTTCTCGCGCATCTGGGTATTGCGGACGTTGGCATGAAAAGAAGCGATCACCAGCTCTTGCTTGATGCAGGGGATTGTGTTCATCTTCTGGGTGAAGCGCTGGATGAACTTGCGAAGAGTTTCACCCGGAAGTTGCTTGAAGTCGTGGACGTCGCTGGGAGCCCCCGGGCGCTCGTACCCGCCTTGGAAAGCCCCCAGGAACTGTTCCTTCAGGGTCCTCCAGGAACGAATGGAGCACTTGGGAAGGTTGAGAAGCCATGTCTGGGCATCTCCCTTCAGGGCCAGCGGGAACCAGCTGGTCATCATCATCTCGTCGGCCCCGGCGACTGCCGCAGCTAGGGAGTAAAGCTGCAGGAAGTCCCAGGGGTTCGTAGTGCCGTCGTAGCGGAGGACGTCGATCTTGAACTTCTTGGGCCAGGAGACCCGTCGGAGCTCAGGGGCAAGGGCGAGGCACCCTTCAGCGATGTCGTCGTCCCGATCCTCCCGGCGATGGCGCTCGCGACGACGTTCGATGTGGGTGCGCATATCCTCGGTTAGACGGTTGTTGAGGTCGTGGCGAAGATCCCGGTTGCACGTGGTAGATGACCCGACGGAGATGGCCTTGCCGCGATCGCGGTTTAGCCGGTTCGCCATCGGTGGAGCGGTGCGAAGAGGCTCCGTCTCGCCTCGGCGCTCGCCATGGGGCCGACCCTGTGGTTCATGCGCCTTGCGCCCTCCAGCCTCGGGGCCGTTGACGGTGGGAGCTCGAGTTACGTCGGGCTCGGGGCCGCCGTCGGCGAAGTCGAGGAGTGCCTCCACACGGGCTCTCCATTCTTGGTAAACCTTGGGATCGCCAGAGCTCGGAGGGTACTGCATGAGAGCCTTGGCAGCGACAAGAGCGTCGTGGCGAGCTTGTGCGTCTGAGGGCAAGTGCGTAGAGGACTTGCTTTTGAAGCTTCGGGGACCTCCACTGGCGCGGACGTGATCTCGCCCCTCCTTGGCGTCGTGACCCTTGCCCGCGCTGTTCCCGACGCTTTTCTCCCCAGAGCGTGGGGGCAGCTCGGAGGACAGTCCAGGAGCCGCCGGTTCGTTAGGGTCGACGTTCTTGTTGGTGTTGGCCCTCTCCGACGCCACCTTCTCCATAGGAGGCGCCTGTGGAGGAGCAGGCTGACGCGCATCCGCAGCGCGGCGCTCGGCGGAGGCCTGAGTGCGTGAAGGAAACGCGGCCTTGGAGGTAGTGGCATCGATCTTCTTCCTCGGCGGCATGCTTGACGAAGAACTTGAAGTTGATGAAGAAGAAGACGAATCCAGCGCTTGCACCCCTACCTGGCGCGCCAGATGTCGTGTCTCGGGTGACGGACACCGGGAGTAGATGATACCCCCTTTTTAGGTTCGGCACGGGGCGCGAAGGAGGCTGGAAGACGCCTTACCCGGGAGCAAGGACGTCAAGTTCTTCGTCGAGAGGGAGAGATCGAACAACACAGCAGGACACACAGAGTTACCCAGGTTCAGGCCGCCCGGAGGCTAAAAGCCCTACTCCTGCATGTCTGGATTGAGAGGTTCATCATGGTGGAGTGTACAAGGGTGTTCTGGGGTGAACCCGGCAGAGTTTCGGCCGGAGGTAGACGAAGAGCAGATCCTGCCCTGGGGAGATCACCTCTCTCTCTACCTTCCGAACCCTAGTCTAGTCTTGCCTGAGATCTAGCTTGCTTCTATCTTGTTCTTCGTGTCCTCCCTCTCTTCGGTGCCATGGTCCTCCTTTTATAGGCTAAGGGGATCCGACATGGGCACGCGAGAGGTGTGAGGGGTCTTGGCGGGAAAAACCCCTCGGCGGTCCTTGGAGGAGACGTGGCACTCTCTCCTCCAAGCGTTCTGAGGAGGGCGGTGTGGTCGTCCGCCCTTGGAAAAGGTGGGACGGACAAAGCCTGTTCGCCCCACCAACTACGCTCGTGGCAACGTCACCAGGGCGCGGCCTTCATCTTGGCGCCCAAGTCTTACACCAGCTTCCGGCGAGCTGGCGATCTTATCCTCTCGATGGTACGGATGGATACCCGGGGACGCGCCTGGCCTCCTGCCGGGAGCACGGACCCGCGGGTGTCTTGCCTGGTTCTCGGGCGAGGGGGTGACCCGGAAGGTCATCTGGTCCTTAGCCGCAGAGACTTGTTGTCGAACTTGTCGGGTGTCCTTGAGGCAGATGGGTTAACCCATCTGCTGTACTTGACTCCTTGCCTTGTCCATCTTCTTGGTGGGCCCCAGCGGCGGACCCACTTTGGCAGCATCAGGGGAACCCCATGTTCCACTGCTGCGACACCTTTATTATCTGAATAGCCATTTGTTTCGATATAGGCATATTTTGTTTGAATTTGTGATGATGCGTAAGAAGCAGTACTGTTATGATGATGCATCATGCATGTACGAAACTGGTATGTGCTTGCATATTTTATTGCATCATGTTGAATCTATGGTGGAACACTCTGTGGTTAAAAATCATCGATTTATTTTCTTACATCATGTTGAATCTTTTTTGGAAACATTCTGGTTAAAAGTCATGGAGGAGTGTCTAGTATGAAAACATTAGTGAAGCTAGCTCACGTGTACATCTCTACAACCTACAATCCTACAAGAAATAGCGAGCTGTGGTTGCTCGCTGAGTTTTGACCCTCGATCAGTCATCCGACGGTTCAGATGTATCTCATCCGCGCGATGTCGGTTTGGTTGGCTATGATTACTTTCCTTTTCAGCTCCCAATCACGTGCCTTTGACCATTCCTTTCTTCCTCCATAGGTGCGTTCATGGCTAGCCCATAGTCTCTGTCTTTTGCTACCTCTGCCGGCCGGACCTACAATATCCCGTAGTCCTGCTACATCCATGGCGCCGTGGAGGGCACCGTGGAATTCCGACGGGAAGGGAGGTGTTGGGTTGTCCTGTTGCATACATATCCTAGATCCGTGCTGCAACCCAGGAGGCAGATCAGATACGGTACTTCTCCTCATGCGTTAGGCTACTCCCGGACCTTCTTCCCAGCGCTCGCTATATCTGGGCGTGGTGCGCCGGATATGTGCTCCATCTGCGGTGAGGCCCCGTCTAGCGCCGGCGGTCGGGAGTCTCTTACCCCCACCTCCTTTGGCTCCTCCGCCCCTCTTCATTGGCACGAGCATCCAAATCTTCCAGAAACGAGAGTCGAGAGAACCTATCTCCTTCCCTCGATAAATGCCCTAGACCAAGGACCCATCCACACTAACCAGACTCACGTGCCGCCGCCGCGCCATGCCCTTGGTATGTGCTCGCAGACGCCGTTGAAGGAGGAGTCGGTCGTCGGCAGCGTTGCACGACCTGTCGACTCCACTCACCCGGGTACCGGCACCACACCGAGCTTCGCCTCCTCTGATCTCTCCTCTTCGGCGCCGGCTACTGAGAGTCTTCTTTCCCCTCTGCTTCTCCCTCTCTCTTCTCCGTTCACAGCCAGCAGTGGAGAAGAAGGATTTCTGAGGGCACACCGGTTGTTTGATTCGTTGAGACTTTACTAGTTAAATTTTGAGCGGCGTCACGCCGCGCGTTTGGTGAGAATGTTTTGTGGTAATTTGTGTTTTTTTTATAGTTGTGTCATATATATTATAAGGAAATGAGATAGTTATAATTTGTATAATGTATGTAGGTTAAGTTCAATCTGAAATCATTTCATAATTAGAGGGAACAAATTTGTATTTCCTCGGATTATTCATGTAGTCATTCTTTTTTTTTTTAGAAATGTGAGTATGTAATTAGATGGATTTAATTTATACTGCATGTAAACATGTTAGATAAATTGGAATGGTCAAATATAGTTCCATTTTGCCATAGTTTTCTTATTTAGCACTATAATAAGAGGGAATATATTATGGGTAGGTCGAAATAGTGATTATTTTTAGCATGTATTAAAGGTATATGCATAATTGGAGGGAGTTCAGTTAAATGATCTCTAAATATTAATCTACATGAAATGGTGCAATTAGTCAGTATTTTGCTTTAAAAATTTATTGTAGCTCCACAATCAGAGGGAATACATTATGCGAGTAATTGTTAGATTCAATTATATAAAATTGGAGAAAATGCATATAGTTTGTCTCTAAAATTTCACCAAATTGGAGTTTTTTGTTAATATTTGATGGAGGACATCAATCATGTATGGAATGCAATTGGTCCACAAATTTTCATACATTTTTGCATTGTTCCGAATTTTAGATGGGGAGTTATAAATTTTACAGATCTTAGATCTTCTTGTAATGATAAAAATAGATATATGAATTGTGGAAGTCTAATTGAAATCAAATTGAAGTTGATTGACTATGTATGGAATGCAGTAGCTGTAATATTTTTTTTAATGCATATTTTGAAATATTATAGTTTTTTTTGTGTAGAGTATGTCCAAATAGTTGGTGGACTGAAATGTTCAGATATATGGTTATATGGTGCCATAAATTTTTAACTGAACTCCAAAGCGCGTGGTGAAATTCAAATTTGAAGATTTTGACATTTTAAGATTGTGCGGAATTGAGAATGTTGGAACGCAAAGAGGGATTACATTTGGAATTTGTTTAGAGTTTGAAAATTGTTCAAATTGGACAGTTATTTAGATTCGAATTCTTTTAACGGTAGTAGCATGGCTAGGTTTGGAAGGCATGACAAATTTTAAAATATTTAAATTTGTATGTCGCGTTTTTGTGCTTAAATTGAAATATCGAAAATGACAACATTTTAGAAGTGTGCAGATCTGGAAATTATTAGAATGTACAGAAAGTTTGTGATGTAAAACTGTTAAGGTTTCTAAATTCGCTGAAATTGGGAAGTTTTTCATATGGGCTGACAAGAGATCATTAGTATGGGCAAATGTAATCTATACCTCTTATAAAGCAAAACCCCACTAAGTGCATTTATTATTTTTCTATCTCAACATGCAAACTATCCACATCATCCATGCTATATTAGCCAATCAATTGTCCATGTCATTTCCATAAATACTTATTAATATACACATCATACATTCCTCCAACAAATCTAATAGTTCACATTAACAATATATAATACACACGCAATTCATGTCTATGAAAATTTAGTATATCGACTATGACCAATTGATTTTCATATATTCATTTAATATGTCATACCTTTTATACCATTTTATTTACACGATTTAGTTTCTAAAGTGATACCCGCTGCAACGCGCGGGGTATCTTCTAGTTTTTCTAAAAGCAACAGTGCTTTCATGATTCCATCAATATTTCTTGCTTTGCTTTGTTTGAGTAGATATGATTTATTATCTATAGCAGCTTCGCAAACTTGTTCAAGCTTCATTATTGGTTATCATGTTCAGAGCTTATAGATACTAGAGTGCCAATATATACTTACATCTGAAGTCTTCATAAGTAATAACATATTAATCTTTGGAATGTGTCATGCCGAATGTGTTGGTGCTATAAATATTTTTTTCCAGATGATGGTGCTCTGCAGACCTATGCAGTTTGCCTTTTCTAGACTAGAATATTGAGCCATGGTTATGCTGCTGAAGCCGATCGCCATTAATAAGTATTGGTGTTTTGGCTTTGCTTGGATACAATATAAATACAGGGAAGGGAAATCACCCTGCTGGAGAAGCCTTTTAAATATGCACCATCTGAATATGACATACTGTTATACTATAATAATGACATCTTTCCCTATCGTGACCTTTTCTACCTGCTAAAGAAATTACAGACATAATATAGTGGGAAATGGTCATTAAATTAGATTTGATTAATTTCACTCTTCTGTTGAATATAACAGTGGCAAGAGCCACCTCACTCCATGTTTCCATGCAACCTGAAGGGAAAATGCAACATGAAGCGTAGTACGGAGTAGAAATAAAAATGTATTTATGATGAGAAAGAAATCAATGGGGCGCAGCAAAGCACGCCTTTTCCTTCTAGTATTATGGATCCTTCCAAGCTTCGTTGCAGTTGGTTCGAAGTTTTGTCGCTGTCCTACCTTCAAAGATTTATTGTAACTATGGTTGAAAAAATGCATGAATCTATAATGAAATTGAATTGTATATTTGTTGGACCCTTATTTTCTGCGTGGGAATTGTGGTAAACCTTTGACTTGGAAAAGAAATTGTAATGAATCATGTTTTTTATTATTATTTATGTATTTTCTGTGCATCGGTCCGTGGAGAAATGTACATTCAATAAATCTCTACTTTTTAATTTGAAATGTGAGGGGGAAAAAACTTTGTTCAATCTTTGGGAAATTCTTTCCAGTTCCATGAATGTTCAACTATATTTTGATGTTTTACTTGAAAAATGATGAACAGAGGTGAAAACTACAAAAAATAATAATGAACTATGTATCTATGATTATCTTGTGCCCTTTGAAAATTCTTTTGTGTATCTTTTACAATCAATGGGTGATTTTTTTCTGAATTTACGATCTTGAAATTTATATTCGAAAGTGGGAAAAATAGTTTTTTCTTTCCAGAATTTGAAATCTGGGTAAGAGGCGCTGTAAATATCAGTCACAATGAGTGATGTGAATCTATGATCGTGTAAATTAATGTAACCGACCTAAAAAAAAGTGAGAAACATACATGAACTTGTTCGTGAACCTTTATCTTTGTTCAATTTCTGGGAATATTGTTTATGAAAATCTTATACATAAATGCCTAAAAAAAGTTGATACCTGGATGAACTTGACTAAACTGAAATGGCTCAGTTTCTGAAAATTGTTTTGTGAAAAATATTATGTGTACTATGTACGAAAATGGTTGAAACTTTGTTGATTATTTGATAATCTCATAATTTCGTATGAAAAGTGTGACAATAATGTTTTTTTACAGTAAAAATTATGGGATAATATTGGTTCTGAACAGAGATACGAAATCTAGGAAAAAATGGTTGAGGAACCAAATGGAAAGATAACAGTATCTGAAAATGTATGAGGTGTTGTGCAAACGTATTCTGACACACTCGGTCGAGCCAACTTTTTGAATTGGAGAACCACCATGTTTGCATGTAACGGATGGGTTGGAACGTCGTTACCGCATGCAAATATTATCCACGACTGCCCAAACCAAAGTGATTGGATACTCTCTATATCTAACGGCAAGCAGGGTATGCGTAGCTAGCCACCCGGGTAGCAAATCCGCGTTGTAAGTTCTATTATGATGACATACGTGGATAGAGTACGAAAGAAAATATTATGCACCAGTACTCTGTCGCACCTGCTAATAAAGTTAAGGACAATAAAGGTGGACATTTTGGGGTCCAAGGAACCATTATGAGCTGATCAGATAATGTCGGTTCCTTATGCTTCGGCTGTCAGAAGCAATGTAAGTATTAAGTATGAACGTGCCCTATTTTTGTTCGGGTTAATTGGCAAATATTCAAGAAAGTTCATAAGTGGACCACTCGAAAGGCCGCCAAAAGCCTTGCAAATATGCGAGGCAATAAAGTTTACATGCTCACTAATAAGAAGTCTGATAACCTCGATATCGTGGGTTATTAAGACATTTCTGCGAGATGTGTGGATATTTAAGTTTCAACGTTATGTTACATCCTCACTCCCGCATATGGAGCTATACCGTGGAAAAGCTCCATAATTATAGTGATAGCATTAGAAATAATGCACTCAACTATGTGGCATGTTAAGAGGCTATTGGGCAGGTTGTATGTCAAGAAGTTTTATTCCTGAACTAATGGTGGTAGACAGTATTTCTAAACCACCCACTGCAATATGAACACGCAGTTTTCTATGCGAGTAACAACAAGTCAAATGGCGTTGCCAAAACCGTTGACAATATGTTTCATGTTGTGAAAGATAGAATCCAGAATCAAGCATATGATGTTAAGCATATAAATAAGATTTATATTTTTTTCCGGATCTGTTGCTAAAGGCTTACCACCAAAATTTTATGATTATGTTGCCGGCATGGGTTGCTGGAAAGCCTTTTGATTCTGGAATAAGAACCGAAAAATAAACCAACTCCCGTTAAGTATTACGTTTTTCCATTTCAAGGTAGGATAATGTACTATAAGTACTGAGTTTCAGTCGCATTTCATTGGTCACTGTAACACCTTACTTTGGTATGTTATTTTTCTTGAGTATGGACTTACGATGTTTGTTTACCTTACGATCAAGGGGGAGAATGTTGGAGTTGATCTCCGCTTTAAACAAACCGAGAGAAAAAGTAGGGGAGCTTGACTCCCACAACACGCACTTTAATCGGGGGTGCTAACAAACTATTGGACTCGGTCCCGGCTCCCACGCGCTTAACATATATAAGAAAAGGACCCCTCGTGTGTTATCAAACGAGAGACACGTTAAGGTCTCACCCCAAAGAAACTACCGATCCTAAAGTAGCGCTAAAGGGAGCCGAAGACCGAACTCCACCGTCAGCCACCAGGAGGGCTGTGCTGTCGGCGTTCATGGGACTGCTCCACGACTACGGCGCTCCGGCGACGACTACCTCGACAACTTCCACGCCAACTACTGTCTGCATCAAGCAGGCAATACCATCTACTTCAAACACCTTGTAAGTGCATCCCCTAATCCCCTCTGTTAAGATCCAATTAGGTGTTCTATTTGCAATCAGCTTTTGTTAATTGTCCTCCCTAATGAGGAATTAAATCTAACAGGGACCCCCAGTTCATCGCCGTGCACGACGGGTTCAAGGTGCTCAAACTCCGCTACCAGATGGCACAAGCGCAAGGTTTGAGCACCAGATCAAGCTTTAGGAAGGTGTTCTCTAATCGTAACAAACGTACACAGTTCTCGATGTGCATCTTCCTCCCAGATGCACGCGACGGCTTGCCGAATCTGGTTGACACGATAGCATCCCAGCCTGGGTTCCTGCACGAGCACCTGCCGAAGAAGATGATCGACGTGAACGAGTTCCGGGTGCCCAAGTTCAAGCTGTCCTTCCATTTCCATTCTCAAGAAGTTGGGGCTTCAATTGCCATTCGGTGATCAAGCCGATCTGTCTAACATGGTAGAGCGTGAGGAATCTGGCTTGCCATTGGTCGTGAGTGAGGTCATCCACAAGGCGGTCATCGAGGTAAACGAGGAAGGCACGGAGGCTGCGGCTGTCACCATGATGAATATGTTCATTGGATGTTCAATGACACCGCGGTCGCCACCTCCTCGGGTGGATTTTGTAGTTAACCATCCGTTTGCCTACTTCATAATGGAGGAGGCAACCGGCGCAATTGTCTTTGCAGGGAGTATCCTCGACCCATCCAGAGAGAACTAGGCCGTCGCAAACCTTGTGATTTTGTTTTGATTTGGATTTGGATCCCCGAATGAGTAATAGTGACATTTTCATGCCATATTTTCTTACACCACAGACATCTCCTTTGCGCTTCTTTTGAATTTCATTTCAAGAGAATTGTGTGTATGCCAATAGGTGCGACTTTTTGAAGGGTTCAGCTCTCTGTGCTTTACTAAATCAGACACAAGTCGCAACGACAGCACAGGGGAAAAAAATATCTTGGTAATAAGGACAAACACGCTTAATAACTCAGACACAAAGTCGCAACGACAGCACAGACCTTTTTTTTTTTTGAACAAGACAGCACAGACCTTGAACCAATCATTGCCGATGCACTCTATACTCACAAATTACAAACAGTCGAATCGGATATACAGTGGCGGAGGACGGAAAAAAAATGAGGTCGGGCGAAGTTTAAAGCATAAAACAATTCGATGCAAAAATCAAAATATTCTAAACTAGTCGGCCGCCCCAGGGTACGGGTTGGGTGCTCATTTTTCTCAATGATACTTCTAATGCATCAAGAATTAACAAGATACACAATGTGCTGACAGATCATGTACGATGTTCTACCGTTGTTTATTAAGCCCATAGGTACAAGGCACAAGCTAGCCTAGTTGGCCCACCAGTGGATCAAGTCTAGTAGCCAGCGCCTAGCGCACCTCTTTTCCCTTCCTCTTCTCCAAACACGATGCAGGCAGAAGGATCGATCGGCTGGACGAGCGATCATGGACAGATGCATACGTATGCAGGTAGGGCAGCCGCCCTACCTTGCCCTACTGGGTCCTCCGCCACTGCGGGTATATCTTTTCTCTTTCACCTTTGTGTCGTGTACTGTACGCAATTACAAATACAAACGTACTTCAGACACTCAGCTGCATAAGAAACATATACAGTTATGTGGCCTTACGGCTTTTGGTCCTCTATCTATGTCCTATATCATCCTGTATTTCCCAACTAAATTCAGGAGAAGCTCAAGGTCTTCTCCAGGGGTCTCTGTACATTCCAGACCTACCGGGAAGAATCTTCTCGCCGGTTCACCGGAATCCGTGCTGCAAAAGCCACGATAGACGCCACAAGGTGTTCTACATGATTACCCGAAACCCCTCTTTGTTGGAGCTATTGTTTGTTCCTTTGGAAGTTGGGGTGTATATACTGTCAAGCAACAAGTGTAGGGCGGTAGCTATAGTTGCGCCGCCACCTTGATCTCTCATGTGTCCTTTATAAAGAAGAATATACGAGGACAAAAATGCTGTACAAGTATAGCACAATCTATTCTTGTTTCCTGTCACATAGTTACTCGCAACTCAGAAATGCTCCTTGTGGAACTCAAATTTTGTGGTGCATTTCCATTGAATTCGTGGCAAAGTTTGCCAAGTTCCTGTGCCAAGACTGGAGTTCCACAGTAGAATACACCTGTATGCAACACAAACAATTATGGACTTTGCTTAACTAGATAACCAAGCTTTGCACAGACATGCATCAAAACGCGCATCATTTTGTATTGGAAGAAGACCGAGAAGGCACCGAAACTTACAAAGGAAGCGAACCAAATAAAATAAGAATTAGTTAGGCTGTAATATGTATACTAACCTATCTTAGCATATGGATGCTTGGAGGAAATTTTAGCTAGGACCTTTTTCCAATTTGGTCTTGCAAAATGTGTCCGAACCTGCAAATTGAGTTCAATGGTAGTCAGATGGAAGTAGTAGCTGCATGTGTGCACCTTTTCTGACATTTTATGCTAATAAATAATTAGGCAATTGCTCAATAGTTTGATGCATTTACTTTACAGCCTTAGCGAAGCTGTTCATGGCCTTATGGCTGCTTACCTTAGTTCCAGAGACAATGTCAACGCCATTCTTTGCATGGTTCAGAGATTGAAGCATAGTGATGAGTGCTGATCGAGCATCTCCTTCCTCATAAACGCTTGTGAGGTAGTTGTGCATCTCAATTATATTCTAGCATGGGCCAAAGGTAACTGTAAGTACAACTTGGTTGCTATATTTATATAGCGGGGCTACGACCTATTTCGTCAAGGTAACATGTTGCAAAATTCTGAAGATAACAAAATTGCACTTTAAACAAAATTAAAAGCTATTTGGTGTATTTACCCTTTGATCCAACTCAGCAATCTCATTCATGACTCCTTTGAACCAATCAAAAGAACCTTGCTCACGTGTCACCCAATAAAAGTAAGCATTTGTGGTCTTTAAGACCTTCTTCGGTCTCGTGGTAACTCTCATAAGTGTGTTCAGATCAACATGTGGCTTATTCCGGCCAACTGGTGGATAAAGGTCCGTTGAAGCATCCTGCAATTATACTTGTGAGTGAAAAATAAGATAAATATAAAAATAAAATATTAATGATCATTCATTTTACTAATGAGATTATGAAGATGGTGACTGAAGATATGGGATAATAAAGCAAACCTCCTCTTCCTCCATTTTGATGATGTTGTTGAGTAGATCCTTCAATATGCTTATAAAGGGTGTTGCACCAATCCCTAATCCAACAAGTAGTAAAACATCATACTTGCTATAATCCTGAGCAGGAGAACCATAAGGCCCATCGAGAGAAAGCTTGGGTAACCTGCATTGCCGAAAGAGTATTATAAAAAATGAGCACAGAGCACAAAGGTAACTGCTAAATATAAGAGACCTTCATACGTTTTCTTAGTTGTATCATCTGCTCTAAGAAGGCCACTTTTTCCACTCACTGGGGGCTTGCATGCCACAGAAAATACTCTCTTGAGCTCTCGTGTCCAGTCACCAAGTTGTCGAACATGAATGCTGAGATAGTCATCCCCAGGTGCTGAAGTAATTGAGAAGGGATGCCTGAAAGGGACAAGTGTTCAAAGTTCAATGTAGTGCACCCAGTCTACCTACGGTAGATGTCAAATACTAAGAAATTCGGTATTATCTATCCTAAAAGTCGTATCCAGCCTACAAAGTTCAGCAGTGATGAGAGACACAAGTACCACTATACCATTCAAAGGGCGATACTGCTGGACACTGAACAAACATATATTGCCCGCTCTTGTACCGAAATGCGGGAGGTTTGGACATTTGCAGCGTCAAAACATTACCAGGATAAATGGCCACCTGAAGAGAAAGGGTACTGGATTTAGTACAGGGCACAAAGAATCAATGGTCAAGTTTTGGTGTATTTGGAATTACTTTCAAGGGCCGGACAGAATAACTGCCAGATCTAAAGAACCTCAAAATCCTCTCCCCTGCATATAAGCACACAGGCACTGCAAGATACATCCATGTCTGCATCAAACCAAAAATAAAATTAGGAATCCAACTTGTTTCAAGAACAAAGAATGAACATAAATACATAAATATCTCACCGTTTTTCTATACCAGACATGAACAAGGTACAAACATTGGCCATGAACAATGAGAGCCACATATACAATGGCGAACAGATGATGAGAATACCAGAAAGCATTGAAGCCAGTCAGTTTGTCAAATGGTTTTGGAAGCTTTACCAGGCTGCGACGGAACCACCGAGTTGCTAAAGTAAAAGCAATTATCATGCAGACAACCATGATTACCCCAGTGATGCCCTCTGCTCCATTGACCAATGTAAAATATGTAGGCTTTGATTCTCCGAAATACTGGCCCAAAGGAGCATACATCTCATCTGATGAACGTATAAGCCGGGGAAAATCGCATGCAAGGTGGTTCCCTGCATGGAGAATTACACCAACCACAATTGCTGCTGCAATAGTCTGCCGTTACGGCGAAAACATAAGTCCCTGTTATTAACTTCGAATTTTATGCAAAACAAAAAGTTTAGAGTTGGCTGAACAGAAAAGCAAACAGTCCATATGATGTACTCTCTCAGTCTCAAAATGTAAGGGGCCCTTAAATTTCGTTGGTCAACGACGTACAAGTTTGACCATGATTTGTACTTATAATATGTCCACAAAATTAGTATAATGATATATGAAATGAAATAATTTTGCGAGACGGATCCAACAGTACCATTTATACATTCTCAACACATATAATTTAGTATATATTAGTGGTCAAAGTCAAACATCAAAGACCAGCACAAAAATAGCGCGCCTTATAATTTGGGACGGAGGAGTATCATATATACCAGGGCCATTTCTTTATGTGAAATGTAGATAGCTTTAGGCCTTTGTAAGTTGCAGTTAAGTAATTAATACACCTAAAATTAATATCTCGCAACTCGTGGAAGTTAGCACAACAACTACCTCTAGTGCACGGCGAATAACTCTTACCACAGTTAAGTACATAGCATTTTAAAATAAAATACAATATAATAAATTAGGGCACTGCAAAAAATTAACTTTGTCTACAACTTTTAACCAAAGCTCAAGGTTTTGTGATTGTGCCTTGTGCAATTTGCTCTCAATTGTCAGTTTAGTATAAGATTTTTTTTCGTGGAAAAGTTTAGTATAAGTTAACAGGGTTGTTAAAATTGAAGTGTTAAATAAACCATGTCTAGTTGAGTATTTGGTCAAATTTGTGCTGTTAAGAAATACTCCCTCCGTTCCGAATTATAAGATGTTTTGAATATTTCAATGTGGACTGCATACGGACCGAAATGCAAACCTACACACTAAAATGCGTATAGATACATGCGTTTCAGGAAAAAACTAAAACATCTTATAATTTCAAACGGGGGAGTATATGGAAAATCAAATTCATATCAAAATCAAATCTACATGTACACTACAGATGATGCAAGCATGCACTAAAAACTTCAAGGCATTTAAATTCATTGATCTAACTTCTAAGGTGATTGCACTAAGAAAGTCTAAGTTTTGTTCAGAAGAGAGCTTTGTTGAAAAAAAATGTTCAGAAGAGAGGAAAATGGCATAGCTAACCTTGTGGAAGTTGATATTGTCATCGAATGGCAATGCACGCGCAGCCCTTGTATTTCGCAACCAAGTAATGGTGTTACGACATACTGGCAGGAGGATGATTGCCATATTGAGCTTCAAGGTTTCAGCAGCGCCTTTTGCGGTTGTGACGCAGTAGCCCATCACATAAAAGACATAGCGGTCACGATACTGGATAAACTTCCAGGTGAACAGTCCAGCCATTATTCCAATCCACAGTGCAAGCACCCATAAGCGTTTCCAGTTGTCCTCCAAGTAGTAGCTCAAAGTGTTGCTTATTTTGCGGATTGAGCTCTTCTTCCTTAGTGCCAGGTTCTGGCTCAGTGCTTGGCTTGTGCAACTTAAAGCCTGGCTGTAGTTCACGTAAGTGTCTTTCTGCAATAGAAGTGTCTCCAATTGCCACAGCTGAAATGAAATAACAAGCAGTTTACTTTTCAGAAGCCACGAAATTTGCAACCATTGAGTGCCTTTTGGCTTTAGTTGATACAAAATAGCCTGTGAACAAAATATACTTATTTGCGGGATTACTTAGGGAAAATACAAGGCAGGTGAATATTACTGGTCGATCTAATGCACGAAAACTCAAATCCTGCCAAACTGAAGTGCGTCGCATTGAACTAGCTAGGCAGGGTAACGAGGCAAAAAAAGAAATCGACGCTGACTAGCTGTTCCACAGCTGCGCACCAACTTCGACATAAATGATGATCATGGGGAAGAACTGTCCATGGGATACCATGTCCAGCTTCAGTCCATTGTTTTGGCGCATTTCGTTGCCAGTAGTAGTTGGGGCCCTTCAGTTTGGCGAGTGGATTTTTACTGACATCATGGTGTCAACAGCCAAGTTCAAGGGTAGGCTGTTTGGCATGTGCACCCATCACCCAACAATGTGTGAGATAAACAAAGCAAAATGGTTGATGCTATTGGTATACCCTTGCTGGTACAACTCCACTGCCTTGCCGAGACAGACGACCCGGATCAACTATTACTCCTAAAAATAGCGGGTCTTCTTGGTTAAAGTAAACAAGGGAGGTTTATACCTACACAAGATTATCGCCACCACGCTCATTGTTAAAATAAAACGCACGCATCCAACACACATGCTGACCGAGTAGCAGATTAATGGTACTAGTATATTTTGACTTATTTCATTTCTTAATCCCGCTGGCACCAGAGGGGTGGCCGCTGACTGGTGTAGCACTAGCACCAAATTAAAGCAACGAGCTTACCTCAATGTATCCCAGCTCTCGGGGTCAAGCTCCTCCATGATCAAGGCGGCGTACTCCTCCGCCTGCTCCTTGAGCCGTGACAGCTTATTGGCGGACGCACTCAACATAATAATCTGGGGAAAATTCAACATTGAAACCAATTCAGCATGATGCAACATTTTCCAAACCAAAATAAATAAAATAGATAACTAACTGACTGGAACTCCTTTGACATGAGTGAAAGGCACCCTCTACGCGCCACAAATCCAAAAGCTATCTGGATCGATCACACCTTTCAGCGCACGGTGTGAGGCTGATCAGAAAACATCAGACGGGACATGGCGGAAATGCCCCTCACCTACTGCGTAGCTCTCTAGTTCTAGAAGAAAGCTGCCGCCCTTTTCCTCGAGGGCTACTAAGAAAACGAGCGTCACGAACACTGGCAGGTAGGAATTGCCGAGTTGGTGAAACTGGGATGCTTTCCCCCGCCGTTAGCTCACCGACTCTGATTAGACGTCGACAAAAGGTAGTCACTTACTTCCCCTAGGTTATTCTTAACCTTAAACCCTTCCTCGCTGTCGGGCTGTTAATGGTTAATCAATTAAGAATTGTCCTGCTCTCTAAGCACGGAATTAACTAACTAATTCCATCCGGTACGGGAGTTGCATATTCGATTGAACACAGGGCGAGGAAATGGACAGTTTAATCGACCAAATAGAAACTAGCCGAGAGCCTAAATAATCTGATTTGATATCCTCAGGTACTAGCAAACTCTAAGAAGAAGAAAAGGGGAAAGGAAGCCTAGCCATGGGCATGGAGTGTTGCTCACCTCTTTCACCTCCGCCTCCCCAATCCGGCCGTCCGCATTCTTATCCACCCTGATTGAAAGAAAGCGAAATATCGTGATGAATTGTACGTGCAGAGCTGAAAACGCCCTTGTTCTAACATTAACAACGAATTCGTGCAGAGTTTAAGTGTGAGTAACAGAGCAAATTACATGTCGAAGAAGATTTGTAGGCGGGAGTCGAAGCTGTTGTCGGTGATCTGCTGCCAGATCTCCCGCAGCTCGTCCTTGTTGATCGTGTCGACCTTCATCCGCCGCCGGCGGCTCAATGTGTCGAACAGCTCCAGGGCGAACTCCTCCGATCCCGCCATCCCTGCCCACAGAGTGCGTCAATGTTTGAACCAGGAATCCGAACAGAGCAAAATGGCGGAGGAGGATGCAGCGAGTTCCGGCAGGTGGCTACGTACCTATGCATTCCGCAAAGTCGGAGCGGGAGAGGTAGCCGTCGCGGGCGAGGCGGTCGAAGTTGGCCTGGACCTCCGTCCAGGCGTTGCTGGCCTTGTTGCTGCTGATGAACCGGAGGCCACGGAGGGCCCTGTGCGCGCCGGAGCGTGTGCGGTCGAGCTGCGCGCGCTGCCGGCGCGCGGCGCGGGCGGCGAGCGCGGACTCGATGCCGGACGCCGGCGGCGACGGCTGGTGGTGGCCCTCGTCGCTGCGGCTGTGGCTGCGGCTGAACCGCCTGGTGAGGTCCTGCGAGAACTGGCGCGCGCGGGCCACGGCCTCCGCCTTGAGCTCCTGCGAGAACTGCAGCAGCCGGTACGACGAGGTCCGGCGGATCGACGGCGACCGCGAGGACGACGACGACGACGACGCGCCGCCGCCGTCCGCGACCGCGAGCTCGCCCCGTGCCGCGGCCGGCTCGACGCTCCGCAGCACAATGGTGTCGTCGTCCTGCAGGTCGAGCGTGACCTCCACCAGCTCCTCCCCGTCCTCGGTGCCCGCCACGGACCCGCGCGGCGAGGAGCCCGTGCTGAGCGACCGCGGCGTCGTCCCCGCCGAGCCCCATCGCGCCAAGGCGGCGGCGCCCTCATCGCACGCCGGCGCCGAGCCGACCACTTATCACAGTGACTCTCTTCCCCAACGCAGCTTCACGATGCAGTAGGCCAGTGCTCGGAATCCGTTGTGGAAGGCGGCGGCGACGCGTCGGAACGGGAGGCCGGCCGAGGAAGCAACGGCGGGAGAGAGCAAAATATATGCGAGACAGGTCGAGCCCAAAAGCACAGAAATAATTTACAAAAGTGAGCAGCAGCGGCTTAAGTACTACTGGAAGATTGGGCTCGCGTAGGTAGAACTAGTGGGGGAAATGTGCTGGAGGAAATGACGCTCGGGTCTTTCACTTTTCTGCTTCATCCCGTTCATTTCATATGGCAGGGCAATGGGCAGACGACAGTCCACGGAGTTTCTGAACTCTTCTTTCGAAATGGCAGAAGCCCCTCCCAAGTTTCAGAACAAGACGAAACTAATGCTACACTTCTCAGTTATCACTCTTCTGGCTTCAATGGGTAGCGCATTATTCCTGAGAGAAAGACACACGTTATGTCAATATTCTATTAAGATAGAAGAAAACAAAGATACAAATTTTGTAGCTTCAGTGGATAGAAGAAAACAGAATGCATTATGCGCTGCATTCTGTTGAGACTCGTATACACTAGCTGCATGATTATTTTTAGTAAATTATACTAGTAGAGGAAATGTAGAAGGCAGTACGCGCGTCAATTAGGGGTATAGTTTGGGGGTCTCCGTATTGCTAAGATGATTGAGTTGTTGTAGCGGAGTCAACTTATGCAAGGTGTGTGGTATTTTCCTACCTAAAACAAAACGTATGTAGCTGTGGTCATTCCTAGCGCCGGTGGTGCAGGGTAAGTTGGTGTTCGGCGACGGAGTGAAATTTTTTGTCTCCCGAGTTCCAATGCTTCATTTGTTTTAAAAAAATCAACAATTATATTTACACGTTCTAAAAATATGGGAAAAAAAACTTCTGCATGTTGTCAATAATGTATCCTATAGACGTGCAAAATCTAAATAAGAAATATTTTATATTTTCAGCTAAAAAGGACAAATGTGTGATCTGAATACACACTTTGAAATCTTCAAATATACAAGATTTTGTAATTTTTTTGTAGCCCATAACATAAAGAATTTCACATTGTGATTTTGCATGTTTCTAGGATACATCATTGGCTACATCCAGATTTTTGTTTCATATTTTTTTGAAAATTATGAATATAGCTTTTAAAAATTAAAATAAAAGGATCACTCGTGTCCAGGAGCCAAAGTGACTTTTCGTCGGCAACGTCCTTACTTACAATGGAACGTAAAATGTTAGATGAACGGCGGAAATATGCACACAACCAATGCTCTCATAGATTAATTTCTTCCTTAAATGTTCATTGAAGAACTTAATTTAAAAAAAATTCTGAAAGAAATTCAATCGTAATTGACGTTTTACTATACATAAAACGGTAACTGTTAAAACCGCACAAGCTATTTTGCACACACCAAAAAGGATTTGCTATCCATATGTTGCCTTATTTTTTGTTAAAAAGCCAGTCAATTGTGTAAGCATTATTATTTCTTTTTGGGGAATAGAATATCTAACTATCATCATGTCAGCCTAACTTTATATGAGTAACTTAAAGAATAAAAATTGCGGTAGCATGCTAATAAATTGGGACGCCTTTCATCGTGCAACTTTGATATTTTCTTCCTAAAGCAAAGAGTGAAATTTTAAGCTTGGCAGTTTGATATTTAGAGGCCCGACACTTTTAGCAAATTTAGACAGCTGAAAATTATTAGGAAGCATTCAAGAGAAAAAAGAAACAAAGAGAAACGTGTAGGTGGTAGGTAGGTCGCAGGATGAAGGATTCATGGGCCGGGGAACGGATTCTTGTCTTGGATTGTTTAGTTATGACGTGGCACTGTCGCGAATACGAAGCCATCGCTAGCTCGAAAGGCAAGAAACAATCTGTATGCATGTTTTAGCTTGTAATGTCAGCATTTGGGATCGAAAAGACCTGCCAACCACGCTACGTACGTTAGAGCACGTTTTCCGGCCGTTGCCATCCTTGATTGATGCTCGTTACGCACACACGTCGATCGATCGATCAATCCCAGACCTATTTGATGTATGAATTCTAATGGAATCAATCGTACGTGTTTGTGTTTGTGTTCGTGTCAATTACTCCCTCCGTTTCAAATTAGATGACTTTCATTTATCCAAATATGGATGTATATATACTTATAACATGTCTAGATACATCCACATGTGGACAAATGAAAGTCATCTAATTTGGAACGGAAAGAGTATACGTTAAGCTAGCCATGCATGTCATATCCCGTGGGCATGAACGACTTTAGTGAACATATAATACGTTACGGTAACGATGGAGACGGCATGCATGTGCGAGAATGGTTTTGCAATGTGGAGTAAACGGTGTTAGTTAAGATGAGGCGCCTATCATCCCCTCCAACATCTAAGCTCTCTAAATTCCTTGGCCTCTCGTGCGTCCGTGTGATGTGGGTCTGCAGCTCAGCGGTACATGGATTATGTGCGCTCTCGTCATACACTATACTCCCTCCGTTCCAGATACGAAGTGAAATGAATAAATATACACACTGAAATATGTCTAGATACATTTGAATAAGAAAAATATTAACACATCTTATATTTCGAAATGGAGGTAGCAGTACATATAATGTCATTTATGCACCTCATCGCATACTGTTTGGCAAATCAGTTGGCAGTACAATCATCCTATACGTACCTTTTTTCAAAAAAAAGTGTGTAATGTTAAAGGAAATAGCGCATGGTTAAAAAATAAAATGGTATGCAATGTGATTGCACTTTTTTTTTAAAGCGTATCACATACGGTTTTAAAATTAAATTGTGAAAGATGCACCATAAACAATTTCCATCATAATGTGTCCATTATTGCACAAAAGTGCCTTGTACCATAATAAACAATAGTGTCAAAATAGTTTTCATTTTTTATTTAAATAATGTTTTTCTATTTTCTAAATATCAAAAAATAGGTATTCTGTGTGATGCACTGCATATTTTTTTAAATGTGGGTTTGAATAAAAAATCGTACTTGCACCATAAGTAATTTGCTTCATAGTCGGTCCATTTTTGGCACAAAGGGGCTCTACCCTATTGTTTTGCTACTTTTGCAAGGTACCAAAGTAGCATTCTATGTAGTATCAACGGGTAAAGTTGAAAAGTTCCACCCATGCAATGAATAGTGCCAACCATTTTTTACCCCGTTTTAAAAATATAAAGGAAAATAAAGAAAAAAGCCCTTCCTGTATGGAGTCCTTTTGTGTCTACTAATATTCATCATAATGTGTCCATTATTGGCACAAAAGTGGCTTATACCATAACAAACAATAGTGTCAAATAGTTCCCATTTTTATTTAAACATTTTTTTCTATTTTCTAAATATCAAAAGTGGGGTATTCTGTGCGATGCATTGCAAACGGTTTTTTTTTAAATGTGCGTGATCTAGGAGGCAAGCACACATGGTATAAATAAAAAAATCACACTATGCACCATAAAAGTAAATTTCTTCATAGTGGGTTCATTTTTTGCACAAAGGGGCTCTTTACCATATTAGAAAATAGCACCAATTGAATTTCCAAAAAAAAAAAGTATTATAATTTTCTAAATTCCAAAAAATTACGGTATTGTATGAAGCAAGTACAAAGAATATGGTGCAACATCACACCTCTCCAATTTTCACACAAAATAGACCATATGTTGGCTACCTTCTACACCCTATTGTTTTGCTACTTTTGCCTAAATAAATTTCAAACCTAAACTAAAAGTGTGTAATAGATTGCAAAAAAATCTTTTTTAAGGTACCAAAGTAGCATTCTATGTAGTATCAAAATAAACTTGAAAAGTTTCACCCCATGCCATGAATAGTGCCAATCATTTTTTACCCCGTTTAAAATATAAAGGAAAATAAAGAAGAAAAAAATCCTTCCTGTATGGAGTCCTTTTGTGTCTACTAATTTCCATCATAATGTGTCTATTATTGGCATAAAAGTCCCTTATACCATAATAAACAATATTGTCGAATAGTTCCCATTTTTATTTAAACAATGTTTTTCTATTTTCTAAATATCAGAAGAGGGTATTTTGTGTGATGCATTGCACACGGGTTTTTTTTTATAAAATGTGCATGATCTAATCGCACACGGTTTAAATAAAAATCCCATGTGCACCATAAAGTAAATTTTTTCATAGTGGGTCCATTTTTGGCACAACGGGTCTCTTTACCATATTAGAAAATATCACCAAAAGAATTTCAAAAAAAAAATTCATTTTCTAAATTCCAAAAATATGGTATTGTATGAAGCAAGTACAAAGAATATGGTGCAACATGACACCTCTCCAATTTTCACACAAAATAGACCATATGTAATGTCTACCATCTCTACCCTATTTTAATTGCTACTTTTGCCTAAAACATATATAAAACTTAAACCAAAAGAGTGAGACAGATTGATCTAGAAGATTGCAAAAAAAAATCATTTTAAGGTACCAAAGTAGCATTCTATGTAGTATCAACATGTAAAGTTGAAAAGTTCCACCCCACGCCATGAATAGTGCCAACCATTTTTTACCCCGTGTTAAAATTATAAAGGAAAATAAAAACAAAAAATATATAATCCTTCCTTATGGAGTCCTTTTGTGTCTACTAATTTCCAAAAAAATACCAAAATTCTAATATTACAACTTTAAGAAAGTCTTTACCCAAAACGATCTTGTATGAAGAAAACAAGTCTTAGGAGGGCGCACAATTTCAGGTTATATCTCTCTCTCTCTCTGTGTAGCGACACATGGTGACGTGTGGTCATGCGTGCGCTTTGCTAAACGGAGTGGCATCGTACGTAGGTGGCGGCAACTACTGCTGGAGGACTCACCTCCTTTGTTTTTCTTGTGCAGGTACAACATGTTACGGTTGCACGGGTAGAGGAATACCATGACGTCGAGTGCTTCCTTAAATCTCACCATGTTCCTCATGGAGGACATGTGGGGTATGCCAGAATGGCCGGCGGCTTTGGTCTCCACTCCCCGCAGTTCGGCTTCACTGGTCTTCTCCTCCATCGGCGCCTTCAAATGAACATCCCTACCTGTTGTCCTAGTTTTGCTTCGTTTGACACCTTAGTCCGAGGCCCTCAATCCATGTAGGTCATCAATCCTCCATGGACTAACAAGTCCATTACGCCCTCGACCGTCGAAGACAGTCACATCTTTTGCACGCGACCTACTCCTCATAATAACAAGGGGCTGCTCTGGTGACATCGAGTGGCACTGGCACAAAAAGAATCAGGAACGGAACTACAATGACTATGAGACCCGCATCATGTAGCAGTGGCGCCCATCGTTGGCGGTGTTTTTACAAAAAAAAATCTCATATTTTAATCGCATAGATTTTTGAGTCTTTATCGCGTGGATGCTGCTTTCAGTCTTACACATATATTTGGTTCCAATCATTTGTAATATTGTTGTTGTCCCACACGATTTTTTTGGTTTCAACTGTGTGCACATGGTTTTGCATTTGTGTGGGATTTCCTTCACCCCCAACCCCCACCCCCAATCAGTAACCCCCACGTGCGCACGGTTCACAAAACCAAAACCGGAGGGCTATTCTAGCCGTCTCTAATTGATGTTTCCATACCAATGTGAACGACTGGAATGGATATGATGACTATGGCAACCTTATTTTGAGATACATATTTTTTGTACATTGAGATTATTGGAGGCAAACAAGAAAAACTCGTGATTACAATACTACTGCTATGTTGCTATTCATTTTCCTAAAGCCCTATGTTCTTTCATGATTGATCGTACATGTACAAAGTCAACTGCACCTGGTCTACACACAATGAAAAACCATTTTGTTAATTAAACTGATATAAATATTAAATTCATGCTAGTTCGCACGTCTAAATTAATGTCAGCCTTTCAATTATCTCTCCACTGGTTCTGTGTAGATGAAGGTTCTATATGCACTATGAGCACAGAAGTTATCCTTAACTCTAGCCGGATAATATATGAAAGGAAAATTGAGAAATATCTTCTTCCCTACCTATCTTAGTGGCCTCGGCATCTTCCACCTTGAGAAATCTGCTCTTTGCCTTCGGTTGAGCTGTTTGTGGTTTGAATGGAACGATCTAGCGAAAATTTGGATCAGTTTGGGGAACTCTTGCAACGAGTATAGTTTACACTTAAATAAATGTATTTAAACTAAACTTTTATAATTATTTGTGGCTTAATTTAGTCATATTATAATCTTAAGGGGTATAGTTTTATATCTATATTTTCCATAATTATATCGCTCTTTATTATACAATTGTAATTTATATCAATAAAAATTGTTGTGAGAAATTTAAATCATATTATGTAAAAATATTCTCCTTGAATTTTTTTTCTACTAACCTAACTTATATAATGTATATGTATATATTTGTATCTATGCATGTGTGGCATTTGTGGTCAAGTCTATTTTAATATACTTAAATCATGGTAGAGATCTCTCAAGCATATGCTCTAGTAAAAAAATTAATAGTGGTTTCTCGTGTACGATTAGGTGAGCACCTCTATATAGACTTATAGAGTATAAATTTAAGCATCGGTAAATGTGTCTTGCAAGTTAGGTTTTCTAAGAAGTTGAAATAATATGTATGATTTCTACTTGGTATTGAAATAGTACTAATCGATACGTTGGAGTGGATTTAAAAATGTGTCAACTGCATTTCAGAGGAATTTGTAGAACATATGTTTATATTTGTTCCTTAGCGAGGTTAATTTGGAGATTGGTTCATTTCATTTTTTTAATATCACACCACCAACTTGTGTTACGTTTATGTTTGGTAGATGGTTGAATTAGACTGATAAGAATACAAAGTATGAATTGGGATGATTTCGGCGCTTTAGTTTGGGAAATTTTGAATTGTCGCAATGATGTTATTTTTTACAAGGTTGGAGCTGCTCATATTTACATGTTATCAACGTACTGGATTCACATGTGGTACTTACTCATGCCGGTGGAGCAGTGAGGTCTTGTAGACAATGGATGTGCTCGGTTGATGATGGTCGTTCGGCCTTTCTTACATCAGGATGGATGGCGGCATATACTAATAGACTGCTTCATTCTGTCAATTTGTTCTTGCTAACTGATATTTTTCACATATCTAATATTTATATGAACATAATGGAAATAGTACGATAGTTACTAATATAGTTCAATTTGCTCTTGCCCTAGGATGGTCTCCCTGTTCTCCCATCCTATGGGTCGGCCCTACTTCCGCACACTCAAACAAGCACCACGTATATGGATATCTCTGGTTCATAGGATTTTAAAATGAATTGTGTAAGATTTCAATTCATAGGAAGTTTTCATGTGGAGTGCATTTCGTTCAAAGGATTGAATACTCCAAAAACAAAAATTTGGATTGTTTTCCTACACTACAGTCCTAGCAAGAGGTGAGACCCTTTGCAAAAAATCTTATGTGTATATGCCAACTATGACATGTACTTAATCTTTATAGAAATTTCATTTGTTTTTCCTGTGGTGCAACCAAACAACACTTGGTACCGATTGATGTGTTTTTGGTTCATGTAGAATTTTAAATGTCATGACATCTTATTACTGCAATATTCATATTCCTTTGTTTTTCAACAAAGAGGCCATACATGTATAACCTGCAGGACATTTAAAACTACTTTTGCTGAAAACAAGATTATCGAGGCAATTCCAGATAGCCCAACATAAAAGGAAATATTAGCATGTAATTAAGTCCTCAACTACTACACCAAGACTTGTATTAGTTCCCTTTTGTTTGCTATTCACTAACAAACACTACCAAATTCTTGATTCGATCGGGCTAAATATGCGCTGCAGAATCCGCTAGCTTACATCAGTTCGAACTAATCCAATCAGCGTGGTCGGATGATCCCGGATCCATTTAATAGTGCTCCATCGCCGAAACCAGCAGGCAGTTGCACGCTAAACCGCCGGCTGGCTCGGATTAAGTTAAGCTCCATTGGGCCAGCTACTTCCTCGAAATCGAGAGGAACCGAATGATAGGTTGACCCGAACACCTGGCGCAAAATCTGTACCGATATCTCGGTGGGAAAAAAGAAAAGGAGTTCCAATTCCAAGTCCCAACCTAATCCACAACCTTAAAACGAGCTCCGTAGGAGAAAATTCCAAACGCAAACTCGCCAGACCAGACAGGAAAAACGCCTGAGCTATATCATAGCATACATTCCTCCGGACAAGCAGAAACAGGGCCAAACCGGAGGAGGAGGAGGTTGGTAGACGAATTGACGTATGTATAGACGAAGGAGCGGCGCGTGTACCGGCGGCGGCCCGTGCTATCTTCGGCTTGCGTTGGCTAATTGGCTACTGGTGACCAGCTAACCGATTCTGACTCCGACTGGGCGCACCTTGTGTGATCGCCAACAGGGACACCGGGAGCCGGAGGCATCGGTTCCACGGGCCTTTTTAGTTGTGGATGCAAAGTGACATAAACTCGTCGTTACTCCCGTAGCATATCAATTCTTCCGGAATATGTGTGCTCCGAAGAAGCTAGCTCGAAGTATATATCGGTGTTAGTGGCGACAGCATCATGGCCTCATAGGGTCAGACTGGGGATCAGCGATTAGATCGATCCCAAGCCTGAAGCTTTGCTAGTTGACTGATGTCTAAGAAAGTAGGAAGTGTGATTTCAGTCCGAGCACTGCTCCGAAACAGCAAGGAGCGGAAAGTGTTTTTTTGACTTGCAGCGCAACAACAGTGGTAGTGTCTTCTAAGCCAAGTGTCAGCTAAAGGCTTGAACTGTACCGGCGAATCAGTATGATAAGTACACTGTACGACCGTTCTTCCTTTGCTAGTACTAGGTACTCGTATATGGTTTCTGCAAAGAATTCCTTGTTCGTTCGATTTAATTCATTCCAGACAGGTGAGATGTGAAACAGAGCAGGTGTTTCCAAAGTACTACTACAAGAAAGGGGTGGTGGGAGGAATAATCAAGTCGGCCATCTTAGGATCAGCAAAGCGAGAGAAGAAACGAATCCATGGTGTATAAAGCACAAAATCGCGATTGACCTAGGTGTCGTGCATGTTCCCCGTCTGACTTGGCGATGCAAAGTAAGAAGACCGTGAATAAAGCCGGATAGTTATTCTCTTTAAACTCAGTTTGCAACGTCATTGACTGGATTAGGTCGTCATGGCATCGACCATAGATTCTTGACAAGTTGTTACGGTCGATCTCAGAGCAGGTAGTATAATGGACTTGAAGCGCCTCGAACAAGTTATGGGTCAACAGAAAGGATTGTCACTGCAAATTACTTCCGATTTGTGCTACCTCCTACGCATTTGGAAACACATGCTGGGGAACGCGGACATGCATGCTTCCAGCGAGATGATCGAGCAATTCGTTTCATATGAACAAACGGCCTAGAACAAATGGGAAACATCGTTGAAAAGACAGGGAATTGAATTATTAGGTATCGTTGATTGTCCAAACAGTATAATTGCTTCGGAAGCAAACTAGTTAATTCCGTTGCAGATTCTTCTAAAAAAAAGGCTTACTTGCACAGCATGAAACAGCTTTAAAGAATTATTTTTCCTGGACAGCCAGTCTAACCGTATGTATTGCACTATTACTGTTGCATAGAAATACAACCTTCATTAATCCTTTATGTAAAGCTGAAATTTTTAAAGTGGCAGTGATACAAACGAAACCTTATCCTCTCCCCCCGTGTCGCTCCCCAGGCGGCACCGGGGGCGCACGCCGCCGCCACCTCTCACACCCTCTCCCCGGCGTTTCCCCTCCGCCGCTGCCACCGGCTCCTGCGCCGCGGTGGCGGCGGCCCCTCGCTGCCAACAAATGGCTCCGGGGGGAGGTCCCTAGCTCTTGTTGGTGCCGGTTTCGTCGTCTCTGCTGGGGAGTTGTTGGCGGCTCGCCGGCAACGTTTTAGGCCGGGGCGGCGGCCCCGGAGGCGCGGTGGAGGTGGGTGGCGGCGGTTGCTGGCTCCTGGGTGCGGAGGTCGCGCGGAGGCGGGAGATCGAGGCCGCGCCCTGATCTTCTGATGCCGGCAGCTCGTTCGGTGGCCACCGCGCGTGGCAGGCGGGCCGGGGCACGGCGGTTCCGGCCGGCGTCTGCAGCTCTGCGGCGGTGGTGGCCGCGGAGAGGACGGTGGCGCGGCGTCTCCACATGCACATCTGGTGGCGGAGGTTGTCGCCGATGCAGCCCGCGGTTGGCGCTCGATGTCATGAGGTGATGTCCGGCTACTGCCCACGGTGGTGGAGAAGGTGGACGTCGGTGTTCGACTCGCTGCTGGGCACGAGGTACGGCGTGGTTGGTCGGCTGCCCGTGGTGGTCAGCTGGGTTGGAAGCGGTGGTGACAATGGTGGTTTCGGGTCGCTCCAGGTGAAAGCCTAGCACTGATCTCGGTCAGTGCCGGCGGCGCCGGCATCTATAGATATCGTTCCCCTCCTTGGAGGCGTCGTCGTGGGGCGCCAACCATGTCTTTGTCACTCCAATTCACAGAGTTTCTCCGGGTGAAAACTTAGTATTGTCGTTGACAATGCGGGCGACGGCGGCATTTTCGTCGTTCCCTCCTTGGGGGTGTCGCCTTGGAGTCTCCGTACTTCTGCCTGCCATTGTGTTGCCATGCTAGCTTGTCTCATCGGCGGGTGCGTGGACGTCGAGGTGGCGGCTTCGAGATGGTTCTTGCATGTCGGGGTGGCGGCCCCGGATTGCTGTGCGGCGGTGACCCAATGTGGTGGGGTTACGGCTCGACAGAGTGTGAGTGGCGGCTTCGTGCTACAAGGGTGGCGAGGTTGTCGGCTTGGTCGATGCGTCCCGACGAGGGGCGATCTTCAGTATGTCGAGGCAGCGGCCTCGGATGTGGTGTGGCGGTCGTGGTCTACGGGTAGTTGCCCTGGGCAGTTCGGACTGCGGGGTAACTAGGTCATGCAGCGTTGCAGCTCGAGCGTGAGCGGTGGCATGTCGGGGCGGCGGCCTCGGAAGGTGGTCCAGGTGGTTTGTGCAGGGCGTGATGGAGAGTTAGATGTCGGGGCATCGGCTCTGAGTTTTCTGCATCATCGAGGGTGTTTCGCCTTGTGTCGTGTGGGCGACAAGGTTGCTCTCCGTGTTATTCGTCGTCGAGCCTCCCCGGTGGTGGCCGCTTTCATCTACGACGGAGTGTCCTGTATCTGCTCCTCCCATAGCAGCTGCGGATTCTTCTCTCCGGCAAGGGTGGATTGCTGGCCAGCCGACCGCGGAGTGGGTGTTGTGTGGGCTTTGCCCGTGGTGTTCGTTGTATGGTTTTCGCCCGGTTTCTTCCGCTAATAAACGGGCACCTTCTGCTTAATTAATGAATAAGGCAAAGCTTTTAGCTTCGTTTCAAAAAAAAAGTGGCAGTATATTCTATGCTGCTTCTTTTGCATGTCACATTGTCATCCTCCATGACATCACGATTTTCATTTGCCTATCGAACATACTTAAATCAGTAGCGTGAGGAAGGCACCTGCCCCTTTTCACCTTTCAAAGACCCACCCGCTCTAAAAGATCAGAAAAAAACTAACAAATACTTTTTTTTAACAAACCTTGACAATGAAAACCTGTTGCGTATATCCCGGGTCTAAGAGGCAAAGTCTAAGGCTGCCCCTGCGTGTCCTACCTACACAATCGATGACGAGATCGTAGTAGAACAACGCAAGGGAGATCAACCACCCTGATGCTCGCGAGACAATAGAAATGCCCTGGCTACAGCGAGTGCTTGAAGGAGATCTCTGGTTCTTTCAGAGATAGCCACCTACTAGAAGGTCTGGGCGCGCTTTGCCGCGCACGCTGATGTTGTCTACGTTTAAATCGGTGGTCATGGGTGGGCTGCTAACGTGCAGGCATTTTTCTTTTCCTTTTTCTAAAATTGTTAAGCGGGATCATCCGGGCATTTTTTCTTTTCCTTTTTCTAAAATTGTTGAGCATAATTTGGTCTATGCGGATCGCATCCTGAGAAGTGTGGGCGCGCCTTGCCGCTCCTCCTAGCATTTTTTTAGGTCAAATTCTTTGTATGTACCAGCCAATCATACTGCTAAGGATATATCACAATTTTGTACTATCGTATTGTGTAGCAACATGGAGAAAGAGTAAATAAATTTCAAATGGATGGCACAAGACCGCTTGAATAAAAGATATGTCAAAGTGTTGAAAAGCACATTGGCGTAGATCTTGTTGTCATGGTACACTACGTTGTGATATTCAACCCAGCCAGATTATAGAGACACAATGCTTGGTGAGATACAGTGGGATACACAACTTGCATCGGTACTACTCGTGTCAGACCTGATCAACAACATATTTCCAATAGTGCCTGTTTAGCAAGTACAGAACAATGAAGACCTGTTTCCACCGACCTGAGTAGGCCTGCTCATGTTCTTACTCGATCATGCACGCGTCATTTAGGACATTCCCCATGAATTTGGGAGATTTGTTTTTTAGAGGATTTGGGAGATTCTTAACTGTACGTAGCGACTTCAATGTAAAAAAAAAAAAAAACTGTAGCGACTTCACTCGAATTCCAAGAGATGTATGTTGAACCGTTGACATCTACACATCAGAATATATTCCTCATCAAGTGGAAACCCTCCATAAATATCTTCACCGCATATGATGCAAAATATCCATAGCTCTCTAATCTCACAGAAATATGCTGCAGATACTACCAGTTTACTGAGTACATGCATAGTTAACACCCATGTCGAATATCTTCTTGATTGATATGTAGTTGCAGTAAAAAATCGGTGCTAAATTCATATTTGATAACCAGTATAGGGAATTTACCTTCTAATTAGATTAAAGCATGTGGATCAAACCACATAAACAACGGTCCTCCTGGTTGCAACCTCATGGTTGTTCCCAGTGCCAGAATAATTCCGGTGACGTATCCGTCATGATGCCCACCAAGGCAATTGATCAGCAGCTCTGCAGATTCCAAATTCATGTCTTAAAAATTAGGTACTGCTTTACAACGGTAGTAACTAAAAGTCAATACTAAGTGTATACACAAAAAATCAAACATAAAGTAGAGGTGGGCTATATTGAAGGTTGTAAAATAATCAAGTGCCAGATATTCCCTTATCGAAGATATCCTAATGCCTTGCTCCATGAAAAAATCATAAAGAAAAGATGCGCCGAAGCAGTCAAGCTACATTTTCGAAATATTGACCAAGCATTTACTTGAACTATTAAATTTATCAACAACTGATAGCAAGCCGCAAAATTCCTTCAAACAGAAATAATATGATTGTCAGCATGTCTACGGCTAAGCATAAATACTTAACATGCTTAAAATTGGAAAAATGTGAGATTAAGAAGAACACCACAGTCTACAACACGAAGCCACTTCAAAGATATTTGGTGGAGAACAAGTTCACTATCGCTCGTCATTTTTCTCTCTTATCATAGAGATATCAAAACCTAAAGCACAACAACCTGTAAAACTTATCCATCACTCACATAAAAGTTTATTTCTCGTTTATCCAAAACAAATGATGTCATAACGTTGACTAAAAGGAAGGTTTTGATATGGTACAGGCGTATGAAAGTTGATTTTTATGTGATCTAACTTGTAATAAGGAAAGCACATACGCTAGCCCGGACCATCTGTCCATATATAGCTAATTAAATCAGTTGCAAATTATCATTAGAATTGGCGTGCAGCCATATGTGATCCATATAGTCACATTTCTACATGACCAACTGGGGACTTATTTCAGCATATGGCTGATTGTCATTTGAAATATGATGGCTCTTTTGATTTGCCTGTTAAAAGTCATCCAGTAATCTAGATGGGCCACTCAATAGTCATGGAAATATGAGATCTATTGCAGACATGTTACATTAATCATACTTCACAAATTTACTCTCTTTTAAAATTCCAAAGGAAAGTCAACTACTTAATTTCGTAGGTCTACCAACCAGTGTTGGATGGCAGCAAGACATGGTATACTTCATAATAGGAAATGTTTTTGAAAGCATAAAGTTTGTGCTTTCAGTATCTGAAGAAAAAGGTTCTAGTAGTTGAACTAATACACATTAAGTAATTCGACCATGTAATGAGAATATGGAAGTCGTCTTCTCAATGGTCGTTTGACTCCACTGGAAAAAAGTATAAGACCAGGGAGATGAGTCCCAATCTTAACAAAAAAAATAACTTACACTTCAATGCAGAACGTAATCTGACAACACGTGATTCTTTCGATGTAGCATTAAGTACACAGAGAGGATTCCTGAACTTGTTAGCCAATGGAGAAGAAGAATTAGTCGAGGCAAACAAAAAATGGATGAACAACTGAAAATATGGCAATGATTAATATGTAATTATAAATAAAACATCGATTTTCGTACAAGATTGAAACAAAAAACTACATACCTACCATGAAGAAGCCCGCTCAAATGAGCAGTTCTAGTCCAATTCAAAGTTGAGGTCAATTTTCCAAAAGGCACAACCGAAACAATCTAATATCTGCAAGAAAAAACAAGACTAAGTACAAACATGACAGATCAGAAACGATAAAACTTCTTGCCATCCATCAGCATCACCCTTCGTCTCCAAGCTCTAAATGCTTCTGATGGATCTATGCATTTCTTAAAACAAGCAAGACTTGTTTCAGAAAATTAGGCAACAGCTACCTTAGAATAGAACTAACTGTGTGCTTTTAGCCTGGTGGCTGATAATGAGATGCGATCAAGTAGCAGCTAAAAAACCTTTTGGTAAACAACACCGGCAGAACTTTCAGAGACAAATAGGCTTCTTACCTCTCTGCACGATAAAAAACGCTACCCTGCTTGGACAACAGCCAACATGTACCTATAAAAAGCAACCAATGACAATCTCGAAACAAAATTAGGTGTATTTTCTACTCTGGTAGCTTCCAATCTTTCAAAAAAAAAAAATCCAGCTATAAAAAGCAACCAATGACTATCTCGAAACAATATTAGGTGTATTTTCTACTCTGGCAGCTGCCAATCTTTCAAACAAAAAATCCAGCGCTGTTTGTCAGGTTAAGATAAAATAATGCTGCATTTGAGCATGAAATAAATCTGTACATAACAGAAAGCAAGGATATCAAGAGTTTCACTTTCTCTCAACACCTTCACCTGACAATAATTCATCCCCAGAATCCGTGATAAACAGGAACATCAAATTAAAGTTTATCATGTCTGAAGCCATCCGAACTACATGCATGTATCATATGTCCTCTAACGAACATATAATATGGATTTTTTTGTTAATTAAACGAGCTACATGAATAATTTAATTTGGAAGGCATGAATTATTTCTAAACATAGCAAACCGTATTCATAATCAATAAGAGGTGGTTACTGCCCACCACACTGAAATTGCAACTTTCAAGGAGCAGATTGTTGATGCCAGTGGTGATATTGAGCCCAGATCTCAAGCCTTCATCATCTCTCGGTATCCAAATACATGGCTCCTGAAAAAGTACAACAATCTTATCTCATGAAGATATAAATCAACTAATACTAATTAAATATCACTCATATGCATTTCATATAAATAGGTAAGGTTTCGACTGAGATACAGACATTAACTGAAAGAAAGAGGTCGTATGTTCCTTGGAAGTTGGTACTACCTGCAAGGACCATCGGCCTATCCCCTATCCTGTAGAACCATAATTTTATCTGGAATAGAAGGAAACATATATCACCAGGCCTCGATAGATGGTATCAGGCTGCAATTCAGAAACATATAACTGACCATTATGTACTCGTATGCCTGCACAAACTGACATAGAGACCTTCCTGCCAATATTCGTTTAAGAACCTTTTATACCGAATTTTACTTACGGTTCAGTCATGTGATTGCTCCTGATTATTACTTTAATGTCAAACTACTGTAACTATTTTCTGAGAGAGAGAGAGAGAGAGAGAGAGAGAGAGAGAGAGAGAGAGCAGGATTGGGGACTCACCAACGGAGATTGTGAGCACTCGGTTCAGCCAGGGCTTCCTTTGCAGCCGTGCGTGAAGAAGAGGGGCAGAGGTGGAAGACGGAGATCGTCGTCTTCAGTAATGGCCATCTAGTGGTGTCACACGAAGAACGGCCGCCGCCGCTAGGGGCTGGAAACCCTAGCGCAACGGGAAGGGGGCGATGCTGGAGGATTTGGGGAACGGGCCGGAACGGGACGGCGGAGGCGCGGGATTGGGCGCTGGTGGAGCATGACGACGCGTGGGTCAGGAGCGGGGGCGGGCGGGCGGTGGTGGTTGGTCGCCGGGGCAGGGTGCCATGGATGCGCTTGAGGTCAAGGGAAGGAATAATTTGTCTGAGACGAGTGCGGGCGGTGGAGCGAAAGGAACCGACGCGAAAGATACCGACTTCTGGTGTTCCAACCCCCATCCGACGCGTGCGTTACGTCCAGCAAAACGAGCGTTCTATTTCCTTCACCCATACGATTCGATCAAACTAGCGCATTCGATAGCCGACAGGTGGGGCCGCAACGCACCACAATCCAGGAATTCTTGTGGGATTGTATGATGTAGAGATTCACCTAACACTAGACTAACCTTAGAATGTCAAGTGAACTCATAGTTGACGAGTGAATTTCCGCACGCATCCACTTGACGAAGAAATGAAATGGGAGAGAGTTCATTTCGTCAGAACTCAGAGGGGACAGAAAAATAAGTGAATGGGAGATAAACTGTGCCATGAAAAGCAACATTGTAACCGATGCTATTAGAAATACTGTGTAAATTGTCACTAGCATGATCCACGTTTGAACTGTGCTTCGGGGAAGGTGGCACCAACTATTATGGTTGCAACTTGCGACGTCAGGGACAAAAGGTCAAACACTCTCTCGAGTGGACGTGCTCAGATGAGCTTGTTTGCCGGTTATTTTCCTGAGATGGCCACCAAATCCCAGGATCCGATGACAAGCAACTCATCTGCTCCATCCAATCGACCGGGTTCAAAGGATAAAATACTAGCTCGATGATCCACCTTGCTTTCATGCATGATGTGAACTTTGGGTTGGTATCTTGAGTTAATTGCACTGGGGGTCACTCATCTCGTCGTCGATGTGCACTTTGGTCACACATCTGGATAACGGGATTTTTTGGTCACACATCTCGACATATAGGTGCACGTTGGTCACAAACGGGACAGGTCATTCCGTTCTGGACTGAAATTTTTCAAAAAAACCCTTGCTTAAATTTTAGGAGGACCATTTTGTAAAATTAGAAAAGGCCCACGTGGAGCAAAGAAAAAAAAGTCAACACTGGCCCTCCTCTCTCCCGTTCCTCCGTCTTGTTCCCGAACTCGAGCTCGATCTTGCGACGGCGGACCGCCGGCGAGCCATTGGACGACGTGTTTCCGTGACGATGCCTCGCAGGATCTGGAAGGGGGCTTCGTCCTGAACTACGTGGGCGGCGAAACGAACCAAGAGGTCGTCGGAGAATCTCCGGCGACGCGTTTTCGCGGCGGCGCTAGAAGGGGAACCAAGAGGTCGTCGGAGAATCTCGTGGCGCAGGTCGTCGGGAAGAGGCTGCTGCCAGCAGCTCCACGGAGACCAGGCTGCACGACCTCGCGCTCCTCCTCCTGTGCCGCCGCGCCGCTGGATGAGATGCGACAATTCCACGGAGGCCGGGCTGCACGCCGTTGTGCTGCTCCTGCAGTGCCGGCGCGCCGCCGCTGGAAGAGATGCAAAGGTTCCTTCGATGCCGGTGTGCTGCTACTCCTGTACTAGGTGATGTGCTAGTACTAGTTGACCGATGCGTGCACATGGTGCTCCGCCGGCGTGCCGAACCAGCAGCAGTAGAGCACGCACCAGCGCACGGAAAATCGTCCTCTCTCTCTCCCCCGACGGAAGCGCCGCCGCCAAATCCGACCGCGTTGCCGAGCGCGGTTGCCGGCCGGTCATCTACTGCCCCTTCTCGGCCGCTTGCCTGCCGTGTTGGCTCGCGATGCGGAGCGCGCCGCTGCGCGTGCTCGAGCTCCGCCATGGCCGGCGACCAGCGGCCGCGCTGGGCACTTGGACTGGATCGGCTCCAAGTGCTGGAGATTGTCGGCGCGTCACTGAAGGACCTCGCCGTGGCCGGCGCCGTCGCCGCCTGCCCCAATCGCTGCTAGGATTCGAGTGCCCCGGCTGGTTTAGTAGTAGTACTATTTTTTTTTGACGGGCCGGCGTAGCGCATCAGCAGGACGGGGCGGACGTGGGCCACCGAGCAGGTGCCGACGAGCAGAGGAGGCGCGTAGGGGGGCTCAGCCTCGAGAAGGGGCGTTGTGGCGGCCGAACGCGAGCACGGGCGCGGCGGCCGGCCGGTGCTCGGCCGCGAGCATGGGCGCGTAGGGGGCTGCGGCGGCGCTCGGCCGCGAGCCGCGAGCACGGGCGCGGTGGCGGCGTCCGGTGGAGCCGCGCTGCTCCAGCTTTGACCCTTTTTTTTTGCTGTGACATGTGGGTATTTTCTATTTTTACAATATGACCCTCCCAATATAACACAGAGAGTTTTTTGAAAAAATTCAGTCCACAACAGGATGACCTGTCCCGTTTGTGACCAGCGTGCACCTACATGTCGAGATGTGTGACCAAAAAATCCCGTTATCCAGATGTGTGACCAAAATGCACATCGACAACGAGATGAATGACCTCCCAATAGTCCAAAGGTGAAGCTTTCAGGAGTCGAAACATAGGCCACTTCAGGCCTTCAGCTTTAGCTAATGAGAAGAAGAAACGTATAACGTTGATTACAAACCATGGCTACAGAGAATGATTAGCTGCTGATTAGATGCCCCAGTAGGACTAGACTATTCATGAATGTTCTGTGAGATCCGTCGGAGTGATTTTTGCGTGGTTCACCTACTGTGGTCTCCGTCATACAGAAAGCACAGGATGGGAAGTTACACAAGATGTCACTCAGAGCCATTCTAGCCAAGCTGGTAACCAGTAAAACCAAACAGTGCCGTGTTAGATCGAGAACTAGGCGACTTTCAGAATCTGTTCTATCTGTACCCTGCGCAACCGAAAAGGCAATTAGCTAGAGAATATGACATGTACACAACAGTTCCAGCACACGCAGTACAATACGGTCCCTTTATGTAACCTGTAAAAGAGGGGATGACAAAAATTGTGGATTTTATAGTTTCCACACAAAAATACTTGCACTGTTTGATAATGCAACTCAATCATGGACGGCTACTTTATTCCCTCATCGACTGATAAAAACTATGGTGCATTCCAGCCAAAAGGAAACCAGCTGCATCCATGGCTTTGGTGCTCTGATCAATATGTGGCGTTCATACTTGCATGGAGACAAAAGTTAAGCACGGAGATAAATTTTTTCGGTGGTCTTCAACGTTTCCCTTCCTTCCCCTCTGCTACAGTTCACAAAGGCGAAAAGGGAGGCGACTTTCTTCCCCCGTCCTCTCGCCGGAGCGAGGCCGGATCTCGGCCTCCTTCTGTCGCTCCGGCGGCGGGAGGAGGTGGGGATCTTGGTCCTCGTCTCCTGGCTTGTAGATAGGGTGCTTTTATTCCCCGGCGGTGGCGAGCGGATGGATCGGCCACCGTCTAGGGTAAATAAGGTGTCGCTCTCTTCCTCTCTCTGTGCAGCTTCGGGCGGCGCAGAGATGAGAGCGGCGGAGCTATCCCTCTCTGCTTCGGAGAGAGGTTGTCTATCCCGCCGATCTGCTGGATCGGGCGGTTTTCTGTCCCTGCGCTCTGGTGGCGCAGGTGTGTGTGCTCGGGTCCTCTCCTTCACCCTTTCTCCGGCCGGCCGCGGTGGCGAGGGGAGGTGGTGGTGCTGGAGGGTGATTCCGTTTTGCTACAGGTGGTCTTCGTGGTCTCCTCTGCTGATGGCTCTCTGGCCGGCCGGGGTGGCGAGGGGAGGGCTGTTTGGAGGTGGCTGGGAGGTCGTGGTGGTGGACCTGGCTGCGGCGGTGACGGCTGGATGTTGGGCGGAGCGGGGAAGATGGAGCTGTGGCCGGACTCGTTCAGCGAGACTAGGTTTCGTCGCGGCGCGGCGGACGGCTTCTGCGGCTATCTACAAGGTGTGGCGGCGCTTTCTTCCCGGCGGCGAGAGGTACGGCGTCTCCGGTGGCAGCTAGGAGCTTGGGGCGGCATGGATCCAATTGCGCTTTCTTCAGCTGTTTCGAGGGGCTCTTTGCAAGTTTTCTGGGTCCTTTTGTAGTTTTCTTTCTTCTTCGAGACCTACGTGTAATTTGCGCTGAGTTTCTGGAATTTATGTATTGGATCCTTCAAAAAAAAAAAAGTTAAGCACGGAGACACTAGTCAGGTGTGCGTTTTGACTGGAAAAGCAAAGAGAATCAGGCATAACCTGTGTGCACAAAAAGAATTCCTAGAATGAGATTTTATGTCTCTGCTTTTTTCAATCTTATTCCATTCGAAAAGGAGAGCTCAGACACACCGAAAAAAGTTGGCCCATAACATTCTCTACACATTACCCTCAAGAGAACATTCTGTACAGATTACCCTCAAGAAAACATTCTGTACCCACCATAGCATTTGCCAAATCCTGCGGCAGAAGAATGTACCTTAGCAAATCCCAGAATGCATGTTACAGTTGAAGCATCCAGGCATTAAACACATAACAAATAGTCGCTTCGCATATCATGTTAGCTAATCAAGCAATAGTAGCAAAAAAAACAAAAAACAAAATGGTTCTTTACTTTTGGAGAACAAAATCTGTTTCTTCATTTCTAGAGTTGATCAAAAATATGCATAGGCAGTATGTGCCAACTGAGCCATAAAAAGTAACAGTTTGCTCGACCAATTTGTGTATCTTGTAAAGTATAATGCCAGGAGACCTTAAACTGATAAAGAGTAACCAGAGTAGCAAACAGCGGACTCACTGCGATAAAGCCGGAATGCTCCTTACCTTAACCTTCACTAAGCCTTTTGTCCCAAACAAGTTAGGGTAGGCAAGACATGAAACCCTTTCACAAGTACTTCCCAGGAGGTCACCCATCCTAATACTACTCTCGTCCAAATGGATTTCATACTCATGTGATTGGCTAGTTTTTACGTTAGCTCGCTAAGCCTATCACAACCCTTAGATATGAAACTCTTTCACGAGAACTTCTCAGGAGGTTACCCAGCCTAGTATAAGTCTCACCCAAATGAGTTCCATAGTCATGGGACTGGCTAGTTTTTACGTTGGCTCGCCAAGCCTATCACAACCCTCCTCCTTTACCCGGGCTTAGGACCAGCTATGCCTAGAAAACATAGGCGGAGTTGCCGGAATGCTCCATAACTTCAAAATAATTCTGAATAGTCATGCACGTGAACTCTAGTTAAGCGATAAAAAAGTTAATTGTTCATGCAACATACCCTTGTTTTTCTCTGACAATATGCACTTATTTATAAGCCACATGGCCAACATGATAAACCAACAAGGGCCACCAGTCTCTATTCTTTTTGTTACATAGTTCATAATCAACATATTACTGCAGTAACTTCCAGTTGGCATAAAAGGGAAAACGCAAGGCCATCGGGACTACACTGACTTATTGGACTAACTGCTTCACAGAATAGTTGCTAGGCCCACTTTTTGGACGGGCGGCCTGTTCCCTGGAAATGCAGTGCGAGAAACATCAACAAGCGCCTTGAAGCTGTATGGCTCATGCATTGACAGCTCTGAGAGCACCTTCCTGTTCAGTTGGACGTTCTCCTTCACCAATCCATGCATGAAGTTGCCATAGTTCACCTGGTAGTCAGATAAAAGAAAAGAGCCAATTAAACAGCAGAATGCAAGGCTGGTTGAGGTGTTCTCTCGATCTGTTTTGTCTTCATAATGAGCATTCAAAAGACTATTCTGATTCATTTCTTAATAAATAAAAACACAAGTAATTGAAGTGTATCCCTAGCAAGCATCAATAGTTCAGCATTCCTCTTGACAATTTGAGTGTGATGGATGTATACCCCATGTAGTCGTGTACCAGCATTGATGCGCTCAATCCATAGGGATCGCATGTCTCTCTTCTTGTTACGCCTATCCCTGTAGGAATATTGCAAGGCTTTCTCAACCCTCTCACGTGCTATCCTTATGCAATTTTTTGCCCTTCCTCTAAATCCCTTTGCCAACTTGAAAATCTTCCCTTTGTTCATCTTTAGTCAACAGAAACTACTAGATGATTTCCCCTCTTTCCTGCAATCTAAAATAAAGGTTGGAAAAAATTAATACTTAACTAGAAGGAAACTTTTTGGTGGGCTTTTCACAAAAAACTAGAAGTAAATAAATGCTTAAGCCCGTTGTATGCATAGAACCCTTAAAAAGAATCATTTAGTAGCACAACTTCATGTGCATTGTTAGCTTCACCCAAAAACAAATATGTGGCCAGACATTCAAACTCTTATTTCCATTGCAAGTAATGAATATTGTCATATAGTACTCTCTTTAATACACAATGGGCTACAAAATGCCCACCAGAAAAACCATTCAACAGTAATATCCCTACCTAGGGATGGCAATGGGATACCCAGTTAAGAGTGAAAGAACATTCCCAGCCCGGATATTCTTGTCTCCCTCGATTATCCACCCTGGTCGAGGGAATGGGGATCGGTTGGGGGGTCGATTCCTCCGTAATCAGTGGCTACACAAATTGAAGAACTACCTCTATTTGGCCAGAATACGATGTTCAAATCAGCAAATTTGACAGAAATGAAGATTCATATTATTACTGTTCATGTCATGAACATGAACAACGACACAGGTAATATGCGCACCTATTAGTTCATGACAAAGCAAACTCAACTACAATAGAAGCCTAGCAAAGCACACACTGAAATCTTGAATTAAAGAGCATGAATACAACTCACTAGAGGGTTCAAACTGCAGACACTACAAAACAAGCGGGAGATTATGGCCAAGGCGGTGGATTGGCTTAGTTTCGGGATGGGTTCTACCGGCGACTGGAGACGGCTACACTGTCGACAACTCGTCAAGCGTCCACAGAACGGGATCTATCGGTCGGTGGCTTGCACCTTCGGGTTGCAGTTGCAAGCCTAAGGAGGACGCCGGCCATGAGTACTGACGGCCTATTTTATCTTACCGCGTGGTCACGCCAATGGTGGATTGCATCAACTGCAGCTGGACAAACTAACGCCCTTTATGAAAGACTCTGGATTTACTTCATTTCGTGATTACGGAAGGACAAAGAGACAATAGCAAGAAGAAACATAAGAAGAAGATTGTGGGAAATTATACCGTGCCGTCGTCGCGTCGCTCCCTGGTGGCCGCTGCTCGTCGGGAGGGGAGGATGATACAGCTACGCGGCGGCGGAGGGTGGAAGGTTTTGGGGGGAGCTTGTTCTACCGGGGCTTAGCAGGCAGTAGGCCATAGCAGCGCAGTGGGCCGGCCGGCGGGTGGCCTACGGCCTGCTAACCCAGCTGGAAACTTATCATGGATTTTATCCTTTTGAAATATTCTCATATAAGTTACCAAAGAGATAATTGCCATTATATGATGTATATCATTTTATTCTTATTTTCCCACTGGGTTTTATGGAGTTTTTAATACATATCAAATACTATTCTCCTCACATTTCTCCCATAGGGTTTTTAGGGGAGAACATATCAACTTAAAGTCATATGTCATACTTCATCTTTTCCCCACTGGAATTTCTAAGGAAGTATACAAGATATATTTGTTGTTTTCTAAACTCGCTTATGTATTTTTAATTATAAGGTTTTCTCATTTCAGTTACCGAAAAAACAATAATTATTATATGTTGCACCATTTTCTACTTATTTTCCCACCAGGTTCAAAAGAGTTTTAGCAAGATATCATATACTACTCTTATCATATTTTTCCCGCAACATTTTTGGAGGAGTTAGTCAAAATGGATATGAAGATTTGCAAGATCAATGCATAGTTCAAATCTCCAAATTTTTCATTTTTTGTGTACTCATAATATAAAAAAGTTCGCACTATGATTTAGCCCTTGTTTCAGTTTTTTCTAAAACTTTTAAATAAAAA
This sequence comes from Poa pratensis, assembly GCA_947311845.1. Classification (NCBI taxonomy): domain Eukaryota; kingdom Viridiplantae; phylum Streptophyta; class Magnoliopsida; order Poales; family Poaceae; genus Poa; species Poa pratensis. The sequence continues at coordinate 23,247,083 of CAMZMU010000061.1, forward strand.
CTATGATTATTTAAAAAAAAGATGGAGTGATAGCTGGAGCTCAATAGTCGAACTGACTTTTCGTCCAAAACAATAGAAAGATCACAAGTTCATTGAATGCACTGTATCTCCAATTTGCCACACAGTACCAACTCATCTCCCTTTGGTCTTTCTCCAAAGGTGTAAAAGCATCCACAACACTCTGAGCGCTACGAGAGACGCTTATTGAGCCGTTGCTCCACTCAGATAGGCGCACACAGCTTGGTAACCCTATTTTACACGAATTGTTCAAGCGTTGGACTCTTTTTCATGCGTGAGCGCTCAAACGACCAAGAATTATGCATAACGGTTGGAATTTAGTCCCTATCGGCTGTGCATAACCCTCGTTGTCTATGCTCTAATAAGGGCATCTTTGGATTATAGGAATTTCAAAGAATTTTCATATGATACAGTGCTTAGGAATTTTTATTATGGATTGCCTTTTGGTTTTATAGAACTGTGCTACCAAAATCCCATGGATTCCTATGCCTCAATTCTTTAGGAATTTAAACATTCACTCCAACCTCTTTTCGAGACTCAAGTGAGCATGATTGAGACACTTTTACTATGTTTGTTCTGCGTTTTACCAAACGACAGTTCCCGTAATTTTCATGTGTTTTACAATTCTCTGCTTTACACTTGCAAACTTGCCTGCATTTTTCATATTTCTTTGTTTTTCAACCTTTGAAATACAAAGGCAACCGTTTGGGGACGATAAGCGTGTTCATTGTTTGGTCTCAAACCGGTTAAACCGGGAGACCAGCCCGCACCGGACCACGTCTACGGTGTACAACGGTTTCGATGGTCTCCGGACTGAAACCGCAAGCAGAAATTTATTAGCTGGTTTGAGACGGTGTCAAACTGACCAAACCAATCAAACCGAACGCATACAGACCTTCGCGCATCGTCCCTGGGGAAGCACTTGCCGCACGGACGCGCCGGCCGCCGGAGAAGTCCATCGTCTTCTCGTCGTACAGCGAGGGTCCTGAAGAACGCCGGCCGGCCGCGAGCTAGCCGAGGCATGGAGAAGCCACCGCAGTCCACCATCTACGGCCGGCGGCCGGCGGCCGGCGACCTTTATAAAACCACGCCGTGCTGGACTGCTTGTACAGGGACACGGTGGCGGAAGGGTATGGCATGGAGACGCCATCGGGCGAAGTCGGCACGCCGTCAAATCCATGGCAGAGCAACGCATCCCCGCCGCCTCTCCACAGAGGAGTCACGTGGGAGGAGCTTCCGTGCGACCTTGTCCAGGGAGAACTATCGCGCGGCCTTGATTCGCTGTGCGTGACCAAGATCTGCGGACGCGCCGCCAGAAACTGCAGGAAATCTTCTCTTCGCCGGCCGGCCGGCCGGCGGCCGTTTCTCCTCGAGAAGCACAACTGCTGCAGCACCGCGACGGAGATGGACGCCACCGCCGGCTTGAACGCCGACCAACAGGATTAATTCAGATATAGTCATCTTCCGCCGCCGGCGACCGCTACCGCCGGACCATAGCATGGCGGCGGATAAAGAAGTCCGGCCGCACTGGAGGAAGCTGGCCGGCGGCGCAGGTCTGAGACGGCGCGCGGAGGTCCCGGGCGGCCCGCGTAGGCAGGAGCGGCCGCCCTGGAGGAAGCCGGTCGGCGGTGGGGACCACAATCAGGCGTGGCGGGGGAGGTGAGCTGTCTGGCGGCGGGAGAGGCGCGGTGGCCGGCGGCGGGGAAGGCGAGCAGGGGGATTGGGATCGGGCGTTCGTGTATTGTCTATTTTCAGTCCGCGAAACCGTGTAACCAGACCGAAGCAAACCATCGTATCAGGTCCTCACTTAACAGTTTAAACCAGACCAAACTGTTTAAAACCAGTCGCGGTGGTCTGGTGTGAGGAACCCGTACAAACCAGCTTAAACCGGGAATGCCCAGGGTTAGGGGACGAGGTGATATTGTGATAAGCTGGACTCTGGTTTTCTGTACAACCCGAGAACCGGTTTTGAACGCTGGCCCAACCGTCTACGCGAGACCGAGCCAAACCAGACTGCACGCATCACCGTTTCTGACTCTGACTAATGGCGCCCTCGCCTGCGCCGCCGCCGCCTCCGGCGACCGGCCGCATCCTCGTGCTCTACGCGTCGCAGACCGGAAACGCCATGGATGCCGCCGAGCGTGTAGGCCGCGACGCCGAGCGCGGTGGCTGCCCGGCCGTCGACGTCCTCTCCATGGACAGCTTCGACCCCGTAAAGCTCCTAACCCTAGAAAACCCACCCGGCTGCCCAGCAACACTTCCATCTGGGTCATATGAGACTTATTTCTATTTATGTTGTGCAGAGTTGCTTGCCGGCGAAAGGTCCGTGGTGTTCGTCGTGTCAACCACGGGGCAGGGTGATCCCCCGGATTCCATGAAGGTAGTGACACTGAAATGCATTTTGTTTGCAAGGTTTCGACTTGGTTTGCTAATTGAGATTTTTCATCTTGGTTTTGCGCGTGCAGGGGTTTTGGAGACACCTTCTTAAGAAGGAGCTTGGTGCCCGGTGGCTGGAAGGGCTCCGTTATGCCGTATTTGGGCTCGGCGATTCAGGCTACCAGAAGTACAATGTTAGTCTTCTTACAAGGATTATTTTTAGCTTACTATTGTGCCTTGCGGTACTTAATGCAATTATGTGTGTGATTTGTTCAGTTTGTCTGTAATTCACTATTTTGGGGAATTTGTTATTCATAAAACAATCAATAGTTTGCTTAGTGTTAGAAAAGAAGAAGTATGCGGTTATGACATACAGCACTTGATGCTCATGCGTTCGAAAAATTCATTTTGCTGCATGCTCATTTTCTCATTACTACTTTGCTGCATGCCTCATTTTCTAAACAGTAGTAGGTTTATTGCTCACGGATCATGGCTGTTACTTTGAAAATCGTACTGGCTTCTTGTTTCTGTTTTCCTCTTCACCTTTGTGTATAAACTGCAGTTTGCTGCAAAGAAGATCGATAGAAGGCTTTTGCATCTTGGTGCAGAACCAATCATAGAGATAGGCTTGGGAGATGATCAACACCCTTCAGGGTATGATTATAAATATCTACCATTTCTATCTGCTATTGTTGCTATACTATTTGCATGTTTTGGAGAAGTCTAAGTTTTTCTGGTTGTCAAAATTTTAAGCATCATTTTTCGTCGTGTTGGAAAACAATTCCTCCAAGTTACAAGTGATTCTTTTGTTGTTGTATATCAGATACGAAGGAGCTCTAGATCCTTGGCTGCTGTCTTTGTGGAGATCACTGAATCAAGCAGATCTGTCACTTTTACCAAGAATATCTGATATAATTAATCCTAATCTGAATAATTTGGGAGATTCCAAGCTCGAAGTCGTATATTACTCTCACGATGATGCTCCACAAGATTCCGTTGTTTCAGGTGCGACGTTAATCAACATTAGAGGTAACCTGTATACTGTTGTGTAGTCTCTTCTAAAGATTATATCTATCATTTACTGACCAGACTCCAAGAAATTAATTGAGAGAGCACGCTCAATGTCCCCTGCACTGAAGTTCCATAATGATGGAGAGCCACAATACATGTTAAAGATGGTACATTCTATATCCTCTCCAAGTGTTTAACAGTTTAAATCCATATTCATTTTATTCGTGTAGCTCATTTATAGCTTGCTTATATCAGGTTCTATGATCCAGCAGTTCAAAAAAATGAGTATACATTCATCTCTAAGGAATATTCTTAACCTAAGTTGTGTATTAGGTTACCGAATGCAGTATTTGCTGCTGTGAATAATACAATTTAAAGGAATAACTCATTTTATAAAGTAGACTTTGTAACCTATAATTTAATTGGCTATTCTGAACTGACCTTACACTTCTAGTGCTATGCATAGGACTGGATCTGCTTTTGACTGGTGAGGCACCTTATACTGGATTTAGCTTCTTTTACCGTTCTTTTCAGTGGGCACTGGGCAAGTGTCCACGATATGCAATCTCTAATTGCAAGGCAATCTCTTTAACACTAGTTGATGTTGTGAGAAGCTTTTCATGACCGACCTTAACTTGCAGTTATATGTCATGAATGTGATGCTGCTTCACTCGGTAGGTTCAGTAGGCATGGCAAGATATCTACGATGTTAAAGAAAGTTTTACCTTAATGACTAATGAAAAATAGCTGGGTTCTAGTTGTGTAGTAAACAACAGACTGGGATGATAATGGTTCATCGTGGGGATGCTTCTCCTGTTTTATGACTCTCTAATAGATTTTTTATGTAACAATTGTTGTTATCTAATCAATGCAGCCTTTATTTGCTTAGTTCATGCCGGTGATGATACTGTTAACCTCTTCAGGTAACAAATCAGCGTTTGACTAAGGAGGATTCTGAGAAAGATGTGCGCCACTTTGAACTGGAGAATCCATCTTCTGTGCGTTCTGTGTTCTTGTTCCATAATGATGTTAGTTCGCAGTCATCTTCTGAACACATGAAAGAGATTGAATGATTTCTTAATTTTTGTCATGTTAGGCAATCAGTTATCAAGTTGGCGATGCTTTAGAAATTATACCAAGCCAGAATGCATCAGCTGTTAATGCTTTCATTGAACGCTGTAACTTGGATCCAGATTGTTACATAACGGTACGTGGCTCTCTGTTTTACCTCGTTGATCCATTTCTTGTACCTTTGTATGTTCCTCTGCCACAGAGGCAAGTAATCAACTTCCTTTAGTTCCTGGTCCACATTAGTAGCTATCTACACATTGTTTGTTGCAAAATTAAGTACAACTGCATTGACTATTCATAGCTTTTGAGCTATATCTATCATATTTAGACTTTAGACAATACATCATTTTCGTCTTTCTCGAATGCTTTAGTTTGTCCGTAAAACGCAAAACTAGATGTAGTTACCCTTATATCTTCTCAACTAGTCAATCTGTTGCTGTTATTTAGCTGACTAAAAAGGAGACTCTTCTTTGTTTACCCAGATTCGTGCAAAAGGGGGGACAAAGTTTCCAAGTGTTCACTTGTGAATGGCATAATGGATCGTATCAAGTTGAAAACCTTTGTTGCTTTGACGATGGATGTTGCATCAGCTTCCCCTCGACGATATTTCTTTGAGGCAAGAGCAAATATCCTGTATGCTTCATCTCATACACCTATTGTCTACTTGTTTTGATACCTTATCGATGCCACTGATATCCTGATGTATGTGTGTGACTAATATGTCATCTTGATCTTGATACAACTTCATTGTTCCTCTGTAGATAATGAGCTACTTTGCAGCAGCTGAACATGAAAAGGAAAGGCTTCAGTATTTTGCTTCTCCTGAAGGAAGAGATGACCTTTACCAGTACAATCAAAAGGAGAGTCGGACTGTTTTAGAAGTAAGTTATGCATTAACTGAATTTTTTTTGGCGACGCTCTTGCAATGCATAAGTTAGTGCGCAAAATTTATTGCAATAGGATAGGCCATTCTTTGAAAAAAAAAAATCATGGTTGGACACTGATATATGTTTTTTTTGCTGCTTTTAGGTATTGGAGGATTTTCCCTCGGTGCACATGCCTTTTGAATGGTTGGTGCAACTAACTCCTCCATTAAAGAAACGAGCATTTTCCATATCTTCATCCCCATTAACACATCCAAATCAGATACACTTGACTGTTAGTATTGTGTCATGGCTTACTCCTTTCAAGAGGGCAAGGCATGGTCTCTGCTCCACATGGCTGGCGGGGCTTACTCCAAATGAAGGTATGAAATTGCTTCTTTTAATCATAGCTGAAGACCTCTATTTTTTTCTGTCTGTTCTTTTCCTGAACGTCACTACTTCTTCTGGTGCTGTAATAATATTTTTCAATATAATTTAGTACAAGCACCAACTCAACCCCCATCCGGTCACCAAAAAAAAACACCAACCCTCTCTAAGTGTCAGTGTGCTTATGTGCAGAAAATCTTATACCATGTTGGATACAGAAAGGATCCCTGCCTCCTCCGCATCCATCTGTTCCTCTTGTGCTCATTGGACCAGGAACAGGATGCGCACCTTTTCGAGCATTTGTGGAGGAAAGGCTGCACAGAGTGTTAGAGAACCAGCAGCTCCTGTTATGTTCTTCTTTGGTTGTAGAAATGAAGACAATGATTTTCTATATAAGGACTTCTGGTTAAATCATGCCCAGGACAAGGGAGTGTTGTCCCCGAAAGAGGGTGGTGGTTTCTTCGTTGCTTTTTCTAGGGATCAGCCTCAGAAGGTGTATGTACAACACAAGATAAAGGAGCAGAGTGCAAGAGTGTGGGACATATTATGCTCTGGTGCTTCAATATACGTTGCAGGGTCTTCTACCAAAATGCCTGCTGATGTTACGGCTGCACTAGAAGAAGTGGTCCGCCAAAAGGGTGGTGAGGCTGCTTCAGGATGGCTCAGGAAACTGGAAAGGGCTGGTAAATTTAACATTGAGACTTGGTCGTGATTGTCAAACAGGGATAAGAAGGTATGCTCAAACAATCAGGCTCCGCAATTATTCACGGGGCAAGGAACTGTAGAATTTGGTGTAGATCTAAGATGTCAGGAAAAAAATAGGAGTTGTGTATCTGCTCAAACATACAGATAGAGAATAATTCATTCTTGGACAGAACAAATTGCAAGGGAAAGCAAACGCCTTCCCTGTTTCGCTGTTGTACCTGTATCTGGGACGTTGATGCCCCGTTCGGATGTTGATATTCGGGGTAGATATTGGATATTCGCTACCTTTTCGTCCCAAATATCCGAATTGGAGCTGTTTAGATGTACTCGATATTCTGGCTGTATATTCGCGTATGATATCGAGGGAGGGCACCGGCAGTGGAAAAAAGGATCGAGCGAATGTCGACCTGTTGGGCTCGACATTGGGTAGATATTCGCGAAACGCTCTTCTCCTCGTCGCGCGAAGCCCTCGTCTCCTCCTCCCGTTCCTTCCCTTCGCGAAACCAGATCGGCGGCGGCGCATCGGTAGCTCCCTCGCCCGCCCCTCCTTCCCCGCGTCCCTCGCCCGCCCCTCCTCCCCCGCGTCCGTCGATGGAGCAACCGGGAACTGGCACCGGCGACGACGCCGATGCGTGCCGCATCCGGCCGCTCGAGCTCGGCGACCTCTCCAAGGGCTTCAGCGACCTCCTCGCGCAGCTCTCCCCGTCCGCGCCGCTCACCGAGGCCACCTTCCGGTCGCGCTTCGCGGAGCTCGCGGGCCTCGGCGCCGACCACCTCGTCCTGGCCGCGGAGGACGCCGCCACCGGCCGGATCGCCGCTGCGGGGGCGGTGCTCGTGGAGCGCAAGTTCATCCGGCGCTGCGGCACCGTGGGGCACGTCGAGGACGTGGTGGTGGACGCCGCCGCGCGCGGCCGGGGTCTCGGGGAGCGCGTCGTGCGCCGGCTCGTGGAGCACGCGAGGGGCCGGGGGTGCTACAAGGTCATCCTCAACTGCCCGCCGGAGCTGACGGGGTTCTACGCCAGGTGTGGGTTCGTGGAGAAGAACGTCCAGATGGGGCTCTACTTCTGATCTAGGTTCCGCCTTCCTTCTCGGATCTCTTCTTGAATCTTGATGGTGTTTTCAGCTGTTGCTTGTATCGATAAAATGTGACTGGGAATAGCTTTGCTTATGTGGTTTGATTTGAACAATTGTCTTAGTTAAAGATTTGTTGTGTCAATCCTTGCTACTTTTCATGTCAAAATGTGGCATTGCCGTTTAATCATGTCAAAATGTGGCGCACTTCTTTTCATTCTGATGAATACAGCTTGTTACAGTTGCGTTGAGATCCAAATATTCAGTCTCAGGCTTTCACACGATTTTCACTTGGAAGTACTATAATCTTGGAACCTCGCAAAAACAAGTATGAAGCTTGTTGCTGTAATCAAATTAGTATGGTTGTTTTGCACATTTTGTCATGAATAGAACAATACAATGATCAATGTCTCGAAAAACTGCTTTTATAACATCCAAACAACATTTGATATTCAAACTCAATATCTTGTCTAGCTCTGAATATCTAACACATCCAAACAGAAAATATTGACATTCATACTCAATATCAATATCCCATGATATTGATATTCAACCCAATATCAATATGGAGCTCCCAATGCGAACATCCGAACGGAGCATGAAGGTTTGGTACTGGGATGAAGAGTGGTACTTTGATTTTACGAAGTGAGAATTTTGTAACAGTTTTATCATTCGTTAATATTCAGTATCATTCTCCTTCAAGACGAGCTGCCCTTTAAGCCATCTGGCTGTAACCGATGTAGAAGATACGACATGTTTGTTGAAGGTGTTGTTGCACACCTGGTGTGCTTGAATTATCTCCAGTATGCACCATCTTGTCCTTGTTCTTCTATCCAGTTTTTCTTACTGCTAGTTTCTACCAGTTTTCTCTACTCAATAGATTTCCTTTTGGTGGCCCTGGATTGGGCTCAGACAACCTTGAATACACAGTTGGCATCTTGATTTCTTGGGTTCTTTGGTGAGATCTATTTCAGCTTTGTAGTACGAGTCTTAGTTGGTGACTTTGCATATGCTCTGTCTGCTCAGGTTGAGCTAGTCTGATAATCGAAGCATTGGCGATCAAGAGTAGTAAGTAAGAACCAGTCCGTTTATTGCGTCATCGTGCTAAACTATACAGCAAACAGCCCACTCCGTATAAGCGGGCGATACTGGCAACGCCATCCAAGTACAATAAGCTAGTGGCAACAACTCAACTGTATATGCATGATACCATATAGCAGTATCTGCACAGAGGCTAGAAGAACATAACGAACCCAGGCATCCAGATAGCGAAGCACTGAAAGGTATAGTGGTGCTTGCTTACGAACGGCGCATACGTCCTCAGCCGCTGCGGGTCCAGACGACGTGGTCCTGCGGCAGGAAGTGGCAGACCGGGACGGTGCCGGGCTTCACCTTGAGCACCTGGAACGCGACGTGCCTCGGGTTCCAGCCGGCCGTGTCGGCGTGGCACACCGCGACGGCCTCCACCTCCGTGCCGTCCCTGCCCACCATCGACACCGTGTACGCCCTCGTCGCCCGCGTCAGGTGGCACGCGAACACGGCGTACGCGTACGGCTCCGCGTGGCAGGCCACGAGCTGGTCGGCGGTGCTCGCCACCGCCGTGCGCTTCACGCCGGTCATGGTGTACTCCTGCTTCGGCGACCCCTCCTTCCCGACCACCGTGGAGACGGCCCTCACGTGGCTGGTCCCGAGGCTGGACGTGGCGAAGTCCACCATGGACTCCAGCGACGTCGCGCACGACTTCTTCTCGCCCTTGCCCGCCGTCGCCTCGCACTCGCGCAGCGTCTGCGTCATCTCCGCCGCCTCGGCGGAGTCCGGCTCCACGGAGAAGCGGCTGAGGATCTCGGGGACCTTCTCGGAGGAGAACGGGATGGCGTCGGCCTCGCTTCGCGGCAGGAACTTCTCTCCGGCGCCCGGGGTGGCCATGAAGTGCACGTCCAGCTTCTTCCCGGCGTGGAGGTCCTTCTCCAGGAAGAAGAGCGCGGAGCTGGGGTCGTCGTGCACCTGCGTCTCCGTCGCGGCGTAGTTGTAGATGAAAGGCGAGACGTTGACGTTGACCGGCTTCCCGCGGCGGGGTCTCACGTGGACGCCGACGCCTCCCTTGCCGACGCCAACCGTGGTGCCTCCTGGCTTACCGTAGCCAGGCTTCACGTTAACGCCCACGCCACCTTTCCCCACACCGACGGTGGTGCCGCCGGGCTTGCCGTATCCCGGCTTGACGTTGACGCCGACGCCGCCTCCCCCGACTCCAACCGTGGTGCCACCGGGCTTGCCGTAGCCAGGCTTGACGTTTACGCCCACTCCGCCTTTCCCAACGCCGACCGTGGTGCCACCCGGCTTGCTGTATCCAGGCTTGACGTTGACATCCACGCCGCCCTTGCCGACGCCGACTGTGGTGCCACCCGGCTTGCCGCTGCCGGGCTTGACGTCGACGCCGACGCCTCCCTTGCCAACATCAACCGTCGTGCCACCGGGCTTCCCATGAGCCGCGTCGACATGGACACCGCCCGAGCCGACGTTCACGGAAGTGCCTCCGGCTATGGCAAGCAGGGAGAAGGATTAATATGTTGATCAGCTATTAGCTTTGCACTATATCCAGGTTTACCGGAGATGTTTGCTTAAGAAATAGGGTACGTACCTTGAGTGTTGAGGAGTTGCGAGAGGGAGGTTGGCATGGGAGTGTTGGGAAGAGCAGACTTCCAGTATTGCTCCGGAGCCCGAGCTGCATGGCTTCCTACTGACGCGATCTGCATGCGAATTGCATGGTTAGTTTCTAACCATTAATACTTTGATGAAAGAATCACTCTTCTCACGATCTATACTCTCCCTCACGATCCCTGCACAAGACTGATATATTGAAACTTACCAACTTTACAAATCTATAGCAAAATCAGAGTAGCTTCCAGGTTGAGCACCTTGCACATGTTGTGCATAAACCTTTCGATTTAAGGTAATCGTTTTTTCAACACGTATCGCTTAATATAAATATTCCTTTGCAGTCCATTTTATTTTGCACAGCATTTTATATGGGACATAGAGTATATGCTGTCGGCTAAAACTTCCTATCAGATATATTTTCAGATGTGGATCGCCTCATGTACATGTTTGAATACTAAAAAAATAACCATGCACAGGGAAACATTCCTGCCACAAGAACTAGGGGAAGGAACACAAAACGATAGTCATGGAGATGGAACTCATGGTAGTGACTAGTGAGGAACTGACCAGTAGGAAACCAAGGAGGCCGGCGAGGAGCCTATCCATGGAGATGAAACTCAAGAGGAGGCGAAGAAGAACTAACTGTGCTCGCTCGGAACGATGCAGAGATCAGAGGAGATGATGTCCCTGCACCTAGCACGGATCGATACTTATAGAACCGAGTCAGAGAGTAGCTCGGGAGTTGGGGGAATCAATTAATTTGCGCAGATCTATTAACTGCCCCGATGCAAACACTGCAGCACTCAGCAGTGGCAGTGTATCACTCAGTCGCCGAGTACGGCTGTGCAGGTAATATCATTCCCAGTACACCGTACGTAGCTAAGTAGACACCAAGACCACCGAGGACGTACATGAACACGAAAAAGAACGTCCGGTGCAGCTCAACCGTCTCCGGCCACCGGCGGGCGCGATATTGAATGCCGGTCGCCGTCAGTCGTCCCATGATGGCGCGGTGGCGCCACCGGCTCCGGCTGGCTTCGCCTCCACGCCTTCTTCTTCCACTGACGGTTGCGCGGCGAGTGTGACTGCTAGCCGCTTGGCCACTGCACACGTGCTGACTGATGTACCAGCATTCTAATCCTGGTATCATGTATAAAAAGCAAGGTGGGATCGCGTATCATATTTCTGTTGCTGATTTTGCAGTATAACGATGAACTGCCGGTCCATGGACCGCACCGACCACCATTAGTGCCGTTCATCTCTGGTAGTTGTAAGATGTCCGGGTATTGCCCAAAGCACTTATTGAGAGAGAGCTATAGCCATGCTGGCCTACGAACGTACTCGCGTGTTGGTACGTGATACTCCATGATGCAGGCATGCGTCGCGGTCGGACTTTGAGGGTGACAATTCGGAAGGGGCCTAGGGCACTAATGGTGTGTGGAAACTTGGTGCAGAGGCCCGATAGTTTTTTTTTTTGAACAAGTAAATATTTTATTTCATCTAGCATCACTTTGCAGAGAGGAGTGTGAAAGGAATCACACTTAACACAGAGAGAACATCTCTACCAGGACAAAGACCTGCGTCTGAAGAAAGGCACCTAACAGCTAGAGTAGTATTCTGGATCTTGAGAGCTAGATGTGCTTGATGATGCGCCTTAACATTGTAACTCCTGCTGATATGAGCTATCCTGGTACGATGGAAAGCTGGGGACACCTGTATAGCAGCAAGGATTGGTCTAATGCTCCAGTGACCTGCATCTTTGAAGATGGATGTCGCCGCTGCCGCCGACGCCAAGACAGAGCAATCTGTGAAGAGGTTTGGTTCCTGTATATGAAGAGCATCCGCCAGCATAGTAGCAAGGAGCAGCCCGTACGCTTCAGCTTCTAGGGAGAAGATGCTGGCGGAGAAAGTGCTGAAACATGAATTTGTTGGGAGTGTCGATTGTCTCCAAATTGTATGATGATGCCTATTCCCGCAGAAGATGATTGGACACTGTCTTCATTTTTCCAAGCCTCATCACAGAAGATGACATTACCTGCAAACAGAAAAGGATCTTGCGGTGGAACAAGTTGCTGGTCTATAACGCGAGTACAATGTTGTTCCTGTTGTGGCATCATATCGTCTAGCTTTGAGACCTGCATGATCGCATTAGCTACAGAAAACACCTGTGAGTGTTTGCAAAATTTCCTACCAAACAATGCATCGTTTCTTGCCTTCCAAAGACACCACAAGAATGTGTATAGACTAGTGATATTGATATGAGGATGATTAGAAGCCAGCAAAGCCTGAATTACTTGAGAAACAGAGCGATGGTTTGTAGCAATGACCTCTGTTCTGATCAACCAAGGAGAGAAGAACCAGGCGGCTTTTGAAAAAGGACAGAGAAACATCATATGCATTTCATCCTCTGGGCTACCACATCTGACACATTCTTCATCAATGTGTTTCGAGAACTTACTTGCTCTCTTACCAGTGGGAAGAGCACGGCGAAGCAAGGTTGTTAAAACAATACTTGTAAGCACTTTTTGAAGAGCAGTCACCTGCCGGGGTTAGTTTCCAAACCAGAACATCCTGTCCGGAAGCATTAACAATAGGAGTTTGCAGAATAGCTTCGGCAGTTTGAGGAGTGAACAAAGATTTTACTAAATTTACATTCCAAGTTTTCTGGTTGGGAATCCAAAGGTCTCTAACTACAGCCGGATAAGCAAAAGGAGGTTGCTGGATAATCAGATTATCATAAATACTTTGCCATTGAGAAAACCAAGGTGAACTCCAAATTGAGCTGCTACCATCAACAATTTGATAAAATGAGGCTGAAATTAGAAGAGGTCTCACCTTGAGAATCGATGTCCAGAAGGCCGATTTTGGTACACTTGACTTTGCCCTCCAAATGGTTGTGTCGCTGTGGTACTTTGACTTGAGGATGAGGGCAAGATGATTCTGAGGCTCTTTTGCTAACCTCCAAGCCGTCGAGAGTATTAGGCTCTGATTAATGGCCTGCAAGTTTCTAACACCTAGGCCACCATTCTTTTTCTCTATGCAAATGTCAGCCCATGCTCTAAGGCAAAGGCTCCTAGTAGTTGGTTCTTCCTTGACACCTGTCCACCAAAAGTTTCTTATAATAGCCGTGAGCTTTGTTAGAATTTTTTTTGAAAAGAGAATATTGGACATATAGTAGACAGGGATGGATGAAAACACAGATTTAATGAGGGTTAGTCTAGCCGCATGAGAAAGCCTGTTGGCTTTGTAACCGCTTAACTTAGATTTGAATTTGTCATAAACAAAGTTATAAGCTGCAGATCTATCTTTTGCAGGAAGGATAAGAGGATGTCCCAAATGAATGGTGTTGCTGTCAATATCTGGGACAGGGAAGATTCGCTTGATATCTTGCTTAACCTGCAAATCAACCTTTTTACTAAACATAATACCAGATTTGCTCCAATTCGGAACTTGTCCCGAGTGTTGGCAAAATTCATTTAATATGTGAGATATGGAAGTTGCTTCCTGTAAGTTAGCTTTGCCACAGATAAGCAAGTCATCTGCAAACATCAAAGAATGAATGGGAGGACAATTCGGTCCAAGTGAGATACCTGACAAGTGACTGGTCTGAAGTGCCTCCTGCAGTGCTAAAGAGAGTTCATTTACTGCAAAGACAAAAAGCGATGGGGACAAGGGACATCCTTGTCTAATGCCTCTACCACTTTTGAAGCGAGCAAAAGATTGTCCATTAATGATAACCGAGAAAGTCGGCGAAGAGATGCAAGCATGGACAAGATTTATGAAATGATCATGAAGCCCTTTACGAGCAAGGGCTGAAGCTATGAAATGACACTCAATTCTGTCAAAAGCTCTGGCTAAATCAATTTTGAGCATGAAATCTAAACTATCCCGTGAAACAAGAGAGATCGAGTGAGCAATTTCTTGGGCTACAATGATATTGTTGCTAATGCGTCTTCCCTCAATGAAGGCTTGTTGAGAAGGGTGAATGTAATCAGGCAAGTGCTCCTTCAATCTATTTGCCAAGGACTTTGCAATAATTTTATAGATGACATTACAGAGACTAATGGGTCTAAAGTCCGAAGGCAACTGACAAACCACCTTCTTTGGAATAAGAGCAATATTGGTGTCATTAAGGCAAGGAGGGACGATACATGTGGTGTAGAAGTTTCTTACCAAGTTAGTCACATCATCTCCAATCCAACTCCAGGCCGAGGTGTAGAAAGCGACATTAAACCCATTGGGCCCGGGAGAAGCATGTTTCTTCATTGCCTTGAGGATCTCCCAAATTTCTTGCTTGTCCGGAATAGAATTGGTGAAGTCTTGGGAATCCTGTGGACAAGAAGTGCTCAAGAAAGGCCTGCCATTGTTAGGACTAGAGGAGTGGAAAATTGTTTTAAAATAACGAACAAATTCCTGAGCTATATCGTCCGGGTCAAAAACATTGTTCCCATGCGCATCTTTAATTGAGACTATGCGATTTTGACGTTTACGTTTGAGCACAGCATTGTGAAAATACGAGGTGTTCCTGTCTCCGTGTACCGCCCAATGTTTCTTTGCTCGCTGCCTGTAAAACTCCGTGATCTTGGTCATGTTTTCTTCATATTGAGCGATAAGTTTTGCCTCCATGTAGTGGTCCTGATCTTGAATCGGTTGCTTTTGGATGGTATTGATCTGATCTTGAAGTGAGTCTAGCTGCTGCTGAATTGGTTTTTTCTTTTGCACCATTTCTTAAGTGTACCTGCAAGGTTAGTTGTCCTAGTATGGAAAGGTTTATTAACAGAGGAACACCAAGCAGATTTAGCAACAATCTGAAAGTCCTCTTCCATGGTCCACCAGTTTTCAAATTTGAAATTGAGTTTTGGCCTAAGGAACTGGGATTCAGTTGAAACAAGGATAAGCGCGTGATCACCGAGAATAATTGGAAGGTTAAAAACGTTTGTATTGGGGAACACATCACACCATTCAGCATTTGCAAGACAACGATCAAGCCTTTCAAACACAGGAATCGACGAGAAACGCTTGTTGGTCCAAGTATAGGCCGGCCCGCTAAAACCAAGATCAAAGAGACCACATTGCTTAACATAACCATTAAAAGCACGCATACGATAGCGGTTTACTTTAGCCGAAGTAGTATCCATATCACACATGATGTTGTTAAGATCACCAAAGCAAACTACTGGCTTCCCTAAGTTATCATACACAAAAGAGGAAATATGGTCCCAAATCATCCTAGTGTGGCGATGATGAGGGTCCCCATATACACACGCCAGCACAAACTCTATATTAGTAACTAGATACCAAACTTGAACTATCCTTTGAGTGCATCGGCCGCCGGAGTGCTGGATTTCTCTTACATGATAGAAGATCAACTCTCCCGGACTTGACTCGGCAGGTTCAACAATGTTAATCGTAGCACAAAAGAGAAATAAAAGAAACAAGCTAGAAACACGCTGAGAAAATTTGGGTATTAGAGCATCTCCACCTGTGCTCGCAATAGACGGCCCAATAACTATGCCGGACTTGCGCTAGTGCGAGCGCCAACACACGTTGCCGCCCTATTGGTGCCGACTGCTCCCAGCGGTCACTCTCAATAGATTCTCCCAATAGTTTTTTCTTGACAAATATTTTATATCTAAAATGTAACCATATTGCATAGTTTTAAACAAATAAATTAGTTCCATAATAATTGATGCATAGAAACAAAACAATTCATACAACAATTCAACTAAATTAAAATCCAAAAAGTTTAACTAGACCGAGCGTCAGTTTTGGAGTCCTTTGAGCGTTCACAGATGCTCAACTAAATTATTTTGCAGTTGGTTATAAATTTATTCATCACGGATTTCTGCATGCATGGAGAGTAAATAAGCAAACTAGGCCGGCACCTGGTGATCAACCTCGGCAAGAGGGTCCTGCATCTCATATGGCTGATCATCAATCATTGGGGCACCATGCTCACTATTGATGATCATGTTGTACATGATAACACAAACATTCATGACCTCCCACATCTGCTCTTTCAACTAGGTAAGAGCAAAGTACCGGAAAATAGCAAAACCAACTTTGAGCAGACCAAATACCCGCTCGACATCCTTCATGGCACCTTGTCACCCCCACAAATCAAGATTTTTTCTGATCCAGAGGGCTGGAGTTTTTCTGCACCATGTTGGCGCTAGGCTGACCCTCACCACCTCTCTCATTAGTGTTCTTAACCCGAGATTTCTCCTCAACGTTAAGAGATGCTATCATGTTTTCAACCGATATCTCTTGTCTCTTATGTTTGAGAGATGTGGTGAAGTTTCTCCATGAAGGGGGCAGCTTTGCAATAATTAATCCAGCCACAATCTTATCAGGTAAGGCGCACTTGAGCAGTTCGAACTCTTTTACAATGCAATGTATCTCCAGAACTTTTTCAACTACAATGTGACTATTCATTGCCCCCATCGGTTGCACCGAATTTAGCATTCAGTTCACCCCAAAGCTCCTCCCCGTTTGTTATGTGCATGTAGACATCACAAAGATGATCGACAAGAATGCTAAGAATGCATCCTCTCAAGAGAGTATTGGCTTCCTCGAACTTTTTATAATCATCGTCACACACAGTTCTTTGGGCATGCTTTTGCAAACCCATAATATGTTCAAAGCAGTAAGCCAGAATTAGCACTTAAACTGCTACCTCTTATATATAGTGCACACCTGTATACTTATCCGGCCTTAGGGCATTGGCTAAAACAGTCATGGTTAACTTAGAAAATTGCCTACAATTAGTTTTGGATTATTGGATAAGTAGACAATAATTTCATGGTTAATTCTAGAATATTAAACATGGCGACAACAACTACTACCATGTGAAACTTGAACATACTAGATGTATTAATCAATATGAACAGTAGCAACACATACGCAACAACTGCCATAGTAAAAGAGTAGATCAGAATATGTTGCATATATTGATCGGTTGTAGATGATTCGCCCTTGCCGTTGTAGTGGTGATGTATCGTTGGCGAAAGACCGGTTGAAGTAGACAGCGACGAAGACGACAATATGTGGCGCAACCCGACTTGGATTATAGACGACCCGCGATGAAGGAAGTGAAAAGTGGCACGAAGCGCTTCCCAAAAGCCTAATCCACCCTCACCCGTATAGGATACAAGGACGAGCAGTTCCGGAGACCTGCTCTCCCGTTTGTTGGCGAGAGACCCAAACTGTTGTGACACGTCTGATCAACGACTCGGTTTTACCGAACAAAAAAATAAAATGTATAAGTTGACTTGGCTCGAGGCTCGATTCACGCGACGCGATGAGCAAGTAGAGGAGTGCCTGTGAACCACTTCTATTCTCACTCACTTAATAAAGTGGTGGAACACCCTCCGTTGTGAGGAGGTCCAAGTCTCCTCCAACTTTTTATGTGTGACTAAAAGCACCTCCACCTCTTGATAAAACGGGCCTTTGAAATTTATTAGGAATTTTGAAACTTGCTGAGCCAAGCCCATTTATTTCCAACAATATCTTTGTATACCTTTCAAATATGAGTTCCTTATAAATATGAACTGGATTGTTCTCGGTCCTTTGAAATTTACTAGGAATTTTGAAACTTGCTGAGCCAAGCCCATTTATTTCCAACAGAATCTTTGTATACCTTTCAAATATGAGTTCCTTAAAAATATGAACTGGATTGTTCTGTAAAGGTCTTCGTGCTTGGTGTGGACGTGGTTGTCCTTTTATTTCCGTTTTGTTGTATTTTTTTAAAGATAAAGAGCATATATTAATATCGCGAAGATACCAATTACACCCAGCCTCTGCAACAACATATTGCCCTAGCGACAACACGGATGCACACAGCCCAGAAAAGAAGAAGAATTACGAAAAAAGAAAAGTCCCGCTTCAATGATCTATTCCTTGTAGCAGCAGGCCCAACACCACCAAAACAGCACCAGAAGTACAACTTCTTCAAAAGCGACGCCTCCAAGAAGGGAACCGTGCTATAGCACTGTCGCCGCTCTGATCATAGATCATAGGTTTTCAGCCTGAAGAAAATCCACAGTCGCAAAAAGCAATGCCTTCAACAAGGTCAATGCCAGGCACAACCAATTAAGGCCAGACCTTAGGTTTTCACCCTGAAAGATTGGACTCTGAACTTCTCCTGTGTTGTCGCCCCTCTTGTCGTTGCCGCTGCTTGAAGTTACAAATCACCAAGCAAATTCCTCAGCCCCACAGGAATCGAACCACCATTACTCGTCTTCAAATCTAAGCCTCCATGTCATTCTCCACACTCTGACTTCACCGTGAAACAGAAAGGCATGTCCCCAATGGTAACAGACTGCAGAGCTTCGCAACGCATCCTCTGAAACCAAACGGTCAGAAAAACATGGCTCGTGCGACCGAATCCCACCTGATCCGGCAATATCCAGGCTTGATTGCCCAATGGAGTTCACCGACGGAGCCTTCCGGAACTCGACAATCCGGCTAGATCGAAGAAACAAGTGACAGACAGATCCTCATCTTGGCGCAAGAGAAACCCTACGACCGCCGCCAATATTCTGGCCGGACCAGCAGTCCCCACACACCTGCCGACTCCCGGCGATCGGACCGAGCGGGCCGACCTCTGGCCCAGACGAGCCTGAGGTTGACCCCAGATCTGGACCGTGCGTCGCCAGATTGGTGCAGCGCCGCCACCAAGGGCAAGGCACGCCACTGCCTCTGGCCCGCAAGGGTGCGCCGCCAGATCGAAGGTGCTGCACCACCGCCGCCAAGGGTAAGGCGCGCCGCCGCCTCCGCCCTGCAAGGCTGCGCCCAGCTCTGCCTCGACCGCGCCTCCCAGCCGCGCGCCGGTGTGGGCACCGCCGCCCGGACTCCGCCCGACGCCCCGGAGTCGGTCTCCGGCCCCCGCGCGATGGGTTACCAATGAGGCACGCCGAGCCCGTCGCCTACGACGGCAAGGGGTGGCCGCCACCGCCGACGCTGCGGCAGCAGCGGCCGGAGAAATCCGCCCGGAAGTTGCTTTTTAGGGTAGGAGAGGAACCTCCGGAGCCGCCTCGCACGAGCGGCCCGGGAGGCGCCGTTTCACCAGATTGTAATTGGTGGCGATTCCTCGTTTTGTTGTATGTTTGGTCTAGAACATGCAAATATTATTCGAGCATAGAACAACCAAGTACGTTTGATGGTTTTATTTTATTATTTTATTTTTTGCGATTCTGACAAGTGTATGGACAGAATGTTCATAGCACTGTCATCAATCAGCGCTCAATCGTTGCCATCCATGTCTTCACCACTGTCTATCGCTTCTCACGGTATACAGTTCCACTGAAAGCAGTACCCGAGCTGCACCAACAGTGAAGTGAACAAGTTTATTTCTGATTTAATCCCGTAGCTATAGTTAGTTAGTAGTTCAGGCAAGGCAACGGAGGGCCATTAATTCAATATATAAAGCTAGCGCCATTGTTATGCTTCTGCTGAGGCCAGGTTATCAACTTCAACTGCTTCTTTGACTAGTAATTGTGCACGTGCAATGCACGTGTTGTTCTTTTACAAAAAAAGTTTTCATCAAATATGTGTATGTTTAGTGTAAAATTTTCTACTTTGACAAAGTATCAGTAAAATTTTGGACATTCGGTATTAGTAAAAATTATGCAACAATTGGAACTCTTCATTGCAACGATATTATACAAAATAAACTCTTGCAAGATTTTAAACCTTGTAACATTATAACGTTGAAGAATGATTAAATTATCATCTTTGGAAACTATCACCTCAAGTCTCGTGATCATGCCATGGTCTATTGATAACAATTCGTGATAAATGTAGCACAAACACATGATTGGCGAAGTGAGAAAAAATGTCTTCAAGATGAACACAATAATTTTTTGTTTGATTGTGAGCACATTTAAGAAAGAGTAGCAAAATAAACTGTGGAGTTCTCTAAAAAGCAAGAATGCTTTAATTGATTGATATGATCAGAAAAGGACATAATGGCTCTAGTGTATTCTCACAGAGTAGTGTCAGTGAATTGATCACAGTAAATTGGACCCAAAATATAATTATTGTTTTCTTGCAGCGGTGGTTTCACAGGCCAAAAACCTGAATATAGAACAATCAACAATGTATGAGCACCCATTGGCTTGGATTTGCTTATGTTATTCAAGATTCAACTAAAAACAAAACCATGAAATGTGCGCATACTCCCCCTCAAATTCCCATATAAAAGACCATTTGTGCTTGGGCTAAAACCATGGAAAGGTATGGTCACCAATAACATGCTCCTCGAGCAGTTTGAAGCAAACGGGACATCATACAAATTTTATTAGAACACGACATCATACAAATTTTATTAGAAACTCGACATCCTACAGAGCAGAAAAAGGAATTAGACTGAAAACAGTTTATTACACCTTATTCTTAAACTGAGTTTGGTAGAATAAAAGACTCTTGCCCGAATCAGAGATATCAAAAGCATAAAGTGAATAGCAAGGAATATAGTGGACTTGTTTTATTACTTCTTTGTAGTCCAAATAAAAAGACCAATCGGAATAAATACTACAAATTTCCTTTTGAGAAAATACAGTATTCACTTTATATATAGGAAAGAAGTACAATTCTTCAAAGCAAGCAAAAGTTAGCTACACTGATTTAAAATAAACACCAATAAGATGCATAGTAGTTACGGTGTCCATTCATCTGGAATCGCCAAAAAGGAAGAACAGAGCTATTGAGGTAATAGGCAATAATCACAAAACTATACTATGAGTAGAGATTGAGAACCATGCCTTTCTGCAGAAGCTTACACGTCCAACCTACTACCAGAGCAAACAAATACAAACACAGACTCTCCAAATGCAATTTCTGAAGAGGAATTTAAACTGAAAGTTAACCAATTATAGTACTATGGTCTCATAATCTTATGGCACTGAACACAAACGATGCACTGTCCTGCAATTCATACCCTGCAAAACAAAGCAGAAAATAATCACCAGCGAATAAAGGACTCGAGTAGAGGAGCTAGTGGTGACTTACCAGAGCAGTGAGGAACACTGCCGGTAGGAGGACACTGCAGCTCATGCAAAGAAACATAAAGCCCAATTTTTTTTCAGGCGGCGTGCGTCCTTGTCAACCTTGACAACCCACCAGCTGCAAAGCACTGCACTATGAATACACTGAATCATCTCATTCACAAGTCAGATACTTGAACTATAATTAAGTCATATGTTCTGGTACAAGTGAACAGCCTGAATAAAAATTTATGTGGCGCTACTTAATGTTTTTCTGCATGAAGGAACTGCAACTGTTTCTTCTTTGGAAGTGATCAAAAGTCTAAACTTCCCTCAGGAAGAAACTGAAGCTAGAACATGAAAGACATGAAGATGCGGAGAACAATTTTTTTTTGGAACCTGACGGGGATCTGATGTCCATGAACCAAGGTATCTTGTAGCCTGTAGGCCAGTAAGGTGCGCCGATATTGTTTGTCGCTTCGGCGTGCAGGCGTGCAGGGCGTTTACTGTATGCAGTAATAATTCAGATGAAGGAACCAAGGAATTGACCTTTAATTGGCGATCATGCCGTCGTGCTTCGATGGATGGCTGGTGCAGCGTAGATGGCGTGTACTTCCGTCGTGCAGGGCGTCAGCGTCGTCGACGGATTTGCAGGACGACGGATTCCAGACCCGGCGTGGGCTGGTGCTATCGGTGGTTGTACGTGGGCACGACGGCGGGGATGGAGGCGCCGGCGTCGGGGATGTAGGGCGGGCGGGTGCGGCAGCAGGCGGCGCGAGGCGGCGTCGGGGTTGGAGGGTGCGAGGCGGCGTCGGGGATGCAGGGCGCCGGCGGTGAGGCGGCGTCGAGGTTGGAGGGCGCGAGGCGTCGTCGGGGATGGAGGGAGGGCGCGGCAGGTGCGAGGCGGCGGTGCGGATGGAGGGCGCCGGCGGCGAGGCGGCGGACGCAGCAGCAGGCGGGTGCGATTCGGCGTCGTGGATTGAGAGGGCGGCGGGGATGGGTAGCGAAGTAGAGGTTTATTTCCTATCTTGATTAGCGATGATTAGCGAAGAGGTAAGTTTGGTCAGTCCGTGGTCAGTCCCGGTAATAACCGTCAGATTAATCTATGTGTGGCTGAGATAATTTGGATCACCCCTGTCTCTCCCTTTTTATATTAGTGGTGATGAGGCAATGCTGTAAATAGGACCGACACATCTTCAAACACTCAACTCTCACTTCTGGAACCGCAGCCTGAGGGCATCTCCAGCCGTCCCCCAGCGCGCTGGGTTTCGCTGG
This sequence comes from Poa pratensis, assembly GCA_947311845.1. Taxonomy (NCBI): domain Eukaryota; kingdom Viridiplantae; phylum Streptophyta; class Magnoliopsida; order Poales; family Poaceae; genus Poa; species Poa pratensis. Next base: position 23,269,503 of record CAMZMU010000061.1, read on the forward strand.
GGGGGGGGGGGGGGCAAAAGGCGACGTGGGCCAGACCTGTCTGCGAGGCAAGGCGATTTCCCTCCATATTTTGGCCCCATCCCTCCATATTTTTGCTCTTTCCCTCCATTTCGCGGAGCCGCATGGTGGCTTCAGCCCCAACGTCGTGTTTCCCCACTACGCTCCTCCGCCGATGTTGTATGCTGGATCGTCGGGCTAGTCAAGCTCGCCGTCGCTTCGCCGTGCCCTCCCTTTCACACCCCCCCCCCCCCCCCCCCCCCCCAGGACGCCTGCAGCCTGTTAGGCGGAATGCATGGCGATTCCTTCATGGAAGATATCATCACCACCGGCTCGATGGCTTCGGCGGCAAGCCCGGATTTCTCTCACAAGGTGGGAATTTTTCTCACACGGCGGCGGGGAATCAAAGCAGGCCGGCGGCTCTGGTGGCGGTATGGTGACCGAGGAAGGCGAGGTCGAGCCGGCGGGCGTCGACGAAGGAGGAGCACCGGCCAAGGGTACCGAAGACGGCGGGCGTCGACCGAAGAAGGACCCGAAGGTGCCGAAGCCTCCCGCCGAGCCTCGCGTCAAGTGGACCGCCAAGGAAGATGTTCTCCTCGCCAAAACATAGAAGACGGTGAGCCTCGACCCGATCGTCGGCGCTAATCAAAACATGGATAACTATTGGAAGAGGGTGAAGTCGGCATATGATGAGTGTCGGATCATTGATTCCGAGTACTCCATGATCGCCACTGGGCGCGGCGAGAAGGTCATGGCCAACCATTGGGCGATCATCCAACATGCTTGCAACAAATGGCATGACATTCAAGAGGAGGTCCAGAATCGGCCGAAGAGCGGCTCCAACTACGAGATGGAGGTGAGCATCTTTCCGCCGTGATTTCCCTTTTTCCTTCGCCGGTTTGCTCATTCCGGCCGTATGGCCATGTAGATGGTCCATATGTTCGAGGCGTACCGCGACGACGCGAAGGCCGACTTCAAGTTCCTCCATGTCTTCATCAAGATTGAGGGGTGCGAGAAGTGGGCGCAAGTTCGTCTTTCTCTCGGCAAGGGCAAGGAGTACGTCCCGGACGCGCCGGCTCCTGGAGCGGAAGACGGGCGCCCTGACGGCCACAAGAAAGCCAAGGCGGCGAGAGACGTGGCGCCAGCGGCGGCGAAGCTGCGTCAATTGAGACGTGCATCGCCGATGCCCAAACCCACGCCGCCATGACAGAGGAGAAGGCGGACGCGAGGTGGACGGCGCTCATGGCCAAGGCGGATGTCATGATCGACCTCCTCAAGACCAGCACCGCGGCGAAGAAGAGGAATAATGACCTCGCTTTCCTGATGGGAGGCGACCCGGCGGCCATGGCCCCGAGGTCAGGGTGTGGTTCATGGCAGAGCGGCGCGCGATTCTCAGCCAGATTGCTCCGGCGACCCCGACCCCGACAGCAACTCTGAGCTGCACCACTCCAGTCGACACGAGCTCCGCCACCGTCACGCCGCCTCCGAGCACCGAGCCTACGGCCACTCCGAGCTCTGCCCCTGCTCCGACAACCACGCCCATCGAACTGGACGATGATGCCGAGGTGTCGCCGGCGACCATCTGATCTGCGTATCAGCATGCCGAATGTGGCTGTTTTCCTTAGATCGCCGGACTATGGCTTGATTCGATCGCCGAACTGTGTTTTTTTTGTATGATCGCCCAACTGCGGCTGTTTTGGTCGCCGGACTCGGGCTCTTTTTGGGGCGGGAAAACGAACTTTCAAATTATGTTGATTTGTGTTCCGCTTGGGGGCCGAAACGACTGGGAATTTCGCTGCCCCCAGGTCCAACTTTGTGCCGCCGCAAAGGCAAAAGGGCAACGGCGAAAACCCTGGGGGGGGGGGATGAACGGCTGGAGATGCCCTGAGGAGTGACGACATATCGATCTCTGAATGCTTGATGCCGTTTATAAATTATGCCACCATAGATGGCTAGCTGGTTGTCAGTTAATTTCCTGATAACCATCAACGGAGACAAGTTAAATACATCCTGCCATTTTTTTTGGTACTAGTCACACTTGTAAGTACTCCCTCCGTTCCCAAATATAATTTTTTTTTTAACTTTTATCCACATTCATATGCACACAAATGTATCTAGACATATTTCATTTGTATGTTCACTCATTCTAATATGCATATAGACAACATGTATAACAACTAAAACATCTTATATTTAGGAACGGAGGGAGTACTCTGCACGATGGTACACGCAGTTATGTAGCGGGAGGGACGCACGGCCCTCCTTTTCTGTCTAAGCACGGTTGGGCGTTAGGCAGCAAGGCGTCACGTAAAAAGTTATCGTTAGCAGCTTTTCCGGACGTATGCATGCATGGTTCGCCCATCAGAACATCGCATCGTGTTAGGGCAGAGCGTTGAGTAATCTCGGTTCAAAACCTTCACGAATTCTTCAAGCTTTGGGAGCATACCTCGCAGCTAACCCTCCTTGATGGAATGATGGGGTCTCGGATTCCATTGTGTGGAACTCACAACCGATGGGCATACTCATGTGCGTCAGCGTACAAAGCCCAATTTGCCGGGACTATTGGATCATGCATGGACTCCGTTGTTTGAAAGATTTGGGCTCTTCCAAAATGTAAACTCTTCTCTTGACTTATAATCCAAAACCGAGTGTGGACGGCAGACCGTTTAGAGCGCTGAGGATGGCCCAATGGCCGGATTTGTCCCCTTTGTCAACGCCAAGATGAAACGGCATGCCACCTTGTCTTCAAATGTCACTACTCCATTCGTATTTGGAACATGGTAAAGGATTGGCTCCACCTATACGACTTCGACACATCCTCTTGGGCAACATACGACAAGGTGGAGGATTGGTGGACTACTATTGCCGTGTCCCACGGGGGACGTCGGAAGGCAATGGCTTCCCTCCTTATGTTGTAATTTGGGAGCTATGGAACGAGCGCAACGCAAGGACCTTCAAAAAAGTTTGCACCATGCCGGGTGTCGTCTTCGCCAAAATTAAGTCAGAGGCCCGGACTTGGGTGATCGCCGGTGCAAAACACTTGGGTTTGTTAATTTCGGGAGAGTAGGTTTTTGCTTATTCGAGGTCGCCTCCAGAACTGTAACTAAAACTTTGTTCCTTAAACTCCTTATTTAACAAATTAAGGCAAGTCTTTTGCCTTTCTTTAAAAAAGCGTACTCCCTAGTAGCTATTGCTCATCCATGACTTCTTAACAAGGCAGAGGGCTCCCTCGTTCCACTATTAGGAGGAGAGTTTTTCTACCAAAGAAGTTTTATTGACTCAATTAATTGTGGCATCAAGATGGTACAACCGCTAAGAGTTCACAATCAATCTCTGCATAGAAAACTAAGGATCAATTTTACTAAGGCCAGTGTTAGCGGTCATACGCCCGAGATGAGAAATCGGGCGTGTCTCGAATCGTTATGTGCGGGCTGTCGGATTAGCTTGGAATCACCCATCACACGGATCACATGCGTGGTTGGCGCGACAAACATTCCTCTTCCACCCACAACGCATTAGGGCATCTCCAGCCGTCGAGGCCCCCCAGGAGCCATTTTTAGCGCCGGAAGTGCCCCCCCAGGAATTTTTTTGGCCTGGGTGCGGGACGATTTCCACTCGTGGCCAAACCCAGAAAATTAGCAGCGAACACGTCGGCAGCTCCTCGACGTCCACGGCGACGCCGGCCACCACCGAGGACGCGCACGGCCTGGCGCCGCCACCCACCACTGCGACCAGCTGAGGCGATTCCCGCTGCCCCTCCACACCTGACCTTGACCGGAGCTAGATTGAGGGCGGCAGAGCGTTTCCAATCTGCAGCGTCGCCGTCGTCTTCATGGCTGTATCCTGCGCCACCGCCGGTCGGCGAGCTCGTGGCCGCCTTCCCTGAGCCCCCTCCGAGCAGGACGCCGTCATCATCCTCAACACGGCCGCCAGCAGCCCGGCCAAGCGCCGCAGCCCACCACCGCGAGCAGTGGGCCAGGAGCCGCCGCCCACCACCGCGCGTCCCCAGTTCAAGATCGACGAGGACGAGGGAGGCCGCACCTTGGCTGGTCCGGCTGCTCTCTCTCTGTATTCACTGCTGCCTGCTGCCTGGCGTCGGCCATGGAGGAGGCGAGCTCGAGGAGAGCCTGGGCGGAGGGGAGGCCGGCCTCGCGGGCGACGACGAGCCGGATCCGGAGCTGAGGGGCAGCGGAGGGCAGCGCCGGAGCAGAGGAGGGTCGGAGAGCGGACGGCGGCGCGAGGGGAGGTCGGGCGGCGGCGAACTGCGGCGGCGAGGAGAGCAGGCGTCGGAGCTGGGCTGGAGGGGAAAAGAGAGGAGAGAGGAGAGAGGAGAGAGGAGCACGTGGTGGGCCTGTGGGGAAAGAGAGGAGAGAGAGTGCAGGTGGAGGCTGGCAGGTGGGGTTTGCATGCAAAAATGCTCGCTTTTGCCTCCCCAGGCCGAACCCAGCTGGTTGGGTTCGGCCTGGGAACGCCGGCGCTAAAAACAGCGCTAAACGACTTCCTGGGGCACGACTAGAACGTTTTTCTTTGCGCCGGCGCTAAAATGGGCAAAAAAGAGGCCTGGGGGGGGCTCCTGGGGGGCATGGCTGGAGATGCCCTTACTTTCTCCACCATCATCTCGCAGAGCCCATTGCCGCTCAAAAAATCTATGATGCATCCTTCTTATGGAGGACCGAGATCCAGTGCCTTGCCTAGGCAAGGCACACGTTGCCTTGAGGCCCCGAATCCACCGTCCATCTGCATCCGACGGTCAGAACGAGTCAACGCGAAATAACTGGTCTTCTCCGGCCTCAGCCCTCACGCACGCGACGCAAACAATGGTGAGACGGTGGCCGATTGTGCGGCACTGCACAATGAGCAGAGCAGGAAGGGGAACTTTCGCGGGCGGGGAAGCCGAGCTCTGCCGCCATCGCCACCGTGGAGAAGGGAGCCATGCGAGCTCCGGCGGCGGCCACCGGATAATCGGTGCCGGCAAGCCCCTTCGCCCCCACTGGCTTCTCCTCCTGGTCCCGTTCGACGCGCTCCTCATCCGCGCTGTGACGGCGCCCTCCGCTTAGCTCCGACGGCGCCCTCCGCTCAGCTCCCACGGCGCCCTCCGCACCCCTGCAACTCATCCTCATCCCCGCTGTGCCGGCAGCTGTCGCGAACAGGCACACGGCAGGAGACAGACAACTATCTTTAGCTTGTATTTCTGGAACAATTAACCTTCTTTAGCATGTAGACTTCTGGTTCTGTGCTTCTTTAGCTTGTATTGTCTCTATTGTCATGAATTAATCTGCAATTTATTGATGTGTTTCATGACCTACTTGACAGGATTTTTGCTGATTGAGATTATGTAAGAACAGATCGTTATAGTACTTGTTGCTCGATATTCAGTATAGCATTTGCTGCTAGATGTTTCTACTTGAATGATTATTCAGTGTAGCACTCGCTGCTAGATGTTTGTACTTGAATGATTATTCAGTACTAGTACCTATTGCTAGATATTTCAGTGTTCAGTGCTTCAACTTTCAGCTTTTGCTTGCCCACTGAATCCATACTGGAGAAATTCATGTATTCAGTATTGTAGTGCTAAGTGTTTACCCACTGAATTCAGTACTAGCATTTGTTGTCTGACCGGAGAAAATTCGTTTGCATCGCTGCTGTTTTGTACTACAAACATGTACTTGTAAGGTATGTCTCAGGTTTCAATTCGTTTTCTACTACAATTTTCCTGAAGTGAATCCATGTACTTGCAATTCGATTTTGCTCAGTACACAGTTTTGCTGAAAAGAATGTCTTATCGCTGCGGCTCAACGGCAAGGGAATCGCTGCCAGTGTCAGGAGTTGAAGGGGGCGTCGGAAGGGGAAGAAGAGGGCGCCGAGCGGCCGTCGGAGGGAGCTCGCCGGAAGGGAAGCAGGGGCGCCGAGCGGCCGTCGTACGGGGCGGAGCGAGCCGTCCGCGGCGGAGGTGCAGCCAGCGCGACTCCTTTCCCGCGGCAGCGGTGGCGGAGGTGTAGGCATCGCGGCTCCTTTCTCGCAGCGCCGGCAGCAGAAGCGCCGGTCCGAGAACTCTCGACGCCGACGAAGCCTTTTCTGATTTCTCTTCCCGTCGCTCGTACACAGGCAAGCGTTTGGCACTGATGGTCCAGCTTTGCGCGAGGACGGACGACCGGGCTTGACTGCTGCTGTCCGTCGGATGCAGGTGAACGGTGGATGCTGGGCCTCGAGGCACCCCGTGCCTTGCCTTCAGCGAGGCACCGGATCTCAGTCCAAAGGCGAGAGCGGACCGAGATCCAGTGCCTCGCTATAGGCAAGGCACAGGTTACCTTGAGGCCCCGAATCCACCATCCATCTGCCATCCGGCGGTCATAACGAGTCAATGTGAAATAGACCAGGTCGTCCCCATCCTCAGTCCTCACGCAGGAGGCAAAATTACCGCGGGAAGGAAATCGTCGCGGGCGGGAACTCCCGTGCAGCGCTCTGTCACCGTCGCCGCCGTGGAGAAAGGAGCCATGGGAGCTCCGGCGGCTGCCACCGGATAAACGGCGCCGGCTAGGCCCTCCGCCCCCACGGCCTTCTCCTCCCAGCCCCGCTCCGACGAGCTCGTCGTCCCCGCTGTGACGGCGCCGGCAAGCACCTCCGCCCCCACGGCGTATGTTGTCCTCCCATCCCGCTCCGACGAGCTCGTCGTCCCCGCTGTGATGGTGCCCTACCTCAGCTCCGACGACCTCCTCGGACAACACTCGTGGGCTCATGTATACATCAGGTTCATTTTGGTGAATTATCTGTTGCTTTGCTGAACTGAAGAAACAACACTCGTGGGCTACCAGCTGTTGGACGCTGTGTGCATCGGAGAGGAGGCAATCAGAGGGGGAAGGAGGAGGACTTCAGAGGGAGGCGCCGGATGGGGTAGAGCGGGGCGTTGCACGGGACGGAGGGAGCCGCTGGAGCGGAGCGGAGAGCGCCGTCGTGGACGCGGGGAGGATCCCGTCGGAGTGGAGGCGGAGAGAGCCGTCGCGGCCGCGGGGAGGAGCCCGTAGGAGTGGAGGCGGGGGAGCTTTCCGCCTCTGTTTTCTCCGCCGCGGCTGCCCGGAGGAGCCCGTCGGAGTGGCTGCGGCAGAGCTCCGCCCGCTGTTTCCCTGCATCTTCTTGTTCAGTAACGAAGCTCTGTTCCGTTGCCTCGCGCACGTGAGAAACAGAGGAAGGAGACGACCGAACCAGGTCCAATTTCGCGTTGACTGTTGGTGGCCATTGGATGGGGGATGGATGGTGGATATGAGGTCTCGAGGCACAGCGTGCCTTGCCTTCAGCGAGGCACGGGATCTCAGTCCTCTTATGGAATGAGCAGATCCAGTGCCTTGCTGAAGGCGAGGCACAGCGTGCCTTGAGCCCCCTCATCCACCGTCCAACTTTAATCCAAGGGGCAACAGAAGTTCACAGCCAAACACACAGCTTTTGTCCTCACGCAGACGCAGGCATCAGACAGTGGAATCAGTGAACAAGGCCGCTTCGCGGGCGGAGCTCTGCCTGTCTGAAAGGACAAGGATGTCGCCTAGAGGGGGGGGGGGGTGAATAGGCGTTTAAAACTTTTCTGGTTTAGGTTTGATAAATGCGGAATAAAACTAGGTGTTTAAATTAACAAGCACACAACCTAAATAAACTAGGTTCACCTATGTGCACCAAAAACTTATACTAAGCAAGACAAGTAACAAGGTGATAGCAAGATAAAGACTTCAAGCACGAAGGATATCACAATGTAAATTGCATAAGTAAAGAGCTCGGGTATAGAAATAACCGAGGCACGCGGAGACGATGATGTATTCCCGAGTTCCTCCTTTTGAGGGGAGTACGTCTCGTTGGAGGGGTGTGAGTTTCAAACTCAAGACGCCACAAATGGCCTCACCCTATTCTCCGATGAACCTCGCACAAAATCTCGGTTCACCTTCCACTATTGATTTCCTTTTGGGCGAAAATCGAGTCCCTTACAACAATCTTGAGGCACAACCCACAAAAGGATTGGGAGCTCCCAAGTGACCACAAAAGGTCTCAAACACTGTCTAGGGTCCAACGACCCAAGAGTAACAAGCTCACAAACTTTCACTTCCACGAATCCTCGTGGAGAGAGCAAACCGATGCACAAAAGCAAAGGCAAGAACACAAGAAGTGCTCAAGTCCTTCACTCCCAAATCCCACCAAAAGCAACAAATGCTTGTGGGGGGGGGGGGGGAGAAGAGAGGAAGAACAAAGAAGAACTCAACAAATGGAACTTCAAGAACTAGATCGAAAGGGTTCCCCTCACTTAGAGGAGAGATGGATTGGTGGAAATGTAGATCTAGATCTCCTCTCTCATTTCCCTCAAAGATATGCAAGAATCATGGGAGGAATTGAGAGAGGGGCAAGCTTTGCAAGGTCAACAATGGTGGGGAAGAGAGAGAAAAACGTGCTGGGCAAAGCTAGAAAGCTGAAGGTAGGTGGAGGGGTATTTATACCCATCCCAGAAATCTGCCCGTTGGAGAGACAGGGGACCGGATAATCCGGTCCAAGTTGGGACCGGATAATCCGGTCCACCGGATATTCCGGTCTCCAGCAAATATCCGATTGCAAAACTCCGAAGGTGTCCAGTACCATTTTGGCTAAAGTCCTTAGCCATTTTTCGAGCAAAACTTGAGGACCGGATAATCTGGTTCTGGGAAAATATCCGGGTACGTCCAGAGGCTTCGCGTTCTGGTCCTTAGCCGTTTTCTGAGCAAAACCTGGGGACCGGATATTCCGGTCCAAAACCCGGAATATCCGGTTCTCTGAAAACTGACAGAAACAGCAAAAGGGAAACTGCAATAACTTTTTCATCCGAACTCCAAAACAGGTGAAACCAGTTTTGTTGGAAAGATAGCAACAAGAGCTTTCGTACCAAAAAGTGGAAATATTAAGAACCATAAATAGAGTTAAGTTGACACACATGGAGGTGTGGAACTTTCCTCAAGGATAAACCGATAATATTTCCAACCCGAAAGCGCAACAAGTTTTCCATACGAAATCCGTTTTCGGAGAACTTGGGCTTGTCATGAAGATCACAACAAGCACCAAAACCCAACAAGGAGAAGAAACAAAAAAGAACCAAGAAAGATGATACCAATTATGCAAAGGTTTGAGCTCTCCACAAAGATGCGATCAAGTTACTCACTTGAGAGCCCCTCTTGATAGTACGGTGTCTAGCCTATAACCCGGTCTCCCACTAACACCATGAGACCGGTAAAATAGAAACCCTATCAAGATCATACCTTTGCCTTGCGCATTCCACTTGAGCTAGATGATGACGATCTTGATCTTTTCAAGTGGACCGCCTTTCTTGATTACGCTTTGCTTGGTGAAGACTCACATAATGCTCCCCCATACACCAAGATGGGAGTGCCTCTCTTAGGAACATCTTCACTTGACCATTATCTCCAAATGGGTTGCAAGCATCAAGCATATGATATCTTCTAGATGCCCATCTTGAACTTGCACCACTCAACCTTGATGACGATCACCACTTGACGTCATCCTCCATGAGCTATAAGAAATCTTTCTTTTGATGCAAGCCCATGGAGAGATACCTAACCCAACAAAGGAATGCCACACATACACAATGGGCTAGTTCACAAAGCTATATGGACAATTGCTTACCATACCATTGGATCACATGATCCCACATGGTATATCATTTAGCTTTGTGTGTTGATCAACTTCAATCTATTCTTTGCACTTAGTCTTGATCAACCTTGTATCTTTTCTTCTTATTGATCATATCAAATATGTCCATTATAATCAATGATCTTGATGGCATACAACCTTGAATCCAACACATGGAGTTCAAGCGATGCCAATGGACAAACCTATAAGAATACCTCAATACAAACATTAGTCCATAAGGATTGTCATTAATTACCAAAACCACGCATGGGGGCAACATGCACTTTCAATCTCCCCCATTTTGATAATTGATGACAATCCCTTTTACGAGGGTTTATATAATGAATTAAGTAACCATGCAACACAAAGAGCAAGGATGCAAGAGCAAGAAAAGGCAAATGCTTAAGAACGAAACTAAAGCATAAAACCAAATCCTTTAAACCCTCTAAACTAAACTTCTCCCCCATTGGCATCGATTGCCGAAATGGGAGGAAAAATTTAGAAGGCCAATATAGTAAGAGCTCCGCCATAATGGGTGCATTTCTCATAATATGAGTGATCAAATGCACATATCCAATGACGAATAGTTGGGAAGGAGATCAAACTATATTGAGGATCCAAAGATTGCAAAAGAAAATCAAATTGAAAGATACTTCGACAAAAGAAGTAACCAATCAAAGGATCCAAAAAACCAATTGAACATAAGAATATATTATGATAAGATCAACCAAGTGTTCTAATAATCAAGAGGGAACTCCCCAAGGTACGTTCACAATAAGGATTTGTATTTCAATGGTGTGCACAACATGGAATCCTCACTCCCTTCTAGATAATATATAACACAAACACGTGCAAGAGAACATAAATGGGAAAAGAAGCAATACAATTTGCAACGAAATAGATGGTGTGACATAGAAAGACATTTTTGGGAGACTAATACAAGGTTGAGCCAAAGCATCAACATAGTCTTTCAATATAAGTGGCACATAGTGCATATCATGTCTTTCCCATACACACAAACCAAAGAAGATATTGCAAATAGGTCCACAAGCTTATTAAGATGCAAAAAGGATATCAAAAGAAAAAAACAAAGCTTGTGCCTTTTAGAAACCACCAAAGAATCAAAAGCAATAAAGGTGATCACTAAAGAATTCGAATACCAATTAAAGATGTAACTATTCTCATGTGTATAAGTTTCTAAGTAGACACCAATCACGAAGATATATGTCCACAAATAAACATGTACACACAAAATTGGTACAAAGATAAAGAACATGATATCCAAGAGGAAGTCATAAATACACCCATAAGATCTTTGCTTAAAAGCATAGCACAAAGCCCAATTTTATCTTAAAGAAATATAGATGAACTTCCAACACACACTCATCATAGCATCAAAAGTATCCACAAGGGATAAGGTGATAAAAGAGATGCTCCGAGAAAGATAACAAGTATCGCACAAAGGAAATTCATGCCAAGATACAACCTACACAAGGTTGAAAGCTAGAAATGTATGCATGAGGTAGATACTTGTTACCGAGATAGCATTGTTGATGTAGAAGATAAGAGTTCACGATCATCCGAGCTTGGCTCAATAAGCACATGGTGATAACACTTCCTTGTAAATGAGACAAGTTTCCAATGCATCTCTAGTGTACCTAAAACACATTTAAGTACAACATGGAACCAAAACTCATTGGGTCCAAGTAGTTAGAGCAACTACAATACATAGGACAAACTCCACATAAATATGTGCATATTGATATGAAATTGAATTTCATGCACATCTTACCCATTTAGGATTTGATGGAGTTTATCCTATATATTGGATCAACAAAAGTAGGCATGCCAAAGGATATATATTTAATAAATATGCATGCACAAGACTTTCAAGAACCAAATGAAATACAATTTGGACACAACACCAATTAAACCAAGAAGGCACACCCAAGTGTGACAAGAAAACGAATTGCCCAAATTATATCAAAGACCCAAATCAACACATGATTTAAGATACCAAGTTGAAAAACATACCAAATGAAAATAGGTTCAAGGAATGAATCAAACCCTCTACACTTTTCATGATGGCACAAAGTACCAAGACGAAAAATGCTTGTCTTCCAAAGAGACAAATCATCGGGATTAAAAAACAATTGAAAACAAATAGTGTTCTAAAACATATAGGATAGCTCCCCCAAGATTTGTGCATTATTTATGATCTTGCATTTGAATACAAAATGCACACAAATGGGGTCATCACTCTCCATATATTATACAAACACTAGTCATGTTCAAGAAAGAGCAATAAAATCCAATACCAATTAAAGAATGGTGTTCTACTCAATGTAGGATAGCTTCCCAAGGAATAGTGCATTATCTAGAAGTATGACTTTGAATGTCAATGCACAAGAATGGGATCATTGCTTTTCCTATCTAAAGAAAGCATAAAACAAATTTGAGTAGAGCACAAGGGATCCAAAAATAGAAGGAAGACAAAAATGTTAGATCAAAACAAAACATTGGCAATAAATAAGGCAAATTCGAGCAAAGCCAATGTAAATATGATCAATATATTTACCACAAATATGATTATCACTTGTCAAAAGACAAGTAATGTATGGAGATATTTCTCGGTGGTGGATTGCAAAGATATATTCAAGATCATATTCACAAAACATAAGCATGTGGCAAAAGATAGGAAATGAAAAACATGCTTAGATAGAGATTCTTGATGGCTTCAATTAATCAACGATCATGCAAAGCACCAAGAAACTCTCTCACAAACAAGATACCAAAAGATGAGAGACAAAAAGCATTAAGCAAATATGGAACTTGTTTGAGCAACATGCCACATAGGAATAGATAAACAATATCAATTCTAGGTGGCAAAACCTCACATGTTCACATTTTCTAGGTTGTAATATGCACAAAGCTTATTACTCCCCATAATGTGATAATCCATTTCTTTTAAACAAGAGGCAAACAAACCAACTAGAGAAATTAATGGACATTATAGAATTTGAATTTCTCATGAGCATGACATACCACATAGAGAATAGATAATATTGATATATCATCACTAAGTGGTATTCCTCATGTACACACATTTTTAGGATTGTGAAGTGCACGAAGCATATCACTCTCCCAAAATGGATAGTCCATTAATCTCTCAAAGAGAGCCAACAAGATAAGATATCAAATAAAAGCAATAAGGCTCAAAACAAGTAGTGGTGTGCAAGCCAACATACACATACTTGATTACTCAAGATAAGTAAGTAGAGAGCACACACATACAAACACTAGCAAGGTACAAAACCAAACACATGCAAGGGTGCAAGCAACTTTCAATGTATATATGATATAAGCACAAGTTACCGCAAGGAGGAACATTGGATATGAGATAGAACAATATAATCCAAATGACTTGGCTTGAGAGAATATAATTGATGAAGATCCCTTAATTCTTCATGATGTAGCCAAGTCTCCAATGCCCTCCAACACCTATTGATCAAGTTTTACTTGTTGGTCCCCAACCAAGTTGGGTCCTAAGAGGTTAGTCACAATAGGCTTGGCAACCCAAATGGTTCTTTTCTTGACACCACTTTGAGTACCAACATATTTGGCAAACACATTGCCAACCTTATCCTTCCTAAGAGAATAAACATTATCAATTATAATAGGGTTGGATAAGGTACCACTAGTGCATGAAGAAGCAAAGTGACCCTTCTCACGGCATAAGTAGCAACATTGGCTTTTTCCCTTCTTCTTAGTTGAAGTCTCAACTTGAGGAGGAATAGCTTGATTCTTCTTGAGAAGTGGCCGTTCTTCAACTTGAGGAACTTGAGTTTGAGCTTGAGGCCTCTTCCCTTGTTGCTTCTCACTAAGGGACTTCTTCTTCAAAGGGCAAGATCTAACATGGTGCCCTTCAACTTTGCACTTGAAGCAAACAATCTTGGCCGAATCTTTAACTTGTTCTTGGCCCTTTTTCTTCTTGTTATACTTGGACTTGTTCTTGATATTGGAGTTGAATCCAAGTCCACTCTTGTCATTGGGGCGTCTTTGAACACTCAACATATTGTCAAGTGTAGAATCCCAACATGACGCTTTTCCAAGTCTTTCTTCAAAGAAGTGACTTGGGCCTTGAGCTCATTTAATTCCTCTACATGGTTAGTATCAAACAAACACTAGAGGAAGTAGAACTTCATTGTTAGAGCAACAAGGCAAGAAAGTAATTCATCACAAGATTTAGCAATAGTATGTGATGTAGAATTACTAGGACTAGCACAAGACAATATAGCATTTTTAGTAGAAGTTGTGCCTTTGTCCACATGAGGCTCACAAGATGTTACCTTTGTAGAGATAGCCTCATGAGCTAACTTTAGCCTAGCATGGGATGCTAGAATCCTCATTAGAGCTAGAGAGCTTTTCATGACTTTCTTCCAATATCCCATACTTGCTAGTTAGCAACTCAAATTGAGCCCTTAGCTCAACATTCTCCTTCAAAATAGATGCTTCACAGAGTGGAGTTAGTAGCACAAGCATCATTAACTTTAGAAATGGAAGAAGACAACTTGGCAAGCTCATCATTCAACCTAGCATTTTCCTCAATAATATTAGCATGATTACAAGAGGAAGTAGAGAGCTAGGCAAACAATTTTAGATAGTTGAGTTTGGAGTTGATCACGAGACTTGATAAGGAGAGAGTGATCACTCTCCAAGGCCTTGTGAGCCTTGGTGAGCTTTTCTAGCTCCTCGGTTAGTCTTTCATGAGCAACACCAAATTCAACCTTTTCTTTCTTATAAAGCTTATATTTCGCAATAGCATGGTCACGTTCTTAATGATTTTAGAAACAATGTTATTTTGTGACTCCTCAATATTATCGAGTTTCTCTTCAAGAGAAACTCGAAGCTCATGCTCTTCATCAAGAGTGACGGTGAGAGAAGCAATTTCATTAGCATATTCTCTTTCAAGTCTCCCTTTTCTTCAATGACTTCACAACTCTTAATAGCATAAGTCAAAATTTCACATAAAGGGGAGATAGATTTACTACCTTTAGGGAGAGCACAAAATACCATCTCACCCTTCTCTTTTAAGGAGTCGGCATCATTAAATTGTAAACCATAATAATCCTCATCCTCATCATCACAAGTAGTAGAGGGTTCCAAAGGAGGAGATCCCTTTGAATCCTAGCCATAAGGCAAAAGTGAGTAATGGACGATGATGATGAAGAATTACTTGAAGCACCATTGAGGTCCATGTCTTGTTCCAAAAATGTTGTGATTCCTCTACATTGTTAGCCACACACAAAATAGAGGATATGGAAGTATTGTTTTCATGACAACAAGACATATGAAGCATATCATCATGAGATTTAGTTAAACAACTATTACATGATATGCAAGGACTATCAACACTAGCATGTAAGACATTTGAGGTGCTAGAAGTGTTTAAGTCCAAAGATAGAAATTGCAATGAGATAGAGATGACATATAGTCAATAGTGGATTCAATATCAACAATGCAATTTCTATCACCACTCACCATATCATTACCTTGTGACAAATCACATGTTGGTGAAGTGGAAGAATAAGTGAGCTCATCATGGCCGGAGGTGGAGGGACAACAATCATCCTCAATAATGTTGGACACTTCATATTTATCTTGAAGCTTGGTCCAAAGCTCATGAGCGTTCCGAAAGGCATGATTGATGCAAGAACTACATCACTCAAAACACATATAAGACCATTAGATACTAGAGTATCCAGATGTGAGTTTTCCTCATCCACTATAGATAATTCTTGGGAATCCATTGGAGGAGAAAAATCCATATCTACAATACTCTTTATATAATTTGGACCCATGGCCCTAAAAAGAATAAGCATGCTAATTTTCCATACATCATAATTAGTGCCATCAAAAATAAAAGTGGGATCATGCACTAATTCTCTAAACGACATCTTTACTCTCTAGGCGTTAAAGCCCAATAAAGAGAGCCCAGGCTCTGATACCAATTGAAAGGACAAGGATGTCGCCTAGAGGGGGGTGAATAGGCGTTTAAAACTTTTCTGGTTTAGTCTTGATAAATGCGGAATAAAACTAGGTGTTTAAATTAACAAGCACACAACCTAAATAAACTAGGTTCACCTATGTGCACCAACAACTTATGCTAAGCAAGACAAGTAACAAGGTGATAGCAAGATAAAGACTTCAAGCACGAAGTCTATCACAATGTAAATTGCATAAGTAAAGAGCTCGGGTATAGAAATAACCGAGGCACGCGGAGACGATGATGTATTCCCGAGTTCCTCCTTTTGAGGGAGTACGTCTCGTTGGAGGGGTGTGAGTTTCAAACTCAAGACGCCACAAATGGCCTCACCCTATTCTCCGATGAACCTCGCACAAAAGCTCGGTTCACCTTCCACTATTGATTTCCTTTTGGGCGGAAATCGAGTCCCTTACAACAATCTTGAGGCACAACCCACAAAAGGATTGGGAGCTCCCAAGTGACCACAAAAGGTCTCAAACACCGTCTAGGGTCCAACGACCCAAGAGTAACAAGCTCACAAACTTTCACTTCCATGAATCCTCGTGGAGAGAGCAAACCGATGCACAAAAGCAAAGGCAAGAACACAAGAAGTGCTCAAGTCCTTCACTCCCAAATCCCACCAAAAGCAACAAATGCTTGTGGGGGGAGAAGAGAGGAAGAACAAAGAAGAACTCAACAAATGGAACTTCAAGAACTAGATCGAAAGGGTTCCCCTCACTTAGAGGAGAGATGGATTGGTGGAAATGTAGATCTAGATCTCCTCTCTCATTTCCCTCAAAGATATGCAAGAATCATGGGAGGAATTGAGAGAGGGGCAAGCTTTGCAAGGTCAACAATGGTGGGGAAGAGAGAGAAAAATGTGCTGGGCAAAGCTAGAAAGCTGGAGGTAGGTGGAGGGGTATTTATACCCATCCCAGAAATCTGCCCGTTGGAGAGACAGGGGACCGGATAATCCGGTCCAAGTTGGGACCGGATAATCCGGTCCACCGGATATTCCGGTCTCCAGCAAATATCCGATTGCAAAACTCCGAAGGTGTCCAGTACCATTTTGGCTAAAGTCCTTAGCCATTTTTCGAGCAAAACTTGAGGACCGGATAATCTGGTTCTGGGAAAATATCCGGTACCAAATATCCGGGTACGTCCAGAGGCTTCGCGTTCTGGTCCTTAGCCGTTTTCTGAGCAAAACCTGGGGACCGGATATTCCGGTCCAAAACCCGGAATATCCGGTTTTCTGAAAACTGACAGAAACAGCAAAAGGAAAACTGCAATAACTTTTTCATCCGAACTCCAAAACAGGTGAAACCAGTTTTGTTGGAAAGATAGCAACAAGAGCTTTCGTACGAAATCGATAATATTTCCAACCCGAAAGCGCAACAAGTTTTCCATACGAACCATAAATAGAGTTAAGTTGGCACACATGGAGGTGTGGAACTTTCCTCAAGGATAAACCGATAATATTTCCAACCCGAAAGCGCAACAAGTTTTCCATACGAAATCCGTTTTCGGAGAACTTGGGCTTGTCATGAAGATCACAACAAGCACCAAAACCCAACAAGGAGAAGAACCAAATAAGAACCAATAAAGATGATATGCTAAGTATACAAAGGTTTGAGCTCTCCACAAAGATGCGATCAAGTTACTCACTTGAGAGCCCCTCTTGACAGTACGGCGTCTAGCCTATAACCCGGTCTCCCACTAACACCACGAGACCGGTAAATAGAAACCCTATCAAGATCATACCTTTGACTTGCGCATTCTACTTGAGCTAGATGATGACGATCTTGATCTCTTCAAGTGGACCGCCTTTCTTGATTACGTTTTGCTTGGTGAAGACTCACATATTGCTCCCCCATACACCAAGATGGGAGTGCCTATCTTAGGAACATCTTCACTTGACCATTATCTCCAAATGGGTTGCAAGCATCAAGCATATGATATCTTCTAGATGCCCATCTTGAACTTGCACCACTGAACCTTGATAACGATCACCACTTGACGTCATCCTCCATGAGCTATAAGAAATCTTCCTTTTGATGCAAGCCCATGGAGAGATACCTAACCCAACAAAGGAATGCCACACATACACAATGGGCTAGTTCACAAAGCTATATGGACAATTGCTTACCATACCATTGGATCACACGATCCCACATGGTATATTATTTAGCTTTGTGTGTTGATCAACTTCAATCTATTCTTTGCACTTAGTCTTGATCAACCTTGTATCTTTTCTTCTTATTGATCATATCAAATATGTCCATTATAATCAATGATCTTGATGGCATACAATCTTGAATCCAACACATGGAGTTCTAGCGATGCCAATGGACAAACCTACAAGAATATCTCAATACAAACATTAGTCCATAAGGATTGTCATTAATTACCAAAACCACGCATGGCGGCAACATGCACTTTCACTGTCCCGCCGCCGCCGCAGCGGGAAGGGATGGGAGCCGCGCCGGCCGCACTTTCAGGATGATCTCCGGCGTCGTGCAATGGAGAAAAAGTCCTCGATGCCCCTCTCCGCCCACCTCCGGCTACTCCCTCCGCTCCGTCTGACATCCGATGGCTCAGTCGCCGCTGCAACGGCCTCCTTTGACGGCCCTTACAACGCCCTCCTTTGCCCACTACGATGACTCCCTTTGACCCCTTCCACCATTAGCCTTGAGTCCAGCAGCGATTTTCGAGTCCAATTTTTTCAGACAAATCGTATAGAAATTCTTCCCCGGTCATTCTCCGCTGGGCATACTCTGTCTTATTAAGACTAAACCGCTGGGCATCCTCCTCGACGACGTTGTCATCGTCCTTTCCGGCGCCGGTGGTTCTCCGCCCTGTAGGTCCACTTCGTCCTATATGTGGTGGCGAAATCCCCTTCCTCCACGGCGGCGTTGGCGGGAGTGGCCAAGCTGCAGACGAGGCTGTGGACTGCGGCTATCCCGCGAACAATTTTTCCCTGACCGCGATTTTCCTTTGCCGTTCCTGAATTCTTTCCCCATGCCGACGTGCGTGAGGTTCGTTTGGCTGTGGACTGCGGCTGTCCGTTCGATTATGTTCGACGGTGGATGTGAGGGGTCGAGGCACGCTGTGCCTTGCATTCAGCAAGGCACTGGATCTCAGTCCACAAATTGTATGTACCTTTAAAGAATTTTTGTAGGAAATACCTTAGATGATTACAACAAAATCAAATTATGAACAAATCACAAAGTTGTTTGCAGCAATAATCAGCAGCAAACTCTATTAACGAAAGTAACAATTTCATGTGCGAAATCTATATGTTTGCTAA
>CAMZMU010000061.1:23298837-23348837 GCA_947311845.1 Poa pratensis
TCTTCCACTTACTATACACTTTGCACTTGGAGCTCAGCCTAATCCATTTATTTTTGCAGGTATCTAAGCGTTGCTCTTCGGGACCAACCGGGTTTGTCATCGAGTCCCCCGTTGGTATTAAGTTGCAAGCAACGGATAATTGCATTAAGTAAAGTGCGTAATGTAAACAAACACATATGCCCGTGGACATAGCATCGTTAGGTTATCCCTAGTGGCAACAGCACATCCACAACCTTAGAACTTTCTGTCACTGTCCCAGGTTAAACGGAGACATGAACCCACTATCTAGCATAAATACTCTCTCTTGGAGTTACAAGCATCTACTTGGCCAAAGCATCTACGAGTAACGGAAAGCATGCAAGATCATATAATAGATTGATAATCAACTTGACATAATATTCAATATTCATCGGATCCCAGCAAACACAACATGTAGCATTACAATAATATGATCTTGATCATGTAGGGCAGCTCACAAGATCTAAACATGATGGCACAAAGTGGAGAGACAACCATCTAGCTACTGCTATGGACCCGTAGTCCAAGGATGAACTACTCACGCATCACTCCGGAGGCAGGCATGGCGATGTAGAAGCCTCCGGTGACGATTCCCCTCTCCGGCAGGGTGCCGGGAAGAGGTTCTGAACCCTCCCGAGCTAGGGTTGACGCGGCGGCGTCTCTGGAACTTTTCGTGGATATTTGCTCAGGTACTTAGGGTTTTCGCGTCGGGGGGAATAAGTAGGCGAAAGGGCGGCGGCTGCGGACCCCCGAGGGGCCCACACCACCCTAGGGCGCGGCAGAGGGGGGCCCGCGCCCTAGGTGCGTGTGGGGCTCCTGGTGGCCCTCCTCTGTTGCTCCTTCGCTCCGTCAGGCGTGTTCTGGAAAAATAGGCACCCCCGTGTAGTTTCGTCCAATTCCGAGAATATTTCCAGACTAGCTTTTCTGGAATACAAAAACAGCAGAAAACAGGAACTGGCACTTCGGCATCTTGTTAATAGGTTAGTCCCAAAAAATGTATAAAAGTGATATAAAGTAGATGCAAAACATGTAGCAATTGGTATAAAACAAGCATGGAACATCAAAAATTATAGATACGTTTGAGACGTATCAGCATCCCCAAGCTTAGTTCCTACTCGTCCTCGAGTAGGTAAACGATAAAAACAAAATAATTTTTGAGGTGACATGCTACATCATAATCTTGATCATATAATATTGCAAGGCACATGTAAATGAATGAAGTGATCCAAGTCAATGGTCTATAATTTGCTACCAAATAGATAATGAGTAAACAATGAATCACACAAGCTAAACGTTTTCATGAATAGTACTTTCGAGACAAGCATCAAACAGTTTTGCATAAGTGTTAACTCATAAAGCAATAGTTTCTAATAAAAGGTATTTAATCAACACAAAGGAAGAATTTAGTTTCAGCATTTGCTTCAACTTTCAACATATTTATCTCATGGATATTGTCAACACAAAGTAGTATAACAAGTCCAATACATTGCATATAACGCATGTTGTAACAAAGTTGACACTAGTGTTTGCTTGTGGAAGACAGAAAGAATAGGAAAACTGACTCAACATAAAAGTAAAAGAAAGGCCCTTCGCAGAGGGAAGCAGGGATTAATCATGTGCTAGAGCTTTTAGGTTTTTGAAAGCATATAGAGATTGCATAAAATATTTGATACTCCTCCCAACCTTGCTAACACAAGCCATGGCTAACCGAATCCTCGGGTGCCTTCCATCAATCACATACCATGGAGGAGTATCTATTTTTGAGAGGTGTTTGTTAATTGTCAACGAATGGTAGCGGGTGAGAACAGTATTCTACCTGTCGAACGGACTTTTAAGAGCGGCTCCCATGAAGGACGTTATTTCTACCAGCAAGGCAGATCATCCCTCTTTCTCTTTGGTTTACACACATTCAGGTATTTCACTGTTTGTCATTGCTTACTGATGAATCAGGGCAAAAGTGTGAAGAGAATTAATTGGTTAAAGTTGTAATTAATTGGGACTGGGCACCCCGTTGCCAGCTCTTTTTGCAAGTTATTGGATAAGCGGATGTATATGCCACTAGTCCAGGTGTAAAAGTCCACAACAAATAGAATAAAGAATAACCACACTAATTCCTCATGAGCTAGTAAACATTGACACAAAAAGGGAATAATAACATTTTGAATAATTTAAAGGTAGCACATGAAAAATTTACTTGGAGTGGCAAGGAAATACCACATATAGGTAGTTATGGTGGACACAAATGGCATGGATTTTGGCTCAAGGATTTGGATGCACGAGAAGCATTCCCTCTCAGTACAGAGTTTAGGCTAGCAAGGTTATGTAAGCAAACAAGAATATCAACCCGTACACCAAGTTTTATATGACAAACATATTGCAAACGTTATAAGACTTCATACCGTCTTCCTTGTTAACCAAACCCTGTTATTAGAAAATATCTAGACCTTAGAGATACCACCGATGCAAACCAAATTTTCAACAAGCTTTACGGTAGTTCTTCACTAATAGGCTTAACTCATGTGATGCACAATTTAATCATGATCTACTTGTTAACTCAAAACAATTGACAAGCATCAAGTTATCCATTTTAGTGATCTACAAGATTAAGCAAGTTTTTCCTTATACCAATTACCACATGCAACATTTTCTGAACCAACCAAACACCAATCAATTTATTTCATCAACTCTCCAAACAAATATAAGTGAAGCAAGAGAGTACTTTCTACAAAAGAAAGCTAATAGCTCTGACAAGAGATACATGAAAACAAGAGCTAAAAGCTGAACAGCGCTAGATATGAATACTCAACAAATATAAGTGAAGAATAGGAGTATTCTCATGAAAAAGCGGAGCGTGTCTCTCTCCCAATCAAGAATGCTAGGGTCCAGTCAAGCTTTATTGAAAATAAAATGCAATACTGAAAATAAAAGCACACAGACGCTCCAAGAAAAGCACATATGATGTGAAAGAATTAAAATATAGTTTCACTAGAGATGACCTGATAATTTTGACGATGAAGAAGGGGATGCCTTGGGCATCCCCAAGCTTAGACGCTTGAGTCTTCTTGAAATATGCTGGGGAGATCCATGGGAGCCTCCCCAAGCTTAAGCTCTTCACTCTTCTTGATCCTATTATATCATCCTTCTCTCTTGACCCTTGAAAACTTCCGTCACACCAAACTCAAAGTAGATCTCATTAGAGGGTTAGTGCATAATCAAAAATTCACATGTTCTATAAAGACGCAATATGATTTGTTACTTTAAACATTAGCTACAGCCACTGATGTTATGTGAAGCTCTTCCACCCAAAAAAGAATTTCACTCAACACTAGTAAAAGAGAGAATGCAAAATAAAAAGGCATAATCTGTCTAAAACAGAACAGTCCGCAAAGACGAATTTTTTCGAGGCACTTACGACGCTCAGATCGAAAACTCTGAACTAATGAAAGTTTCAGACATTCATAAAGATTACGCACAAAAATTTCAGATTTAATTAACAATCTGGTGATTTTAGGAATTTCGTACAGTGAACAGCAAAAATCTGTTTCTGCGCAGCAATCAAAATTAAGCATCTCTTAACATTAGAGGCTACTCTTGGCACAACAATGCGAGAAAATAAAGATACAAAGGAGTTGCTACAGAAGTAAACAACTCCTTGACTCAATAAAAGAAAAATTGCAGAAAAAAAAATGGGTTGCCTCCCATAAGCGCTTTTCTTTAACGCCTTTTAGCTAGGCACAAAGCATGCATCAAGTATTACCAAGTGAAGAAGCATCAACATTGTAATTTGTTCGAACAATAGAATCATAAGGTGGCTTAATCTTCTTCCTAGGAAAGTGTTCCATACCTTTCTTGAGAGGAAATTGATATTTTATATTCCCTTCTTTCATATCAATAATAGCACCTACAGTCTAAGAAAAGGTCTTCCCAGCACAATAGGGCATGATGGATTGCATTCAATATCCAAGACAATAAAATCAACGGGGACATAATTGTTGTTAACCATGATAAGAACATCATCAATTCTTCCCAAAGGTTTTTTAATAGTAGAATCAACAAGGTGAACATCCAAGTAACAATTTTCCAAAGGTGCTAAATCAAGCATATCATATAATCTTTTAGGCATAACAGAAATACTAGCACCAAGGTCACACAAAGCATTGCAATCAAAGTCATTCAATTTCATTTAATGATGGGCTCCCAACCATCTTCTAACTTCCTAGGGATAGAAGCTTCATGTTTTAATTTCTCTTCCCTAACTTGCATGAGAGCATTAGTAATATGTTTAGTAAAAGCCATGTTTATAGCACTAGCATTAGGACTTCTAGCTAGCTTTTGCAAGAACTTAATTACTTCAGAAATATTGCAACCATCAAAATCAAAGTCATTATTATCAAAAGTAATGGAGTTATTCTCTTCCTTATTGCTAGAAATTTCAGCATCTTTATCAAGGACAGTTTCAGAGTTATCAGGCAATTTAGGACATTTTGCAATAGAAGTGGAAACATTACCAACACCAACTATCTTGCCATTAATGGTAGGAGGTTTGTTAACACTTGAGTTTGAAGCATTTTCAGAAGTAGTAATAGTATAAACTCTAGCAATATTATTCTTTCTAGCAATTTCATCCTCTCTTTCCCATCTAGCATGCAATTCAGCTAACATCCTCACATTGTTATCAATTTTAACTTGTATAGCATTGAGAGTTTTGCTCTCTTTAACATCATGAGGCATGTTCTTTAGTTTCAACAAGTCAACATCAAGAGCAAGACTATCAACTTTAGAGGAAAGCACATCAATTTTCCCAAATTTCTCCTCAACAGTTTTATTGAAAGCAGTTTGTGTACTAATAAAATCCTTAAGCATAACTTCAAGATCAGGGTACACTCTTATTATTGTTATAGGAGTTACTATAGGAATTTCCATAACCATTGCCACTATTAGAAGGATAGGGCCTATAATTGCTATTACCAAAATTATTCCTATAAGCATTGTTGTTGAATTATTATTTTTAATGAAGTTCACATCAACATGCTCTTCTTGAGCAACCAAAGAAGCTAAAGGAACATTATTTGGATCAACATGTGTTTGACCATTTGCAAGCATAGACATAATAGTATCAATTTTGGCACTCAAGGAGAGGTTTCCTCAACAGAATTTACCTTCTTACCTGTTGGAGCTCTCTCGGTGTGCCACTCAGAATAATTAATCATCATATCATCAAGAAGCTTTGTTGCAGCACCCAAAGTGATGGACATAAAGGTACCTCCAGCGGCCGAATCCAATAAATTCCTGAAGAAAAATTTAATCCTGCATAGAAGGTTTGGATGATCATCCAAGTAGTCAGTCCATGAGTGGGACAATTTTTAACCAATGATTTCATTCTCTCCCATGCTTGAGCAACATGTTCATTATCAAATTGCTTAAAATTCATTATGCTACTTCTCAAAGAAATAATCTTAGCAGGAGGATAATATTTTCCAATAAAAGCATCTTTGCATTTAGTCCATGAATCAATACTATTTCTAGGCAAAGATAGCAACCATTCTTTAGCACGTCCTCTCAAGGAGAAAGGAAAAAGTTTCAGTTTAATAATATCACCATCTACTTCCTTGAGCTTTTGCATTTCACAAAGTTCAACAAAGTTATTAAGGTGAACAGCAGCATCATCAGTACTAACACCAGAAAATTGCTCTTTCATAACAAGATTTAAAAGTGCAGGTTTAATTTCATAAAATTCTGCTGAAGCAGCAGGTGGAGCAATAGGTGTGCATATGAAATCATTGTTGTTCGTGCTAGTGAAATCACACAACTTAGTGTTCTCAGGAGTACTCATTTTAGCAGAATAAAAACAGACAGAAAATAACTTGAAAGTAAACTAGATGCAAGTAACTAATTTTTTTGTGTTTTTGATAATTGAAAGCAAACAAGATAAAATAAAATAAACTAAGCAAGACAAAAACAAAGTAAAGAGATTGGAAGCGTGAAACTCCCCTTGCAGAAGACTGCTGTCTCCCCGGCAACGGCGCCAGAAAAATAGCTTGATGACGTGAACACACGTTCGTTGGGAGACCCCAAGAGGAAGGTATGATGTAGTCAGCAGCAAGTTTTCCCTCAGAAAGAAACCAAGGTTATCGAACCAGTAGGAGCAGCAACTCTTCAGAAGGTTGTTGGTGGCGCACGGCGCAACACGATCAACGTGGAATCTGCACACAACACAATCAAACTACTTTGCCCCAACGAAACAGTGAGGTTGTCAATCTCACGGCTTGCTGAAAACAAAGGATTAAACGTATGGTGTGGAAAATGAGTATTAAATTGCAGAGAATGAAAAAGGAACAGTTTGCAGTTTGTGGTTGTTTAATCAGTGTAAAAGAATGGACCGGGGTCCACAGTTCACTAGTGGTGTCTCTCCATAAAAGATAACTAACATGTTGGGTGAACAAATTACAGCTGGGCAATTGACGAATAGTGAGCGCATGACAATGCATATACATGACATGTTGACTACTATGATATTTAATTGGGCATTACGACATAATACATAGACCGTTATCCAACAGCATCTATGACTAATAATCCACCGCCGGGTTGTCATCCGAGTCCCCCGTTGGTATTAAGTTGCAAGCAACGGATAATTGCATTAAGTAAAGTGCGTAATGTAAACAAACACATATGCCCGTGGACATAGCATCGTTAGGTTATCCCTAGTGGCAACAGCACATCCACAACCTTAGAACTTTCTGTCACTGTCCCAGGTTAAACGACATGAACCCACTATCTAGCATAAATACTCTCTCTTGGAGTTACAAGCATCTACTTGGCCAAAGCATCTACGAGTAACGGAAAGCATGCAAGATCTTAAATAACATATAAGATAGATTGATAATCAACTTGACATAATATTCAATATTCATCGGATCCCAGCAAACACAACATGTAGCATTACAATAATATGATCTTGATCATGTAGGGCAGCTCACAAGATCTAAACATGATGGCACAAAGTGGAGAGACAACCATCTAGCTACTGCTATGGACCCGTAGTCCAAGGATGAACTACTCACGCATCACTCCGGAGGCAGGCATGGCGATGTAGAAGCCTCCGGTGACGATTCCCCTCTCCGGCAGGGTGCCGGGAAGAGGTTCTGAACCCTCCCGAGCTAGGGTTGACGGCGGCGGCGTCTCTGGAACTTTTCGTGGATATTTGCTCAGGTACTTAGGGTTTTCGCGTCGGGGGGAATAAGTAGGCGAAAGGGCGGCGGCTGCGGACCCCCGAGGGGCCCACACCACCCTAGGGCGCGGCAGAGGGGGGCCCGCGCCCTAGGTGCGTGTGGCCTCCTGGTGGCCCTCCTCTGTGCTCCTTCGCTCCGTCAGGCGTGTTCTGGAAAAATAGGCACCCCGTGTAGTTTCGTCCAATTCCGAGAATATTTCCAGACTAGCTTTTCTGGAATACAAAAACAGCAGAAAACAGGAACTGGCACTTCGGCATCTTGTTAATAGGTTAGTCCCAAAAAATGTATAAAAGTGATATAAAGTAGATGCAAAACATGTAGCAATTGGTATAAAACAAGCATGGAACATCAAAAATTATAGATACGTTTGAGACGTATCATTGCTCTCAAGGTGTGTTGTTATGCTATTTTATTAAAAACATATTTTAATATTTAACATGAAATCCTACAATGGTTGATATTTTTGGGGTTAAAATTTTCATCTACTTGTGATATATACGAGCCTTCTTAAAAAGCATGCATATTAAATTACTATTAGTTTTCTTCACTATAAAATTATACTTGTAAATATATCAATAACATTGCATCTTTTCATATTAGATGTATCAGCTATATGTGTGTCTTGATGTAGAATTGTCCAAACGTGTAGTACATATATAGTCTTGCTAGTTCACATGTAACAATTTAGAATTTTGAATTGTCAAATGGGAATCCGGTATTTGAAAAAAGCAGCTCTCTAAGAAGGGATACATTAGATTATATATATACTAGAAAATGTGTCGTGCGTTGCAACGGGTTAACTTTTAGTAAGTATTATACCTAATGTCTCGCCGATGGATGGAAATATGTAGTTATCGTGTCTTCGTCGCACACGCAGGGTGGAATGCAACTGCTCCTCATTGTAATTGTTGATGTTGTCAACTCATGTTGCACCCAGAAGAACTGGAAGCAAAAGTGACATTGGTTTCTCTTCCTCAGAGACACCACCCAAGCAGACAATCTCGCCCGATCTAAAGCCGAGGATGCTTTATTCGCAGCGTCGGCGCCTATGCCATCCAAACACCGATGCTCGAAACCTTAACCCTAAAACCGCGATGGTTTTCCTCCCAGTGGAGAGGTAGGTGGAGAAGGAACTCTGAGTCTCAACACCCACATACGGCACGAGGGACTCTGGTCCCTCCCTCTATCGCAAGAGAAGTGATACGTCTTAAACGTATCTATAATTTTTTATGTTCCATGTTGATATTATGCCAATTGTTACATGTTTTACATACACTTCATATCATTTTTATACATTTTCTGGGACTAACCTATTAACAAGATGCCACAGTGCCAGTTCCTGTTTTCTGCTGTTTTTGTATTTCATAAAAGCTGTTCTGGAAATATTCTCGGAATTGGACGAAAAGTCATCTGAAGGTCCTATTTCACCGACACGTACACGGAGTCCAAAGGAGAGACGGAGGAGGGCCAGGGAGCCCCCACACGCTCCCTCGGCGCGGCCAAGGGTGGGGCCGCGCCCTAGGGTTGTGTGGGCCCCCTGGGTGCCCTCAGCCGCCGCCCTTTCGCCTATTTATTCCCCCCGACGCGAAAACCCTAAATACCCGAGCCATTATCCACGAAAAGTTTCAGATGCGCCGACTTCGTCAACCCTAGTTCGGGAGGGTCCAGAACCTCTTCCCGGCACCCTGCCGGGAGGGAGGGGAATCGTCACCGGAGGGCTCTACATCACCATGCCTGCCTCCGGAGTGATGCGTGAGTAGTTCATCCTTGGACTACGGGTCCATAGCAGTAGCTAGATGGTTGTCTCTCCACTTTGTGCTATCATGTTTAGATCTTGTGAGCTGCCTAACATGATCAAGATCATCTTATTGTAATGCTATATGTTGTGTTTGCTGGGATCCGATGAATATTGAATACTATGATCAAGTTGATTATCAATCTATCTTTATATGTTATTTATGATCTTGCATGCTTTCCGTTACTAGTAGATGTTTTGGCCAAGTAGATGCTTCTAACTCCAAGAGTTAGTATTTATGCTAGATAGTGGGTTCATGCCTCCAATAATCTGGGCGAGTGACAGCAACGTCTAAGATTGTGGATGTGCTGTTGCCACTAGGGATAACACAACAATGCTATGTCTACGGTCATATGTACTTGTTTACATTACGCACTTTAGTTAATGCAATTATCCGTTGCTTGCAACTTAATACCAACGGGGAACACGGATGTCAACCTGAAGGTGAATTATTAGTCATAGATGCAGTTGGATAACGGTCTATGTATCTTGGCGTAACTCCCAAATGAATATCATAGTAGTCATCCTGTCAATATATTGCATTGGCATGCGCTTAATATTTGTCAATTGCCCAGCTGTAATTTGTTTATCCAACATATTATTTATCTTTATGGAGAGACACCACTAGTGAACTGTGTACCCCGGTCCATTCCTTTACACTGATAAAAACCACCAACTACAATCATTGTTCTCTTTTACTTTC
The DNA here is from genome assembly GCA_947311845.1 of Poa pratensis. NCBI lineage: Eukaryota > Viridiplantae > Streptophyta > Magnoliopsida > Poales > Poaceae > Poa > Poa pratensis. The sequence continues at coordinate 23,308,586 of CAMZMU010000061.1, forward strand.
TGCAATTAAACACTGTTTTCCACACCATATGTTTAACCCTTTGTTTTCAGCAAGCCGGAGAGATTGACAACCTTCCTGTTTCGTTGGGACAAAGTAGTTTGATTGTGTTGTGTGCAGGTTCCACGTCAACAGTCAGAATCCCCTTCAACACCATGTTTTCTGGCGCCGTTGACAACCTTCTGAAGTGCTTCTGCTCCTACTGGTTCGATAACCTTGGTTTCATACTGAGGGAAACTTGCTGTTGCACTGCTTCATACCTTCCTCTTGGGGTCTCTCAACGAACGTGTGCTTCACGTCATCAAGCATATTTTCTGGCGCCGTTGCCGGGGAGTTAGAAGACTACAGCAAGGGGAGTCTCATACTTCCAATATCATTACTTTGTTTTTGTCTTGCTTAGTTTATTTTATTTGATCTTGTTTGTTTTCAATATCAAAAACTCAAAAAAATTAGATTCCTGCATTTAGTTTATTTCGGTTTGTTATTATGTCTAGTTGTTTACTTGCTATCAATGGCTTCTTTCTTTGATACAAAATATTATTGGCACGGTGGGTTCACAGAGGAACAACAAAATTATTATAAGGAATACCGCCTGTCTCAAAAAGGGATACACTTATGGGGACAAATAAATACATTGAATGGTTTTGCTAGAAACTTGTGCTCGACATATGATGAATCCTGGTGCTTTAATGAATTTTTTTGTTGTAGAAGGCATAAACACCTCCCATTCCAATGTGATTATAATGATAATGAAACCTTGGCTGCTTATGCTAAAGGAAACTATCACTTGGATAATCTTGAGCAAATTGAAGAATTTTTTGTTTTATGGGAGCTTATGAAATTGCTGCTTTGCTTAAAAACAGAGATGAAGCTCCTTATAAATCTGATACCTTTTTTATACTTGGATATTGTCTTGAGTATTATAATAATAATCCTAATATTACTGAATTTCTTGAGAAAACTTATTCTCGAGAACAACTTGTTACCTTTCAGGAACCTGTGGAAGAAGAAACTGCTGAAGCTGAAAGCTCATTGGATGAAAAAGAGGAAGAGAATGATGAACAAAAGGAGGAAGAGTGGATTAACCCATGTCTACCTTCTAATGAGAGTAACTCTTTATGTCTTACACTATTTGATTGCCCTCCATGCTTACCAAAGGAGGATGAATGTTATGTTCCTATGGATTCTCTTGAAATATTCCCTATGAATGAAACTTGTGGAAATGATTATGCTACTGTTATTTATGATAATCCATGCTATTTTGATAAGTCTTATGATAATCCTCTATTTATTCCTAATTTTGAAATGCATGGTAATGAGAAAGTATTCTTAGAAAATGTTTATGATAAAGCTCTAGATGATGGTCCTATGTTGCTTGATAATATTAATTGTACTAGTACTGAAAATGGGATTGGAGAGGTATTGACTTTAGCTAAATGGAGTCTCATACCTTTTGAGGGTGATCAATCATCTTGTTTTAATATTGTTAAAAGTGGGTTTGGAGATGTCATGACATTAATTAATTTTGATCCCACTATTTTTGAACTTGATAAAAAATTATGTGTTTGTAGATCATGAAAAGAATGCTTTATGTGATAGTTATATTATTGAGTTTGTTCATGATGCTACTGAAAGTTATTATGAGAGAGGAAAATATGGTTGTAAAAGTTTTCAAGTCACTAAAACACCTCTTTTTATGTTGAAAGTTTTGAAGTTGCATTTGTTTCATCTTCTTATGCTAGTTGCTTTATACTTCTATAATTTATTTTATTACAAGATTCCTTTGCATAGGAAGTGGGTTAGACTTAAATATGTTTGATATTTACCTTTTGATGCTCTCTTTTGTTTTTCAACTCTTATTCGTATGAGAGTATCATTAAAATCTTCTTGCCTAGCTAAAAGGCGTTAAAGAAAAGCGCTTATGGGAGGCAACCCATTCTTTTTATTTCTGCAATTTTTCTTTTTATTGAGTCAAGGTGTTTGTTTACTTCTGTAGCAACTCCTTTGTATCTTTACTTTTTCGTATTGTTGTGCCAAGAAGAGTCTCTAATGATAAGATGATGCTAGATTTTGATTGCTGCGCAGAAACAGATTTTTGCTGTTCACTGTACGAAAATTATAAATTCATAGAAATGTGATTTTAATCTGCAAATTTTTGTGCGTAATCCTGATGTATGTACGCTTCTTTCGTTAGTTTAAAGTTTTTCGATCTGAGCAACGTAAGTGCCTCAAACAAATTCGTCTTTGCGGACTGTTCTGTTTTAGACAGATTACGTCTTTTATTTTGCATTCTCTCTTTTACTAGTATTAGGTGGAATTTTTTTTGGGTGGAAGAGATTCACATAACATCAGTGGTAGTAGCTAATGTTTAAAGTAACGGTCATATTGCGTCTTTACAGAACATGTGAGTTTTTGATTGTGCACTAACCCTCTAATGAGATTTACTTTGAGTTTGGTGTGGCGAAAGTTTTCAAAGGGAAGAGTGATATAATAGGATGGAGAAAAGTGAAGAGTTTAAGCTTGGGGAGGCTCCCATGGATCTCCCCAGCATATTCCAAGAAGACTCAAGCGTCTAAGCGTGGGGATGCCCAAGGCATCCCCTTCTTCATCGTCAAAATTATCAGGTCATCTCTAGTGAAACTATATTTTAATTCTTTCACATCATATGTGCTGTTCTTGGAGCGTCTGTGTGCGTTTATTTTCAGTATGTTATTTTTATTTTGTGATCAACTTGATTGGATCCTTGCATTCTTGATTGGGAGAGAGACACGCTCCGCTTTTTCATTTGAATACTCCTATTCTTCACTTATACTTGTTGAGTATTCTTGTCTAGCGCTGTTCAGCTTTTAGCTCTTGTTTTCATGTATCTCTGTCAGAGCTATTAGTTCTTTCAAAGAAAGTAATCTCTTGCTTCACTTATACTTGTTTGGAGAGTTATTGAAATAAGTTGATTGGTGTTTGGTTGGAACAGAAAATGTTGCATGTGGTAAATGGCATAATGGAAAGACTTACATACTCTTGTAGATCACAACTTGAATAATTTGATACTTGTCAATTGTTTTGAGTTAACCAGTAGGTCATGTTTAAACTGTTGCATCATGTAAGTTTAAACCCATTAGTGGAGAAATACCGTAAAGCTTGTGAAATTTGGTTTGCATGGGTGGTAATTCTAAGTCTAGATATTTTCTAGTAAAAGGTTTTGGTTAACAAGGAAAACAGTGTGAAGTCTTATAATATTTGCAATATGTTGTCATATAAAACTAGGTGTACCGGTTGATATTCTTGTTTGCTTAAATAACCTTGCTAGCCTAAACTCTGCACTGAGAGGGAATGCTTCTCGTGCATCCAAATCCTTGGGCCAAAATCCATGCCATTTGTGTCCACCATAACTAACTATATGTGGTATTACCTTGCCACTCCAAGTAAAATTTTCATGTGCTACCTTTAAAACTATTCAAAACTGTTATTACTCCTTTTTGTGTCAATGTTTACCAAGCTCATGAGGACAGGGTGGATGTCTTTATGTCATCTGTCAAACAGACTTTAACACCGGACTAGCGGCATATACATCCGCTTATCCATTAATTTTGCAAAAAGAGCTGGCAACGGGGTGCCCAGTCCCAATTAATTACAACTTTAACCGCTTAATTCTCTTCACATTTTTGCCCTGATTTATCAGTCAAGCAATGACAACCAGTGAAATATCTGCATGTGTAAACAAAAGAGAAAGAGGGATGATCTGCCTTGCTGGTAGAAATAACGTCCTTCATGGGAGCCGCTCTTAAAAGTCTGGTTGGCAGGGGTCATATTGTACTTTCCATTTTCTGATTCGTTGACAATTAACATACACCTCTCAAAACTTATTTTTTACTCTCTATACGGTTTCAAAAACTTAAAAAGCTCTAGCACATGATTTAATCCCTGCTTCCCTCTGCGAAGGGCCTTTCTTTTACTTTTATGTTGAGTCAGTTTTCCTACTTCTTCTATCTTCACAAGCAAACACTAGTGTCAACTTTGGTACAACAATTGTTATATGCTAGATATTGAACTTATTATATTGCTTTGTGTTGACAATATTCATGAGATAAATATGTTGAAAGTTGAAGCAAATGCTGAAGCTTAAATCTTCCTTTGTGTTGGTTAAATACCTTTTACTAGAATCTATTGCTTTATGAGTTAACTCTTATGTAAACCTGTGGATACAATGTCTCCAAAGTACTATTCATGAAAAGTTTAGCTTGTATGATTCAGTTGTTTACTCATTATCTATTTGGTAGCAAACTATAGACCATTGACTTGGATCACTTCATTCATTTACATGTGCTTTACAATACTATATGATCAAGATTATGATGGTAGAATGTCACCTCAAAAATTATTTTGTTTTATCGTTTACCTACTCGAGGACGAGCAGGAACTAAGCTTGGGGATGCTTGATACGTCTTAAACGTATCTATAATTTTTGATGTTCCATGTTGATATTATGCCAATTGTTACATGTTTCACATACATTTCATATCATTTTTATACATTTTCTGGGACTAACCTATTAACAAGATGGCACAGTGCCAGTTCCTGTTTTCTGCTGTTTTGTATTTCAGAAAAGCTGTTCTGGAAATATTATCGGAATTGGACGAAAAGTCATCTGAAGGTCCTATTTCACTGACACGTACACGGAGTCCAAAGGAGAGACGGAGGAGGGCCAGAGAGCCCCCACATGCACCCTCAAGGGCGTGCCTCAGACGCCGCCCTTTCGCCTATTTATTCCCCCCGACACGAAAACCCTAAATACCCGAGCCATTATCCACGAAAAGTTCCAGAGGCGCCGCTGTCGTCAACCCTAGTTCGGGAGGGTCCAGAACCTCTTCCCGGCACCCTGCCAGGGAGGGGAATCATCACCGGAGGGCTTACATCACCATGCCTGCCTCCGGAGTGATGCGTGAGTAGTTCATCCTTGGACTACAGGTCCATAGCAGTAGCTAGATGGTTGTCTCTCCATTTTGTGCTATCATGTTTAGATCTTGTGAGCTGCCTAACATGATCAAGATCATCTTATTGTAATGCTATGTTATGTTTGCTGGGATCCGATGAATGTTGAATACTATGATCAAGTTGATTATCAATCTATCTTTATATGTTATTTATGATCTTGCATGCTTTCCGTTACTAGTAGATGATTTGGCCAAGTAGATGCTTGTAACTCCAAGAGTTAGTATTTATGCTAGATAGTGGGTTCATGCCTCCAGTAATCTGGGCGAGTGACAGCAACGTCTAAGATTGTGGATGTGCTGTTGCCACTAGGGATAACACAACAATGCTATGTCTACGGTCATATGTACTTGTTTACATTACGCACTTTACTTAATGCAATTATCCGTTGCTTGCAACTTAATACCAACGGGGAACACGGATGTCAACCTGAAGGTGGATTATTAGTCATAGATGCAGTTGGATAACGGTCTATGTATCTTGTCGTAATGCCCAAATGAATATCATAGTAGTCATCCTGTCATATATATGCATTGGCAAGCGCTCAATATTTGTCAATTGCCCAGCTGTAATTTGTTTACCCAACATATTATTTATCTTTATGGAGAGACACCACTAGTGAACTGTGGACCCGGTCCATTCCTTTACACTGATAAAATCACCAACTGCAATCATTGTTCTCTTTTACTTTCTGCAATTAAACATTGTTTTCCACACCATACGTTTAACCCTTTGTTTTCAGCAAGCCGGGGAGATTGACAACCTTCCTGTTTCGTTGGGACAAAGTAGTTTGATTGTGTTGTGTGCAGGTTCCACGTCAACAGTCAGAATCCCCTGCAACACCATATTTTCTGGCGCCGTTGACAACCTTCTGAAATGCTTCTGCTCCTACTGGTTCGGTAACTTTGGTTTCATACTGAGGGAAACTTGCTGCTGCACTTCTTCATACCTTCCTCTTGGGTCTCCCAACGAACGTGTGTTTCACATCATCAGCAAGGTGAAGGAAAATAGTTATCTTGTTTTCATTTTGTAAATTGCATTGGATGTCTTAATACCTTTTCCAATTCCTGTTTGGCTTGATCATCCCCGAGTCTGTTATACCTCGGAGGTTAAGTGATGTAACCTTGATATTCTATCACTACAGGAAACGCAGTATATGCCGACGGCCTTTTGCCGTCGGCACAGACACGCTTGCCGTCGGCACAGACCTATGCCGACGGCACCCGTCGGCATAGGGTTGTCGGCGTAGGTGCCCGTAGGCACAGATTATCCGGCCATCGGCACAGGTGATAGCCGTCGGCAGAGGCTCTCCCGACGGCCAAAAAGGGACCGTCGGCACATAGTTCGTCGACGTAGGTAAGGTGGGTCCCACGGCGGCCGAGTGCGCTGGCAGTACCTATGCCGTCGGCATAGGCTGGACACGTGGCAGGAGCTAGAGCATCCACGCGACGGGCTGTGCCGACGGCATTGCCGTCGGCATAGGTGTTGCGGCACCTATGCCGACGGCAATGCCGTCGGCACAGCTTTCACGGATTTTTTTTTAAATTTTTTGTTCCAGCAGCTCATTTTTTCAGCAAAAATGGCAGAAAATAAAATCAAAAATCATGACAATATCATCACAAACAAGATCACACGTAGACTCCATATATCATCCAAGCAATATCATCAAGCAAAATGCTATATCATGAAGTAGATACACACATAGGACCATCATCACACATAGCTAAATGTCTAGAGGCCGAAAGCCCTACATCTAGTGCGGCGACGGGGTGTACCCCATATCTCCCGGGTGAGAATAGGCGATCGACGGCTCGGCGCAGCAGTAGAACCACCAGAAGAAGGCGAAACAACAGGAGAAGTCGAAGCACCAACAGAAGCACCAGCAGAAGGACCACCGGCATGTACCGGTGTGATGTCACGCGAACCCAGCGAAGCACCAGGCGAACGATCAACATCGAGATCAAACCTCATGATCTCATGCGAACCCGGCGAGGCACTAGGAGAAGCACGACCAAAGTGTGGGTTCTCCGACGAGCATCCCGTTCCCTACATCTTTGAGGGAGAGTTAGCAACTTGCGAGGCAAAGGAAAGCGGTAACCAGTGGTTTGGCATCAAACTTACGGGGTCGATGAGTAGTAGGTGAGAGCGAACTCGTCCTTCGATGGAAACCGTGGACACGGCCCCGGCTCCGGAGGCTCCTCCATAGAAGGGGGACCCGCACTCAGTGGTGAAAAAGGTCAGCACCGACTGCAAGATAGTTTAGATGTCAGACGTTGCAAAAATAAATGTTCAAAATAGGGAAGTGGGACTTGTCATATTAGACAAAATAAAGGCTGAAACTTACAACACGGAACAACTTTTGATACGAGGAATAGGCCACATTCGTCTCCAGCCACTCGGCATAGGCCACCTGATACGCCGCATGAGCGGAAGCGTAGGCTGCCTCAAGATCAGGCTACAATTTCGAAAATAATGAATCTCGTCAACTTAGCCATGCAGAAACGAATGTCGAAAAGAGGATGAAAATGAGAAAAACTTACATCGGTGGAAGTGGATCGACGAGGCTGTGGACGAGGCGGGATAAGGGGGCTGCCGTCAGGGAGGGTAGCTTTTGCCTGCGTGAAAGTCATGATAGGCCGTATCTGTGCCGACGGCCAGGGCGACGGGTCGGCCTCGTCGGACCCTTTGCCGACGGTCCCGACAAAAAGCCGTCGGCATAGGGTTTGGCCGTCGGCACAGAAGAACATTCCTGTAGTGTATTGAATAAAGAGGTATTGTACAAAGTTGCAAAAACAGTTCTTGTAGTATTTGGGTCTCCAACATGGATACGGTGGGTCCTAGGTGCACGTTGTGGTTTCTTAGTACGGAAAGCACCACATACACACCAAAATTCACCACTTATGTATCTGCTACACTGTTACAGATGGCGATCGGGTTCACCCATCAAATTATACCCATGCACCAACATTATGTGTAGCCAGTTGGGGCCCAACTGAAACGATGGGCATCGTCAGTGTTACCGTCGTAGGCGCATAATTGATCTATCGAGAGCCAAGCAATCGCAGCACGATGACGACATCAAGATTTGTTAACGCAGTTCGACGAACTCGTCTACATCTGCGGGGCATGACTACGGGCGCTCCTCCCCATTGATACCGCAACCCTGCCGCCCTAGACGCCGGCACAAGCCGTCGGCTACCCCTGCGTGTCTGTTGCTATCAAGTCGTCATATGTTACATCGTGTGGTGCTCCCCTCATTATATGGGAGACCCAGGCTAGTAGTGTCCGACTCGAACACTACACGTACATATCCACACCTAATACAACTCTAAGTCCAAACATAACCCACCTCGTACAAATATTCGACACAAACACAACAGTCAGCATGCCCAGTACATAGTATTATGCAAGGTTGAAGCTGTTCACGACAAGATTTACATCATATCATCGTTGTAAGCTCCCAAGTTTATTTGCACCATGAGAAATGTGTCTCAAAGATCAACACACGAGTTCAAACACCATAGAACCGTGTGGATTTACCGCTGTTGAATCTCCTTCAGGCCTCGTTTGGCTGAAGAGTTTTGGCAGGTTTTATCAGGGATTATCCCAGCCCAGCACGAAACACTAGAAATCACGAGCGGGCTTTTTGGCAGGCTGGTATTGAGTGGGCTCAGCCCGACAATTCCTACGACACTCGTCGGGTCGATGAGTAATCGCGACACGTCCGTCCGGCAAAACCCGCAATTCCTAAATGCCGCCCGTTAGCGGCGCTAAACCGTAGCGCCGCCTGAAGAGCTCCTTCGCGAAGCGTTTTTTGGGCCGGCCTTTTTTCCCTCTGCTTCTTCTTTCTGCTTCGCTTCTTCTTTGCTTCGCTTCGTCGGCTCACGCTTCTTACCTTGCTTCGCTTCGCCTGAAGAGCTGCCGGCTCCCCGAGCTCCCCGAGCTGCCGTTAGGGGCGCTTGAACGACTTCGTCCGCGACGCGTTTCTGGGCCGGCCTACTTTATTCCCGACGAAGCGTCCTTTTCCTCCCCGACCTTCCCATGGCGCCGCCCTTCGCCGCCGCGGTCGTCTCCTCCTCCTCACCTCTCATGACTCGAGGACTACATCGCCGACGAAGGCGCTGGCGCCGGCTGGAACAGAGACCGCTCCCCGACCCCCGTCCACGGCGACGCCAGGCCCTGGAAGCGCCTACTCAAGAAGGGCGGGAAAGGGGACGGATGTATGCCCGCCGACGAGCTGGAGGACTAGCGCAGCTCTCCGACACCCTCACCGCCGCCCAGAAGGTTCGCGATTCTGATTCCCGACGATTCCTTCTTCCCCATCCCACAATTCGTCAACCTCCTGTGAGTAGCCCTCTTCCCAGATCGAGCCCCGTCCCCGATCTGCGACCTGCTGCTCTCGATTCAGATCGCCATCGCCTCCCCTGCGCCGTGCGTGTTGCCGCTGCTGCAGGTTGTCTTCCCCGACCACGACCCTGATCTGCCACCGGCCGTCTTCAACTTCGATCCTTGCAGGTGAGATAGTCTAGTTGGATATTGGTCTGTACTACCTGCTCATGTCCTAGATTTTTCAGCTAGCTAAAAACAAAGAGAAACATGAATCCCTGCTCAGTGTACATCTGAAGCCTGAAGTTAGCTAGTGGTTGATTTTATTATGGCTTGAGACAATACTTGGAAAATGCAACCGAAGCTAGCTAGCTAACCAGTGCAACTCTTCATGATTATGTCTTTCCTTTTGATGCTTTATATTTGTTTCTAGCTGTTGCAAGTTTATTTGATTCAGATAGATAGGGAAGTGTTAATAAAGATGGTGTATGAATTCACCCTGCTATTGCTGAGACTAGTCTTGTGGAATATCACACGCATGTCTATATGATTCCAGCTTTGATATTATTTTCTGTGCAATGTCTAGTGTAGGTATGTGCAGTGCCTTGTGTATTTATCCATTGTGAATCCGGTTTCACTCCCTATCTGATTAAATTATCTAGATGTAGATGCACTAACACGTACCTAAATGTTTAGGAAACGTTAAGTGAGTAGCTAGGACTGCTTTTGTTGTAACCCCTATAGGTCTAATCGAGCTTCTCACGATGATGCAATTGCAATGAGCTGCTGATTGCATTTGCTAGCTTTTTTTTTTGCATCTGTCATATATCTGAACTAGTAACTGCTACTTTTTACTTTCTTATGCACCATCGTGACCAGAGGATTGATGTTGGGAACACTCCTCAGGTCTGCACACCACTTAGTTTAACTGGCACTTGCACTATATCATATAGATATGATCATAGATATGATTCAGTGTGCTAATTAAAGAACCAGTGAATGTACTTTGTTGTTTGCTGATGCTCTCAATCTAGTATGCATGTTATTAATTATCCAGTGAATTCTAGTGGCTTGTTTACATATTAAACATGATTTCTTGTTTGTTGTTCTCAAGTTGATGATCATCTGCTTATAAGGTCGCATAAGCACCTCTGTTTGTACATGTGGTGTTCTAAAATCCTTGCTCAAGTTTAATCTAGATTATTTCCTTGTGAACATGCTCAAGTTTTATTGCAAACTCAAGTGTGTTGCTACTGTTGTCAGATCATGTTGGCCTACCGAGGACGTCGACACGGGGCTGTGGCGACGACGGCGACATCAGGGCTGCGGCAACTACACGGGCTGCTGTGGTGACATCGACACGGGGCAGCAGCAGCGACGACGGCATTGACACAAGGCTCTGCAGCGACGCCATCAACACGCGGCTGCGGCGACGGCGACATCGCCATGGCGGAATCATTTGGACTTTTGAATGTAATGGTGTATTTGGACTATTGAAGAATGACACGTATTATTGATTGATAATATAATGGAGTATTTGAATTGCTGGATAATGACGTGTCTGAATATATTAGATAAATAGAATGATTAATATATTATAAAAAATTGTTCCTTTTTGAAAATGGTTCCGAATGAAAAAAATGGTTTCGATTTTGAAAAATGGTTCCTTTTTGAAAATGATCCTGAACCGAAAAAATGGTTCCGATTTTTAAAAATGGATCCTTTTTTAAAATGGTTCCGAACCGAAAAAATGTTGAAAATGGTTCTGAACCGAAAAAATGGTTCTGATTTTTTGAAAATGGTTCCGAATGAAAAAAATGGTTCCAAACCGAAAAAATGGTCCCGATTTTTAAAATGGTTCCAAACCAAAAAAATGGTTCCGATTTTTTGAAAATGGTTCCTTTTTGAAAATGGTTCTGAACCGAAAAAATGGTTCCTTTTTGAAAATGATTCCGAACCGAAAAATGGTTCCATTTTGAAAATGGTTCCAAATTTGAATATTGTTCCCTTTTGAAAATGGTTCCATTTTGAAAATGTTCCAAATTTAAAAATGGTTCCATTTTAAAAATGTTTCCAAATTAAAAAATGCTTCCAAATTAAAAAATGGTTCCATATTATAAAATTGTTCATTTTTTAAAAAATGGTTCCAAATTTAAAATGGTTCCAAATTTGAAAATTGTTCCATTTTTAAAATGGTTCCTTTTTGAAAATGGTTCCAAACTTAAAAATGGTTCCAAATTAAAATGGTTCCAAATTTGAAAATTGTTCTTTTTTTTAAAAGTTCCAAATTAAAAAATGGTTCCATTTTGAAAATGGTTCCAAATTTTAAAACTTGTTCATTTTTAAAATGGTTCCATTTTTAAAATGGTTCCATTTTGAAAATGGTTCCGAATTTAAAAATGGTTCCGAATTTAAAATGGTTCCAATTTTGAAAATGGTTCCAATTTTGAAAATGGTTCCAAAATTAAAAATGGTTCCATTTTTAAATGGTTAAGAATTTAAAATGGTTCCAAATTTGAAAATGGTTCCATTTTGAAAATGGTTTGGAATTTAAAAATGGTTCCAAATTAAAAATGGTTCCGAATTTAAAATGGTTCCAAATTAAAAATGGTTCCAAATTTGAATATTGTTCACTTTTGAAGATGGTTCCAAATTTAAAAATGCTTCCAAATTTAAAAACGGTTCCATATTAGAAAATTGTTCTTTTTTGAAAATGGTTCCATTTTGAAAATGGTTCCATTTTGAAAATGGATCCAAATTTAAAATGGTTCCAAATTTGAAAATTGTTCCATTTTTATAATGGTTCCTTTTTGAAAATGGTTCCAAACTTAAAAATGGTTCCATTTTTAAAACGGTTCCAAATTTAAAAATGGTTCCATTTTGAAAATGTTCCAAACCGAAAAAATGGTTACAATTTTTCAAAAATGGTTCCGAACCAAAAAAATGGTTCCTTTTGAAAATGGTCCCCAGGTTCTCGTAGCTCGATTTTTGAAAATTATTCATTTTTGAAAATGGTTCCAAATTTTAAAATGGTTCCATTTTGAAAATGGTTCCAAATTTAAAATGGTCCCAAATTTGAAAATTGTTCCATTTTTTAAATGGTTCCTTTTTTAAAATGGTTCCAAACTTAAAAATGGTTCCAAATTTAAAAATGGTTCCATTTTGAAAATGGTTCCAAACCAAAAAAATGGTTCCGATTTTTCAAAAATGGTTCCTTTTTGAAAATTGTTCCGACCGAAAAAATGGTTCCTTTTGAAAATGGTCCCAAGGTTCTCGTAGCTCGATTTTTGAAATTATTCATTTTTGAAAATGGTTCAAAATTTTAAAATGGTTCCAAACTTTTGGTTCATTTTTTAAAATGGAAAACGGGAATTGAAACGAAAATGGTCCTCAACACGAAGAGGCTAAATGCATACATACGTATAAGATCTATTCATAACTTTGTTGAAACGAAAAAGTTATAACACGAAAGTTGTGGAAAACGGCGAGTTTCATATACACGTGAAAGGAATTTTGAAACCGTCGAATGAGTGTGACAAATTTAACAAAATTCTTCTAAAAATATTGAAAACTTCGGTACAAAATTAAGAAGGTACATTCCACGAAACTCGAAACCGATCACGGGAATGGAACCTAATCATGAACGCACACATATTTCGTGTGTAAATTATTTTGAAATCATTTTCAAAATTGTCAACCATTTTCAAAATTCATTTATGATGGTGCATATGTACGAAGCAGACAGGAAACTGTGAACTGTGAACGAACGAACGTGCATATGCAGCGAGAAGCAGCGTGAAAAGAAGCAGCGTGAAACGAAGCAGACAGGAAGCAGCGAAGCAGACAGGAAGCAGCGTGAAACGAAGCAGTAAAGGAAGCGTGTATACAGAACGAACGACGCGCCAATGGGCCAGCCCAGGACGGGAAGCGTGTAGGCGCCGCGTGTGGTATGGGGCGCTAACGCGCGCTGTATATCACCTCCGGGCAAAACCTATGTATCGACCTGGTCGACGCCAACAGCCCGTCGCACACCCCCCGCGCGTAAATGGGCCTGGCCCAGCTCCTCTCTTCTGGGTTCAGATCTCGTGAAGAAAATCACGACGTGTGATTCTTCTCTGTTTTTTTTTTTTCGTTTTTCTTCTCTGTTTTTCTTTTTTCTTTTCTTTTTCTTTTCTTTTTTTGCTGTTTCTTTTTTTCTTTCTTCTTTTTCGTTTTTTCCTGTTTCTTTTTTTCCAGTTTGAACATTTTCTAGTTTTATTATTAGATATTATTTCTTTATTTTGAAAAAATGTTCAATTTTTGAAAAATGTTCAAAACGAAAATTGTTCAGTTTTCGAAAAACTTCAAATTTAAAAAGTGTTCAGTTTTTTGAAAAATGTTCAAAAACGAAAATTGTTCAGTTTTCGAAAAACTTCAAATTTAAAAAGTGTTCAGTTTTTAAAAAATGTTCAAAACGAAAATTGTTCAGTTTTCGAAAAACTTCAAATTTAAAAATTGTTCAATTTTTGAAAAACGTTCAAAACGAAAATTGTTCAAACTAAAAATTGTTCAGTTTTCAAAAAAATGTTCATATTTGAAAAATATTTAATTTTTTGAAAAAAATTCAGTTTTTGGAAATTGTTCAGTTTTGTAAAAATGTTCAATTTTTTAAAATACTCAGAAATAAAAATTGTTCAAATTTTAAAAATGTTCAAAAAAAATTGTTCAGATTTTGAAAATGTTCATGATTAAAAATTGTTCAAAGAAGTTTCGTTCAAACGAAAAAAGAAAAAAAGAAAACAGAAAAATAAGTGAAAACAGGAAACTGGAGACAATAAATAAGTGGATAAAGAACAACTAACACAAACGATAGAATAGCGCATTGGCTGCGCACTCTATCCGCGCGTGGTGAGGTTTCGAGTTCGAATCCCAGTGCATCCAATTTTCTTACTTTTTTCTCAGTACTAGAAGGACCAGTGGGCCGGCCCAGGAAGGAATCAGAGGTGTGCGACGGCTGTTGGCGTCGACCAGGTCGATGTATAGGTGCTCCCCGTCCGTCCCCTCGGCCCTCGCGTTTTTGGCGGCGCAGCCCATCATATCGACGCCCAGGCGCCTAGCTCTCCATTGGCAGCGACGCCGACCAGGTGCGGGTGGCGCCGCCGTTGTTAGTTGTAGTCAAGTCACGTAGAGGCGGTGTCTACGCCGTCGAGACGTTGGTCAGGTTTCTGAACTGCGCCGCGTGGAACTGCTCGGGCTACCATGACGGCCGGCCGGCCGGCCAGGCGTGTCGCCGTTGAGGCCGACGCCGCGGTTACGGCTACTAGCATGAGGTCAAGTCATGCAGAGGTGGGCCTGTCTACGCCGTTGAGACGTTGGTCAGGTTTCTGAACTGAGCCACGTGGAACTGCTCCGGCCACTATGACGGCCGGCCGGCCGCCGGCCGCTACTGTAGACGGGGAAAGGTGAGGACCAAGGTTCCTCTCTGTTTAGACGCCCAGACCACCTCGCCGCCGTCGATCCGGCCGATTTCTCGCCCTCCGGCGGCGGAGGACGGGGAATCGGCGGATCATGGCCTCTATATAGTGTAGGCCTAGGTAGGTTGTCAGCTGGCGGCGCAGAGGAGGTGGAGGCGTCGCCGGAGTGGCTTTTGCGGTCGTCGTTCCCCTTCTCCGCTGGTGGTGCTCCGGTGGTGTGCTGCGGCGGATCTGGCGACCTCTTCATGCTTGATGCTCTGCGGAGCGGTGGAGCATGCGAATCCCTGGCCGGCGACCGAGAGACGGCGGCGCTGGGAGTTGAAGATCAAGAAGGAGATGATGTTCGGGTGCAGGACGACGGCGACGAAGCACCAGGATGGAGGCTCGTTCGAGCTGAGCTCCGAAGACTTCCCGCTCGCAGAGGGGCTCCTCCGATACCAAGGCGTCAAGGGAGGAGTTGCGGCGGCGCGCCGGCAGTACGTGCTGGTTGTCTTCGTCAAGGTCGAGATCCAGGAGGACTTGTCTGTATTTTCTACTTTGTACTGGGTCGTCTTTCTGTAAGAATCTTGTTCCAGTAATATTATCTCCTTTACCGCAAAAAAAAAACACAAGCAAAATTGTAGCATATCTGATTCATTTGCAGCTTCATTGCAGATTTAATCACACAAGCTTCTTAGATATATATGTTAAAAGCATAGTTGCCAAGTTCCCGGTTCGACGGGAACGAGAAACGGGAACAGGGAACGAGAATCGCAGCCGGCCAAAAGTACGGAACAACAGGGGTATACATCTCTGGACCGATCAATCGATTTGGGAAACACGTTCCAACCAATTCCGGGACGATGAACACGGAACGAGGAGTCGATGCTCGCATAACTCTTAAGAAATTACCGTGCGAGGATCCACTTGATTGATTCCATTGATCGTGGGAGTAGTTACCTAATTGCATGCTCGTTTATTTGGAAACGCCATCTCCGCGTTAATTAATTTCTTTAAACGAGTTGTGCGAGCTGAGACACACCGGAGACCCTGCCGTCGGCAGCGAATACGCGATGCTCCGGAGGCCATCCGTTTCTGGCGTGAGATAGCAGCTTGGCGGCCGGACCCGGCCACCAAGTTCACGCCGTTGTCGCCGTTCTCGGACAGCGGAGGCCGCCGCGGCGATGCTCTAGAGGCTCGGGTGCGGCCGTGCGGGGTTGCGGGCAGCTTGGCGGCCGGCGGTGGTGCTGGTCCCCGGCCACGACGTTCCGACAGTCCGGGGACGCGTTCCGGTGACCGA
The DNA here is from genome assembly GCA_947311845.1 of Poa pratensis. Classification (NCBI taxonomy): domain Eukaryota; kingdom Viridiplantae; phylum Streptophyta; class Magnoliopsida; order Poales; family Poaceae; genus Poa; species Poa pratensis. The sequence continues at coordinate 23,324,630 of CAMZMU010000061.1, forward strand.
ATCGTGTCGTCCCGCCCATCGTTCCCGAACCTCGATTCGGGACGACGAATCTGGTTCATGGGACGGGGCACCGTTCCCGTTCCCGGCTACTATGGTTAAAAGTTGGAGATATGATTGACTCATACCTGTGATGCTGCTACCTGGTGATCTCTACCCAATGTACAAGAACCACGACTGTGAATATAATTTGTCAACATAGCAATCCCTGCCTACCAAACTATATTTTTGAAGAGACAGATGTAAGAGTCTTAGATGGGAGAGTATTTGAGGGGTTTAGGTGATTGGGGCATTTTCACCGGATCCACTTGGGAAAATACTCAGAAAAAACTACCAAACCAGCCCTGCCAAACAAGGCCTCAAGATACCAAGATTCCTCCCGCTTCAAAGTTCAAACTTCAGTGCAGCTGCACGAGTGTGTAGTTGTGTACGCAGGAACGTTGTCCCGAGAAGCTTCTCCATGTCTGATATATTGGTCCTGCTCATCGGGTCGAGGTTGAAGAACGCCAGGTAGATTTCACGTGAAGAGACTTTACTGGCCACAAGGACCAGATCTTCTGTGGGGTCTTTGACGGACACGGCCCCTCGGCCCGGAATTCGCTCGGCATGTCCGCGACATCTTCAGGCAAAATTGTCCTCCTCTTTGGCAGTACACAAAACTACAAAACTTAAGAATACCCCCTTCAGCAACGCCGACTTTTGTTCCTTTGACAAGTCGGATGATTCCACCCCTTTAGATAAAAACAATACCACTAAAAAACAACAAAAAAAATACCATACAACATCAGTCCAGTAGACAAGGAAAAAAGAAGACAACAAACCAACCCAACACCCAGGCGGGGTAAACTAGACCAAATCTGCTCCGGCGCAATCGCATGACGTCAACCGGCTGAAAATTAGCTTAATTGTTAGTCGCCTGAGCATTAGAGACTCCCTATAAAATTCGTCCAAAACGGAGATCTGTAGCACCTTTCTACCAAAGGTAATATTTGATTACGGGATTCCGAAAGTGGATTACAGGATTCACGTCAATGGATGGATTCGACCATGGTTTGACACTATGAACTCATGGGGACAGAGAGATTACCCCTAGAAAGGTTCTAAGCTGTCTAAGAGCAATTGGATCAAAGTGGCATTGATCGTAATGCCGAGAAACATTGAATCGGTGAGGAAACCCTAACTTTTGGGGGTAGCCACCCACTGTCACTAATTTGCCTTCCCATGGATCTCATCTACAAGGGGACAGCTCATCCATAACAGTAAGGAAGCAAGGAGTGAAAAGGGCCAAGGGGTGGCGCTCACCAAGGCCGGCCGGCCGGCGCGCCGCCTTCTCCCACGCCGTGGCACCTTCCTGGGTCGCTATGGCGGTTGGACCCAGTCTTTGACTCGTCCCTGTGCTTGTCAGGAACTTTGTCCTTCCTGGGTTCCTTACCCTTATTGCCATGGCTACTGGAACCAGCTGGTTCCTCTGGATCCCCACCGCCAGCAACGGCCGTCTTGCAAAGACGCGTATCGTCTGCCAGTTTTGAGTTTGAGTCCGCCTTAGCCTGCTGCTCTACCGCCTTTTCGATGAGCATCTTAGAGTAATGGTGGCGCTCTTCAATTGGGACTGTTTCGTCTCCCATGATTTCCCTGGCCGCCTCTATGTTTTTGGCTGGGGTGGAGAAGAATATGACTCCATCAGGGTTAACTTTGAAGGAGTATTTCTGCCAAGGCTTTAAAGACTTTTGGGCAGAAGGCTTCTCGAAGTTCCCCTGCAGATCCCGATGCAGAAGAGGGTCACGTATACTTCTTACTTTGCGGAATTTCTCAACATTGCGCTCACGCTGATACTCTTCCTCTTCTAGAGCCTTTCCAACTAGGATTAACTCTTTTTCCTTGTTCAGGAGGGACAACTTATACTTGATGTTGACTTCAGTCTCAGCCAGGAGCGCCTTCCGTCTTTCCTCAAGTTCAACCGCGGTTGGATTTGGTCCCAAAGGTGTTTTGAGAAGCTCCAATGCGCGCATGTGTTCCTCCTTTGACCGTTCCAGGTCTTCTTCAATAGGCGTAGCCAGGGGAGGCCCTTTAGGGTCCAGCACATCCTCTGGCTTTTCCGCCTTGTCACCAATGTGTTTGATGCTAGAGGAAACTTCAGCCTCGTCTGTCTTAGCCGCGGCCGCACCATCCTCCATAGCTATCTGTGCCGGGAAAGTCATTAAGACTTCGTTTGGATCGGATGAGCCATAGCCTCGCGCGGCAACCTGCGCTGCAAAGTCTTCCTCCTTATGCTCATCGAGATCTGAATCTTCCGCCATTGGGGCGGTGCCATCAGATCCGGCTTCTGAGTCTGCTCCTGTCTGTAAGGCAGGTAATATTGACTCAGGGTCAGATTCGGCCGGCTTAGGGCCAGATGCGTCAATGACACCAACAAAACGAGAGGCGGGCTCCATAAGCTCATAAGAGCTGGAGTCAGAATCGCTTTGGGTATCAGAGTCACTCAGATCGCGATAGACAAAGGCCTGATCCGATCTGTGTTGTTGCTCGATTGCATGATCGATGGGGTGGTGGGTGGGCCAGAAGGCGGCGGATCCCCTGGGGAATCCATACGCCTCAGCCGTAAAACCCATGAAGATGTTGATGGTGCCGAAGGGGACGACGAAGCTTGACACTAGCGCGTCGTTTGCTGGGACGTAGGAACCGTCGTCTTCGACGCACCCAAAGTTGTTGATGAAGCGAGCGCGACCAACCGCCATAGTCTTGCCGATCTCGCCCAATGCTCCCACCTGAAACAAGACTCCCGACGCCTTGGGCCCCACGGTGGGCGCCAACTGTCGAGGTATTGGTAACGCGGAACTACTATATGAATTCATACGTACCGTAGAGGAGGTGGGGAAGAACGTAGAGGGTTCCAGTGACGGGATTGCACACACGATCTTACCCAGCTTCGGATCTCACAACGGCGGCGAGATCCTACGTGCTGCTATAATTCACTCAAGGAGAATATGTGTACAGGTTACAATGAGATTGTATGCGTGCCCTAAGGCTGCTGGAAGACTGGCTTATAAAGGCGCCAAGCCTTCCCCTACAAGGAAAGCCTTAACCGACCTAGATCATGAGTCCTAGACTAACACGGTAACAAACCCTAACTTGCTCCCTAAGGCGAACGCAGCCAGGCCTTCGTCTTGGACTTCACTAAGCCAGCCCAGAGCTTATACTTGCGCCTAAGCCCATGAGGCCTTCTCCATTAAGCCCTCCGGCTTTATCTGATGGGCCTCCTTGATGGGCCAGGTTTTATCCACCGTGGCAGGTATACCCGTTCGGCATAACCTCCACAACCATCATCTCTATAGTCATATCCTCTCTATTTACAGTGGTCCACTGTCTCACAAAACTCCGTAATCAACTATGTGAACATTGTGTTTAATGTCATAAATTATTTGCCAATGATCTATGTCATCTATGTTATGTTTGTCTAGTTTATTTTGTTCTATGGTTGATTGGTGATATCTCTATGGTTGATTTGAGTTGTATATTGTTATGGTGTTGTCCTTTGGTACCCTTCATATGACAGCACGCATATATCACACATAGGGTTAGTAGCATGGTAGTATTGGAGGCGTGAGCGACATAATACATATCTTAGTTAGGCCTTGTTTACTACAAGGGTTTTCTAGGGGATGGGATGAGTGTGGATGAGAGGGGATTTGGTGAACACCTAATCCCCACAAATACGCTTCCCCTACAATAGACTAGCATGGATTAGAGTTTTTTGTTTTAGGCAAAAATGAGATGGTTGGTGGGGATATCTAGAAATTATCCCCTCTGATCCCCTAAAATACACTAAAAGTAAACATACTAGTGGAGATTTTCTGAGATCCAGGATAATCCTCTCCAATCCCCTAAAATACACTAAAAGTAAACAAGGCCTTTGCATATGGGAAGAAAGGGGACCAAAGGATCTGGTCGGGTTTTAACTTAATGAATGTTGGTGCGGATAGCTTGCTAAAGGTTCCAACCATGAGTACATGTAATCAACATCTTGTGCGCATGCATGTTAGCAGAGGTCTCTTCCACATATAAACATCAATAATGATACGCGATTTGGTAACTTGACTAATTGCTTATGGATAATTTTGCCACACATATCACCACTATTTCACACTCATTTCTGTTAGTTTATTGTTAGTTTACGTTACATCAACTAACTTTCTTTACGTGTTCTTTATTATCTCACAAAGCTATCTTTTTTTTCTAAGTAAAGCAAATATTCGGTGCGCATAGAGTTGTATCAGTGGTTGATAAACTCGAGAGGATACTAATCCTAAGTTTAGCTACTCGATTGGGATACGACATCCTACTTATCAAAAAGTTTACAATAGGCCCCTTACAGTTGTGAATTATTAGTCATTGAACTTGTCAAAGGCATAACGAGGACTAATGATCCTCTCGACGACGATCGACATCCAAGCATATTCTCGCATCCATTCATGCCCAACCAAATGAACATTTGTCTCTTCCAAAATGATGCAACTTTTAATTGTTAATAGATATTCCCTTCATGAAGATCTAAAAGTGTGGAGTTACCTCTCTTTACGGGAGCTCCAGGCCGATTTTTTTATGTTGTACACAAATCGTAGCTCAGTAGGAGAGGAAAATATGTAATGTTTATTTGACCATTTTACATAATATTTACTTTCTTTTTTATTATTACGTGATATATTTATTTAAATATATTCACATGTTATACCAAAGCATTTTGGAACATGTAGAAAACGATATAATGATCATGCTCTCATATAAGTGCAATTCAACACTTTGACCATCTCTTTTTTGTCACGAAAAGGTCATAAATAAAAATAGTGGCCATTTAGCAACACATTTCTTGTAGTGGCCAGGTGCAAGTGCAGCGTATAGAGAAGGGCAACACCAATAGCCTTCCAGTGCTGCTCATCTATAATGATCCCTACCATTTTGTCGAAGTTGTTGGCTGTGGTCATGATGGCCGCCGACGACCACTCCGGGTGCAATATCTTCACCAAAGCGCTATGAAGGGGGAACATCCAAACTTTTGGTACTCCGTACATATTGGTTAACTAGCTAATTCTGAATGAGCCTGATCTACCACAAGTTAGGGATCTCGCTCGTAGCTGTGCAGTGGTCCACTGTCGTGATCGACGACCCGAGCTCGGTTGAGGGTGAGGAGGTGATTGTGCTGATACAAACACCAAGCTCAGTGTCTGTCTCTCACACCCGACGATGGGGTCGTCCGTTCATTTCGACGTTGGAGCCGCGATGTATATATTCCTGACCCCCTTGATGATATTTTGTTGGTAAAATCACAATCATTCCACGTTCGTGGATACATGAATCTTGCACATTTTAGGTTGTCAAATTTATGTTAAATGGGTAATAGCCTTACCATGGGGGGCGAGGGGCAATTGCCCCCTCCCATTCCGTTTAGTTTTTAAGGGCAATGTGTAGGCCCATTTCTCCAGGTGTCTGCATCGCATGGCCGAATGAGGGGTCTGCATCACAGATTATGATGTGTACCCTCGTGCTCTCAGGGCTCGCGCCGATGCACCCTCACCGGGGCAGGGCAGGGTGGGATGTGGTGGTAGTGTTCGTCCTACGCACGACTGCCAATGATATGGAACACAACGATGGTCACCGTGTTGTCATAGTACAATGGTGCTGGACAATTTTCGTGGTTGATGGAGGCGATGGTGATTTCGACGTCTTCACTCAACGCGGCCTCAAACCCTACTATTAATCATGTACGTGCAACGCATGCTTTGACTAATATTTGTTATTAATTTGAGTTGATGGTGGTTCAACCCACATTCCTTCCCCACAAATGCCGCAATTTATTATCAATTGTTGATCTTCTACCACATTCCTTCATCAACCTGTATTGCATCTCCCGACAAAAATGAAGGAACGAAAGTACAGACCATTACGTCTCAGATTACAAACGAAAAAAAAGAAGTTACAATTCAGTTTTTTTTCTTTGGGAGAAAAGGAGGCTATCGGGATTGTGTGAAAAAGAAAAAGGTTTATTTCGGTATGCATTTGCAAGGTATAACGTCCTGAAATAAGGTAAACTTAAGAATAATCAAGAGCTCGTAAAACACCTATGGAGTTGGAGGGCCTATTTGACTATCATGCGACCACCCATGTGGGATATATCCCTTACCGTATCTTCCAACCCTGTCGACATGTCCGTAAACAAGTCTCAAAACTCCAACGTTGTAAAGCTGACCATGAAGTGTATGGTGAACCAGTAAATGACCACGTACGAGAGAACTTTTTATCTTTAAAAATATTTTCACTTCTATATAGCCAAAAGAGACCATATTACTGCAAACCCCTCGATCTGAAGAAGAAATCTAAACTTGTGATTAATACCACATAGTTAGTTGCCAAAAACATTAGCGGTACTACGTGCTGGATAGAAGTTAGACGTTATTTGATGACTGAGCATATAGAGCGGACATACTTACATGGGAATAATAAGTGTTTTACTTGTTTCATTTTGATTAAAAAACACACCTTTTACTTCCATGTCAGTTGTGATTAACAAAGTTATCCTTAGTTGGATTACCTTTTTGCGGAGATACCATGCGATGTTTTCTAATATCAGCGGTTATCTTCATCTCCAAAAAAATAATATTATCATCAACTGGCACCTCAAGAGAATCAGTGCATTTTACTAAGAACTTTTCATTCTAATAGCTTCCAGCGAAATTCATCCGACCCTTTCAACAACTGGAACAATGACAACCGCCTTAGTAGGGCATTCCATGCTGCAAGTCTAGATTCCATTAGGGTCTGTTCGGTTTGAGAACCGGAAGGAATGGAATGGCACGGTTCCATTCCTAGGGAGGATTCTCGCGTTCGGTTCCGGGATGGGATGGAATCGACTGGTTCCTCGAAAAGGAATATTCGCCGTAGATGCGGAATACACCTGTCAGGCCGAATCGGCCGGACGGGGTGGAACGGGGTGGAACTTCGTCTCCTCGCTCGCCTCTCTCTCTCGTCTCCCTCGACCACCAGTCGGCAGACACGGACAGCAGGCGTGGCGGCGCGGCGGCGCGAGAAACCGCCAGACGCGACCACCACGGCGGGATCCAGGCGCCACTACCAGCCACCGCCGCCCGGCCAGGTGAGAAGGGACCGAGCAGGGACGGAGCAGGGGCGGAGCTAGGCGAGCAGCAGCCGGCCGACGCGGCGGCGGCCGGGCCGGAGCAAGGCGCGGCCGTGCCCGGGGCAGCGCCGGCGGCTAGGCGAGCAGGGACGGAGCAGGGGACGGAGCAGGAACGGAGCAGGGGCGGAGCTAGGTGAGCAGTGGCCGGCCGACGCGGCGGCGGCCAGGCCGGAGTAAGGCGCGGCCGCGCCCGGGGCAGCGCCGGCGGCCATGCGAGCAGCGCCGGCCCCAATCTGACTCTCCACATCGATTTGGAAAAAAAACCTTTTTAATTAATTTTAGATAAAAAAATCAAATTTTAGTTCTAATTAGTTGAATGTTTAACAAATAATACCGTTCCATTCCGATTTCAATTCTCCAACCGAATAAGAGGATGGAACCGTTCCATTACAATTTTTTAGTACTAATCGAACACGAGGATGGAACCGTTCCATTCCATTCCACTGCGTTCTAAAACCGAACACACCCTTAAATCACGTTTGAATGTCACATTTGGTGGAGATGACTCCATAACTGTAGACATTTTATCACTCATGTGACGTAAAATATTATACATAGCTGGATATTGTTCTTGGAGAGTGTTATTTCTCAACCATCTATCTTGTCAGAACATACTTTTCAAGCCATTCTTAATGTTAAATAATCCAAAACAAAATAAATGTTTCACCGTCGCCATCAGACCGATCCAAAGTGCGAGTCACCAGGTTTTTAATAAAACAGTGACAAAACATTTGAGCTAATATATTTTCTTGTTAACGGTATTTGCCAAACCCCGTCTTTATATAATCCCCACCTTGTTCTAGAGAAAAAAGAAATGATCCCCACCTTTTACGAGAAAGAGAAGTATGACGCATTGGTGCCTACCACTACCAGTCTGATGCTTGATGGTTTCGTCTCAAGAATCCAATTCAGGTTCCTTGCAATATCCGAGAGAAGTTTTTTTTCGAACAATCACCCTGGGGAAATGCTTCCGTACGAGGCCACGAAATTATTGAGGAAAATCAAGCCAAAAGTCGGCGTGTACCTATTTCTCTGGGTCCCTAAATTGGTTTCCCCCAAAGGGTTAAATCATCAAAAATATTAGCAATGGTGATACGCGGAGGATGATCAATAGATCTGTCTACGTTTGCGGTACATGAATCCGAAACTTTCCAAAGCACGGGGAGGATTGTGGGCTATCTATGGCTAGGCAGCTCGGATGGATGGCTGGTCGACCAGACGTTGGAGAAGTGCTGAATGTTGGATGCCGGCCTGAAGCCCAGTGTCAGATGCAACACGACAGGTAAACAAGAGGTGACCCCGAATTTCAGAGGAGCATGAGCACCGAGTGCATACTACTACTTAACCGTAGTAGCCACCCAAAACCAACAGTATTGACCATGGTCCTCACTCACTCATGCTCCTACGACGAGGGGATATACAATACAGCTACATAGTCATATATGCACAGAAACATCACACGCGTCCACCTATCCATCTACTCTCCACTAGTCGAACACTTCTTTTTTCTTATCTGAAATTCACTAGTAGAACACCTGTCCGAGAGCAGAGAACGGGGACGGCATGGCCCCGCTCTGGACAACCTCCGCGGCGTCGTCAACGCTGCGTCCGGCTTCGGCGCCGATCCGCCTCCTCTTCTCGGGGTTGGAATCCTCGGACAGCTCCTCCTTCTTGGCGACCATCGCGCGCAGCACCACGCTGGGGTCGTCGGCGAGCTTGCCGAGGAACGCCATCATCTGGCCCGGCCGGCTCTCGGCGGCGCGGAGCCTGCGGTCCATGGCCTGCAGCTCCTCCTCCATGCCCCTCCGCTCGTCCCGCAGCCTCCGCACCGCCTGGATCGTCTCATCCACCGCCTCCTCGCACATCTCCCTGCCGGTGCCGGCCTTCTTCTTCTTGCGCGCGATCAGCGGCAGCAGCTTCGCCTGTCCCCGCAGGAACGACTCGTGCGCGAACTCCCACCTGTCCGGATCGATCTTGCGAAAACCCTGCGAATTCATTCAAAGCGGAAATTATTAGGCGGCAGGTATAAGCAACGCCACACTTGTGACTGAGGTAGCTCCTGCTTGCTTGAAGCAGAGGAGGCGTGCGTACGTAGGTGTTGAGCTGGCGGACGAAGCTTGCGAAGTTGCGGTGCTTGAAGTAGGCGGGGAGGAGGAAGTCGGAGAAGGCGGCGGGGTCGAGGACGAGGAAGGTGTTGCTGGCGCCGCCCCAGCGCACGACGGCGTCCGTGGCCGGGTCGCTGACCATGTGGAACGTCTTCGCCACGAACGGCGCGATGGCGGCCGGACCGCCGCCGGCGTCGTCGTCGTGGAACTGGCCGCCCTTGCACTCGCTGCCCATGTACGAAGCTAGCTACAACTCTAGCTCCCGGCCGTGCGCGCGGAGAAGAACAGGATAAGAAACCCGGGGAGCTGTTCGTGCTCTGCTCGGCGTGGGCTTCGCGTGTCACTCGCACAGATATTTCCGTGCTGGGCGAGGCGTGCCTAGATAGATATAGGAACATCTACCTCGCTCTATGGGTGCCGACATATGTCGGCCTCGAGCCGGGGAAAGGGTTTCGACCGCGGGAGCGGCCAGGTGATGCGACGCCATGGAAGCAACAAATGGAGCGAACTGATTAGTCCGGTGAAGTGGCACCAGGTACGTACTGCGAGATTGTTAGATTTTGCGAGGATTCGGCGCTTGTCGCATATGGGCCACGTGTGCACCACAGGTGTACTGCGGTTTGCTGTCTCGGCGCGTCGTGGCATCTCCGCTCAAAAGCGTTGGCCTTTTTCATTTTCAGTGTACACAGTACAGTACGATAATTACAGGAGGGTGTAGATGTAGATGGATGAGATGAGATTCACCTGTGGGAATGTTCATATGGGTTGAGAGCATCTCCACTCGCAGTTTCAATAACCCTGAGCCGGGCACAGAAATCGTGGTGGTCCTCCTTCGTCTCACATAGGGCCTCCACACGCCGGCTTTCGTCGATTCACCGGTGTCATAGCTCCTGGTAACCTCGCGTGACCGGATTGCACGTGAGGTGTTCGGCCGATAGCATGGTAGATGTTTTTAGAATTTTACCACCGCAGGTGATCGGTTGATTATTGCACGATTCTTTGATTGCATATGAAACTCTTGTAGATGGTCAATACCAGTCCCACAAATGGATGAATCTACAACTATTGAACCCATATACAGATTCTACATGGCCGTGGTGGAATGTTTGGACCACACTATTTGAGAGGACCAAATAAAGAATAGACAGCTCGGATCATGGCATAAAAAGCGACGAGAGTATTTCCTAGGATGTTTGTGAGTATCAATTGTATGCACTGGAGATATAAGAATTGTCCACTTGCTTGGCAAGGGTTGTGAAAAGGACATCATATATATTGCAGTGTGTTACTTGAAGTCGTGGCAGGTTATGACCTATGGATTTGATACAATTTGTGTGGCAGGACGTGATCACACAATGATATCAACTCCCTTCAACGCTCTCTGGTATTGGGAAAACTTGTTGAGGGTCATGCTCCGGTGGTTAACTATGAGATCAATGCCAACCGTACACCAAAGGGTACTACCTATTCAATGGCATCTATCAAGATGGTCGACATTTGTGAAGACAATCTGCATCCTCTACGTAACTTTTTTTTTTGGTTTACCAAAGAACAAGAGTGCGAGGATGTTGAGTGAGCATTTTTGTGCTCCAACCTCAGCTTGCTATTATCTACTACCATGCTCTTACCTTGTCGAGCGATACAATGTAGGAGATCATGAGTGATTCTGTGATCATGCGCAACATGGTTATCGAAAGTGAAAGCGGAATCCAATGAATGATCATCATCGTTCCCTATGAGCACCAGGTTCTTCTCGCCTATGTTGATTACCATCTGTCGATGGAGTTTGTTGATTTCCCGCAATGCATACGAAGATCTCCGATGAAGTTGTTCACGATAAATTTCAAAATGATCTAGTGGAGCATTTGTGGGCGCAAAGGAATGGTCACCACAAACCAGTTGACCTTAATTTTATTTGAATTATATATAATTTTATCCTTTTTATTATTATTGTAGAACTAGTTTTAATGTCTTGAAAACTATGGAACTACAAATGTTATGATTTGTATTTGCTAAAATATTTGAATTTGGTAATAAAATGAACTATTGGGAACGCAGCTGGGAAGAGGCGCTCCCAATAGCCCGACACATCTCGCAGCGCTCTCAAGAGCGCTAGTCCTGCAGTGTTACATCCGGGGGTGCCTCATCCCGTGACGTGGACAACACAACTCCAATTCTGAAGGGGAGTTACAATGGAGAACTACGCAAGGTTGACGACACAGAAGATCACCGAACATACCACCTACCACCTTTCATCGTTATCACAGGACCCGCTGCCGCAAGTCCGATCTCGCGGCACTTACTCACGATATTTCTAACTTCTTGTTCTCGTAGTAGGACGGTTGAAAAATACATATCTTTCATGTGCGGCATGCGTATAGAGACATACATGCCAAAAACTCGAATTAGTTGCAGTTAGTATTAAATAGAGTTTTAGGTTTGGAAACAGAAAGGTTTCTAAACCAATTAGGAGTGTGTTTCTATTTCTGCTAGGAGTTTTGGTGTAAATTATAAATTGTATTGTCCCCTTAGAGAAACATATCAAGCAAGAGAACTCGATTTCTGTTACCCATGCACCTTGTGCGCCTCTCTGTTCCTACCACAGGGCGCCGAGGCCTCAGCCTCGTCCTCCCATAGATCAAAACTACTACCCACGATTAACTCCAAACTGTCATAATCCCCAAAGCAGCGAGTAATATCACCAACCACAAGCTCATTTACACACAGTGCTTCTTTTCTTATAGTCTCCTCTAATCTGACGACAACCCGAAAGAGTTACACATCCACACTAGTCGTGATACAACCTCCTACTGGTTCCTTAATATTGAACATTTTTACTTTCGCATGACTAAATTTAAGTTATTTTTATTGAAAACTAATTCCATTTGTTATTTTGTAATAACATGTGTAACTAGCATACTTAATGATTACATGACGCTTCTGTATTTATTAAGATACAAATTAATATTATAACAAATATGTCTTCTTGTGCCAAACTTTAACAATACTATGTCGCAAATTTATTTCCACTAAATCAGTTTGGCATGCTTCATAGGAACCTTTGTTGCAGTAGGTTTCACTATACAATTGAGCAAAGCATAACTATCACATTAATCTACAAATTAGTGTATGCCTCTTTGTATATTCTAATGTGATTATAGGTGACCTTATTCATGGCATGCATACATATTTATAGAATTTCGTCGGCCGCTTTGAATTATAAAAATCTTAAAAATCTTACAATAGCAAACGGAGCTTGGCTCTGATGGTTGGGTTCCCTGTGGTGGAACCAGCCCACCCAGGTTCAAGTCCTAGACTTGGCATGGGCGTTTGCATTTACCTGGATTTATTCCAGGATTATCCGGCGCTATTCTTTCAGTGGTAGGTGACGTGCCCGTCAACAGCGAGGCGCCTGTGGTGACTTCGTCAACCTCAAGATCTGCCGGCTCAGTCCTTCAGAGGTGCTCATAGGGGTAGGGTGTGCGTGCGTGCGTTCATAGGGGTGAGTGTATGTGCGTATTTGTGAGCGTCTGTGTTGTACTGTGTTCTCAAAAAAAAATAAAAATCTTACAATAACTTCATATAGGTTTAATTATATATTTTGTATCTAAGATAGATTAATTCGGAATATCTTGGGTGCCGATAAGTAGTTTGTCCTTTAGTAACATTCTCTGCTCTCGTCCCATTTTTGCTGCTCATATCTTGTTAAAATTTGGCCTTTGTTTTTATTTATTTTGCTTCTGGGTTTAGTCAAAGTCAAACTTTGTCAGGTTTGATCAACGCCGGAGAAGAACCGATGTATATTCATCGTATGACTATATATTTTACCTTTTAGTTTGTACTCATATTTCTCGGCTATGTACATCTAGGACATACACATGCCAGGATGAACCCTTTTGCTTTTATCATCTATAAACTTATCATATTAATAAAACACATTTTACCGGGAGGGGGGGGGGAGGGGAAATCCGCAGAACTGACGAGTAGAAAAAGTATCAAAGTGGTCGTACGTCACTTGTCATCTTCCCCATAAAAATATGAGATGTGATGATATAGGTTGAGAAAGAGATTTGTAATAGTCGAGTCAATCATGGCGCAAAATCACTCTTCACTAACACTGTTCGCTGCATGCCTACCTGGCAGCGATCATCATTTGCTTACAAGGAAAAAAAACAAAAGAGCACGACGCAAGGTTGCATCTTGGAGACACGCCCTTGAACACATGGGAGGCGGCATGGAGCGCTGAGTATTCTTGCGATCTGCTGGGAGAGCCGGCACGCGTCCTGCAGCAACACATCCGAGTCCACGTATTCAGCTGCCATTAATTAATCCGCTGTACACTGATAAAGTTGGTTACGTGGCTCGCAGATGGACATTGACGCTGATGCCCTCAAGTCTGAATGGTCCTTGCTTGCCTCCGTAGAAATGATAAAATTTAAAGATTTCAAAACATTTTTTTCCTTTTCGAATGGGTGCAGATCCCGGTCTCTTCATCAAAATGATGCACACAAAATTTAATTGCATAGTATCAAGTAGTAAGTCGATTACATCTCATGGATCACATAGCATGGATACGAAAATCAACCATTCAAAAAAGCTCTGTCCATCAATTCTCTTAGGTAGCCACCCACCCGGCAGAGATTTCAAAACATGATTTGTACTTTTGGCATTTTTGTGTAGGTCAGAATATAAAGTATTTGAAATTAATATTTTACACGATTCTGGAATACACGATTAGCAACATCCGAGTTTTTCAAATTTTAAAGCTCGTAAATATAATTTTTGATTTTTTAAATAACATAATCACTACTCTGAGTCATAAGATCACCACTCAACTTCGTAAAACCGACGTACCACTTCTTGTCATATTAAGTGTGACTGAATCAAAAATATGTACTCCCTCCGATTTAGTCCACGTTCGTTTTCCACGACAATTCTAGTGGATCGGAGGAGTGGAGATTTCCTGCACCCGAGCTCCAGTGCTCCTGCCACTTTAAAAAATTCAAAAACAAATATTTAAAAGTTTCAAAAAAATATAAAAAAATCATGGATGTTCTCGATGATGTATCCTGTAGACGTGCAAAATTACAGTGTGAAATACTTTATATTTCAACCTACACAAAAAATGACAAATTCACAGATCTGATTAAAGCTAACAATGCATAGTTTCAAATCTACACATTTTGTCATTTTTGTGTAGACTATAATATAAAGATTTTTGCATTGAGATTTTGGACGCTTCTAGTATGCATCATTGGGAACATGTATGATTTTTTTCAGATTTTTTTGAAACTTTTAAAAATAATTTTTGAATTCTTCAAAGTGGTGGAGCACTGTAGCTCGGGAGAAAAAAAATTACTTTCCAGGATCGGAGGGAGTAGATTTTTTTTTTTTTTTGAGGGAATCGGAGGGAGTAGATAGATCCGATTCAGCGATCGGAGGGAGTAACTGGTTGTCACAAGCCCATTTTCGCCTCGAATGTCATCTGAGAAGCAAGTGGAACCCAAGTGTGCGGCCCATCTTACTCATGGCGCGCGGCCCATCTCTAGCTGCTGCGTAAAAGTCTAGCACATCTCTCAAGCCCGAGATCTACTTGGGCCTAGTTTCGTTTAGGAGTTCTCTAGTCTCTGGTCTGTATAGCACTGATTCTCCCGGAATGATCTCCCGCAGCTCGCAGTTTTTTGCCTGGTATAGCTTTTCCATTAACGGGGCATCCACGACATGATTAGCTGAAGTATAATTTCAGACAACTTACCGGATAGATTAAATAGTCAAGCACTCAAGCATACACCAGGCAGAAAACTCGCGTGCATGATCTGAACTGAACATTTGCACATCCAGTGTCTATCCAAGCTATAGATGTCATAACCAAGCCAACTCTCAGATGATTATGAATCTAAAACAACTTTGAAGAAAAATCTCATTGAAACAATCTCTTACTTTTTTAAAGAGAAGTCCACTGCACGCAACAGCTGGATCCACTGGTACTACGTACACCAGCATAGCGACCTCTACACTACCTCCAGTACACTGAAGCAAGGATGCAAGCACGGTGGATGGGCAATGGAGCAAACTGGTGCGCCACACTGTGAACTTGCCGCATCGCTCCCATCATTCCATGAATCTCCAGATTGATGCCTGCCTCAGTTGGGAATAAAGGCTTGCTGAAGATTCGAGTCGTCGATCGACCACTATGGCCATCTGGTGGAGGGCAGTACTTCTAATTAAGCTATGATAACCAAGTATACGTAGTGGATGCAAGCATTCCAGTCCTTATTCTGAGACGTAGATTCCACAAAGCATTAGCAGTAGTAGATACTGGGGGCACGACCGCCTGGTGTGCCCCTGGAAGGAAGTGACGATCGAGACGTTCGCCTTCCGGGTCACTCGAGGGGCATCGGGACAAACCCTAAACTTACTCATACACTAGGTTTACTAGGCTGAATGAGCAAACCCTAGTACAGTTTATAGCAGCACTTTCTAGGGCTTGGCTCCGGCTGAGAGGCGATTGGGCCGCGAGATGCAAGAAAAGGCTAGGCGTAGATCGATTATGCTAGCCACAGACGACCTGTTTAGCAACTAGTTTAACGCTGTCTTTTCACCACTTTGATCATTTATGGTAACGCTGGCCTTTCATGCCGGAAAAGACGCAGCAGGCAGCCAGAGCCAGGATCGATCGCTAGTGCGCGTGCACTGCGGCCTTTGACATGACTAGATTCGCGAGAAGGAAGAATCTCCTCTGCATATACCCTGAATCACTCCGGGGATTCAGCATGCGCACCTTACTTGGAGGCACGGGCCATGCGCCAACGGTTCACGAGAGAGCTCAGTGCATGCTTCAGTTCTCGGTGCTCCAGGGGCCGGGCTATCTTTCCTGAAACACCCGGAGTGATTCCCACCGGAACACTTGGTGCTATTTGCCGTCTGGGTCAGGTCGTCATGTCATGTCAAAGTAGGAGTAGCTAGCTAGGTAAGGTGCGCATGCTTGCCCGGGGAGGGCAAGACCGGCGGTTCTGCCGAAGGAAAGCGAGGTCCCGAAGAGGCGCGTCTTTGCCTTCCAAGGACCTTGGAGGTGCATGCGCGCCATGGCGACGCTGCAGAAACGTACGCATGAGACGGGATCGATCGAGCAAGGCTATAGGTGGGGGTGGGGGTGGGGATGAAGCTAGCTCGATCGGTAGCACGCGATAAGATGGGTGAGGGCCGGCGCCGCACTGGCGCGCATCCCGGCTGCCGTATGCGCGCGTGCGCGCACGTGGCCGTGCCTCCCAGGCAGCGCGGGTTCGACCCCTGTCGTACACTTCATGCTTAATTAAAAATATGCGTGCGTGCGCGCACGTGGCCGCGCCTTGGGTTTCGCTCTCGTTGGCGAGAGCTTTTTCTCGCAATTTTCTCGGCATGTGCTAGCCTAGCTGCCGCGCGGTGCCCGGCCATGTGCCCATGTCCACTCCTTTTCGGTGGGTCTCGGGCGAGAGCCCTTTTCTTGCCTTGTTTAATCCAGCCGGCGGGGCACGTCATCTGTCTATCTTTTTGGTGGAGGGACTGCTTAAAACTTCTTGGCAAGTACTCCCTCCGTCCCAAAATAAGTGTCTCAAAATTGTACAAAAGTGAATGTATCTATACTTGTTTCATATCTAGATACATCTACTTTTTGACAAATCTAAGACAGTTATTTTGGGACGGAGGGAGTATATAAATCTATTGCTGACTATTTGCCTCCGGCAAAAATGGCTGACTGTTCTTTTTGGTGGAGGGACTGCTTAAAACTTCTTGGCAAGTATAAGTCTATTGCTGTCTGTACATTGGGCCAGGGACAGTCCATATTGCTCTGGGAAGATAGATGGGCTGCACAGCCTCTCACTGTCAGTTTTCCTCATTTGAGTTCTTTTGCCCTCAATCTGCAGACCTCTGTTAAGCAAGCCTTTGCCTCTGCATCACTGCTGGATCTTTTTCATTTACCTTTATCTGTGGAGGCTTTTGAAGAATTTCATGACTTTGTAGCCCTGATTGAAGGACATCACTCCCAGGACTCTGTAGATGCATGGAACTATGTTTGGGGAACTAAAGTACATAGCTAAAAAGGCTTATAATCGGTTCCATGACGGTCCTGAACCTCACTCTGCTTTCAAATGGCTTTGGAAGTCTTGCGGTCAGAAGAAACACAAGGTGTTTGGCTGGCTCTTATTGGTTGACAGGTTGAATACTAGGGACATTCTCCTAAGGAAGACTTTCTTTCTTCCAGACTATGGTTGTGTGATGTGTAATACAACTCCAGTCGAATCCAGAGATCACTTGTTCTTCCACTGCCCTTTTGCTGTAACTTGTTGGAGAGCTCTTGCACCATCAGCAGATTTACGAGGTATTCAGGGCCTGGACTGTATTACACACCTCAAGGAGAAAATCAACAAGCCTTTCTTCATGGAGATCATCCTGATGGGGCTCTGGGGCTATCTGGAAAACGCGGAATGCATTTATCTTCGAGCATTGGCCTCCAAGTCTATATCATTGCAGAGGAATTTTCAAGGAGGAGATGAAATGGTTAAAGCACAGGGCGACCAGGAAGGCATATTCGGATTTCGCAGTTTGGGTAGATAGTTTCATCTGATATTCTTAGACTTCCTTTTATTTTTTGCTTTTGTTGGTATAACTCTCGTGTACTAACCCTCCTTTTTGGAAAATCAATAAATTATGCAGTACGCAAGTACTGTAATTTTCCAAAAAAAAATAAAATCTGTCTGTCCTCGAGAACGGATCTGCGCCGGCGGACGGCTGTGGAGTGGAGCGGTACTGTTGGGTTGGAACCCACGCACGCACGTACTACTGCTCATCGACGACCGACGTTCGATCGATACATACCGCCGGAGATCGAGTTCGGCACTTGGGCCACTGTGAAGAACAGGGCCCGTCGCCGACGCCCTAATCATCAGCTCCAGAGATTTTATGTGGTCTGCTGACAACGCATGCAAGGGCGGCTATGCTACCACTTGAGATCGATGCTACAATGGTTGCACTCTCTTGCTCGTTCGTTTCTCTTTGGCTGGAGGGAGTGTCGTACGCAAGGCCGTAACTCCATAGCCCAATCAAGCTGCTGCAACTTGATTGCAACAGACCACTGAAAAGCTAAAATTAATGGTCGCACTCTCTTCTTCGCTCGTCGCTACTAGCTTACTTGAGTTGATCGATACTACATTCAGGGCCTCTTTGATTTGAAGGAAAGATGGAGGAAATGTGTAGGCTTAGGAAATTTTCCTAAGATGTCACTATTCACATGTTTGATTCAAGGGAATGGAGGAAGGGAAAATCAAAGGAAATTTTCCTTCACATCTCAGCTTCAACACAAAACATACAGGAAACAAACATTCACCTAGAGCTCATTTTTTCATTCCTTTGCACAAGGAACGAGGCAAGGTTTGCACATGCCATCCTTTCCTTTTCCTATACCCTTCCTATTCCTTTAATTTTCCTTTCCTTTGAATCAAAGGGGCCCTCAATGGCTACACTATGACTCCTTCGTTCTCTTCTGTTTGGCTCAGAGCATCGACGAACATGCTGCAGCCATCGAGAGCATCGTCGTCCCACAAACGATGTGCTTTGCTCAATCCAGCTACAGATAGGGCCTGCTTCGGTTGGTCACACCAACAATGAAACAGAGAGTGCCGATGTCTTTCAAACATGATTGACGTCTACAGATCACGAATGATTCATCGTATCACGAAAGTGTAGTCAACGTGCTTGGAGTTGGAGGAACTAATCCATGCATCAGGTGCATGTGATTGCACTGTACCTGCCATCATTACCAAAATATATCTATATTAACTTTGCTATCGTTCATGTGTTTACACCTCATCGATCTAGACAGGAGTACTATATTTCTGGTCTTCGTTATCAAGCTTGAGCCAGTCTTATCCCCGGGTGTTCCTTGCTTGACACGTACGAAGTGTTTAGCTAGCGCGCGACTCTAAGTTCAGTTCAGTAAAACCAGTACTACGGCATGATCTGTTTTTGTGATGTAGAGTATACCTTGGTGAAGAGAAACAAGAACAGAGGAGATATGTCGTAATATATTGGAAAGTCCTAAATTAGACCAAAGGAATTCCGTCTGCTCTGCTAGAATAAGAAAAAGCGCTTCCGAATTGATCTCATCCTTTATAATATAATTTTTTTTTCTTTGTTCAGTAATAACCGGGTGAATCATAGGAACGAGAGTCGCTTGTTTGACCCGATGGAAAGCTTTGAACGAATCCGGTGGAAGTGCCTCACTTGGTTGGGCTTCGATAGGTGGAAATGGGAATGAGATCGCCCGAGAAACCATTGGATCTAGGAAATTGATTCATTGTTCTGCCTTCATCAATTTTAGGTTCTATCAATTTTATAACAACTATCTTCAACATGCGTGGACCTGGAATGACTATGCATAGATTACCACTTTTTGTGTGGTCCGTTCTAGTGACAGCATTCCTACTTTTATTATCACTTTTGGGTTCATCTCTATAGTAATCGGAGGGACCAGATTGTAAACATGAAAAAGTAGGAGCTTAGCGGGTCCTCACCCCCCTTTATCTGATTAGAGCGGAAAGGACCCGCGGAATTCTTACTCTTTTAACGCAACTTTAATCTATTCCATAACCTAGAAATTGGTTACCTATTTCGATTTGTAAAAATAACAAAGAGAAAACCTTTGCTCTTATGGTCATAATCCCTCTATTTATTCTTATGTTTGTTAATGATGTTAGTGAAGCAATCCATCGGTTGATTTGATTTATAGTCCCCGCCCTTCGCCAGTGCTCGTTCGAGAACTACGCTCTTTGGCTCTAGAACTGAATCATTTCCTTGTATCTGAGAAGAACTTCCAGGTTACTACAAATTTAGAATTTGAAATACTTTATTTAATTGATTTTTTAGTCCCTTTAATTGACATAGATACAAATACTCTACTAGGATTATGCACAAGAAAAGGTCAGGATAGCCCAAGAAAGAGACCCAAGTCCTAATAATCCGCTAAGTGGTGATTCAACATGGATTCTACATCTTGGAACCAGGCCAATTTGGGAGCGGCTTTGTGATAATGGAACCAACCAGCAAAAAGCATTAACGCTGCAAAAATCAATGCACCAATTGCAGTACAATAGAGTTGTAATTCACTAGTTATTCCAGATGCTCGCCAAAGTTGAAAAAACCTAATCCCAATTTAAGGATGGGCGAATTCTTCTAATAAATAAGAAAAGTAGGGCAATAGTTGACTCTTCACACTTACCCCATAAGAGAAGTCATCTTTGCTAGGCTGTTTTTCGGTTGTCTAGCCATGCGTGGGAGTTCAATCTCCGTTTGAACGAACAAGCCCTCAAAAAGGCTAGTTTGAGAGGAGTCTAGAAGAAAGAAGGCTAAAATGCACATGATCCAAATAAGGAGCGGAAGCGGAGATCTTGAATCGAGAAAGTGGCTTTTTCTACAATTTCAAATGGCCATACCGTAGTACGGCTCAGTTTGTGCTGCCTTTTTCCTGACACTGTGATTTGTCTATGAGGTTGCAGTTTTAGATAGACCCTTTCACCCACCAGAAATTATCGCTCTGAGTTTGGCCTTTACTTCGGAGCGCCCGCTCACGCCGAGAAAACCCGAGCAGCGACTCCAATGTCCAGCTACTTGATTTGTCTTTTCACCCGCAACTACAACAACTACAACCAGATCAACTGGAACTACATCTGAGCTCTGACCTGGATGCGTAGCTCCTTATCGACGTGGAGGAAAAATAGGACTATTCGGGGGGGCTGGAGTAGGTAAAACAATACTCATCATGGAATTAATCAATAACATTGCTAAAGCTCATGGGGGCGTATCCGTATTTGGTGGAGTAGGGGAACGGACTCGTGAAGGGAATGATCTTTATATGGAAATGAAGGAATCCGGAGTAATTAATGATCCTGGGGGTACCCTTCATTTCGGGTTAAGAAGATGGGAAAGCGCATTTCTCTCTATAAAAACAGCGCGTTCCAAGGTGTGAAGTGGGAGAAAGGGGATGTGATGATTGAGGTTTTGAATAAGACGACCTTTGCATTTTATATTTGGATCTTTTTCGTATTTCAAAATAGTGAAAAAAAAATATGAACTGATGAAAACTCTATCAAGCACTTCTCTAACAGGATTTTCTTGTTTATTGGTCCAAGTAAATTTACCTCCAACCCTCCTTAATTCTTGTAACTAAACTTCAGCAATGAACTCATTGAAGGCTGCCATAAAAAAAAACCTTAGGTTTCATAGTACTGATCGAACTCGATAAATTCGTACTCCGCATCGTAGTAGGAGACAGACTCAAAGTCAATAGATTCCTGTCCTTTTATATAGAAATAGGCTTGGTCAAGTGCTTAAAAAAGAGGTGACCCGAATGATTTCAATGAATTGCTATTTGGTCAGATTGGAACAATTGGATTCGAAAGGAAAGAAAGACTGTGAACGAAGAGGGCCGCCCATGATCGATTGGATTCGGCAAATAAAGTAGAGGGCCCGCCCGTGTCACCACCAGTCCACCGAACCAGCTGTAGATCGCTATCCGAACCATTGGATCGATCAGAAGAAGAAAGGCAAAGGAATTGAAAGGTAGAGTAAGAAGCATCGCCCAGCAGAGTGATTGAGGGCCCCAGCCCAATGGTCTTCTTTTTTCACTTCCATAACTCCATGGATGCCACCTGGACGTGCCATAGCCATAGACCAAGCATTATCCCACTTTTTAGGATCTTCGGAATTGCCCAACTGGTATCTAAACACAATGACGTGAAAACCGTTTACTTTCACAATTTCTCACGATTCGATGGTATTCTCTTAATGAAGTTTTTAGCAACTCATATGGTCGAGTAAGACTATTGCTCCATGAAACCTCTGATGAGGAACAATAAGCTTTACCAGTTATCTGTTTCTAGGATTACTCCATCTGGGCGGAATAAATTGTTTCACCAGAAATCGTGTCCCCCCACTCCTGAGCAAAAAGGCCTCGCAGAGCGTCAACACCGACACATTGTAGAGCAACGTCTTGCAACTATGTACAAAGCCTCCATTCCCCTTAAACAAGGGATAACGTGGGTTCCGACCTGGAATCTGGACCCCCAATTAGAGTGTGTTTAAAGAGATTGGAGGAACTCTTCCTCGGTCTCCGTATCCAAAGATACTGGTCATTAGAGCTTAAAGTGTTCGGTTCTACTAAATTGAAATTTTTACTTGAAATTTTTCTATAAAATAAAATTGTTTCCGATTCACCAAACCAATTCTTATCTCTTTCTGAAGGAATAAATCCTCTAGCAGTTCCGGTTTGAGCATTCCGTTCCCTTTTCCAAACTCCACTTCTTTTCATATAGCAATCCCTGATCAAAGAGAGAACAATATCCATTTCAAAACATTTCTAACGGATTCCTTGGTTCGGACCGACCAAGTAATGGCACTCGATTATTATCAACCTGACTGCAATCTTTTTCTGTCGGTAAGGATTGCACTAGAGCACCTTCTACTTCTAATAGGCCATGAACTATAGATAGAGAAGAATCATTCTGAGCGAGTACATAAGAAGCGATCCACTTTTTTTCATCGGTTCCAGGGGAAGACCAAAGATCTTGCGCGGCAGGTCCGCCAGAAAAACTCAAAAGAGAAATTTTTTACTCCACGAGAAATGGAACAAAAAGCTGCCGAATTGGCCTATCAAAAAAGAAAGAAGACGAGTTCTTCTTTCTTTTATCACTTAGGAGCCGTGCGAGATGAAAGTCTCATGCACGGTTTTGCACTTAAGATTCATATGCCTATTTTGCTGTTGATGTGGAGGAATTGTAGCCTACTCGATATGTTCCTTGCCTAGTTCGCTATAGGAAGTGCTTTCAGCAAATGAGGAGGGGAATATTCATAGGTATGAATCTACCGGCATCGGAGGGAGAAGCGGAGTCGGGAGCTGGAGGAAATAACACTTTTTGATGGACGGGAGAGGGAGAGGCTGTTGTTTCATTTCATTCGTTGACCCGGAAGGTCGTACAGCTCCATAATCAGAAGCATAGGAAGCACTGACGAAGGATGATGGTCTAAGCCTAGAGCGGGAACAAAGCAGAGGCGGGGGCTATGACTAAAGCCCCCATGGATTGATATTAGTTGAACCAATGCCAGTTGACCGTGTGAAAGAAATAGATCCCATGTCAAATTAAAAAAGAGAGGTCAAAGATACCATAACAATGTGTATCAGGCTGCCTGTTTCCTTGTAGTTGGATCTCCCACTTTTTGGAATGTTCCAAATTCCACTTGAGCATCCAAATCTGGATCAATCAAGGAAGTCCTTACTTTCATCTTAATGATCCAGATATGGATAAAGATAAAGGCATTCTACGACTACGAAATCCAAATGGAAGCAAGCCCTCCCTTGCTTGGTAGAAGAAGTTGCCAGATGAGGAATTGGAATTAGCACCTCGAAAGAGAGAGGCTAAATTGGAGTTTCTTAAGGCAGCTTTCAAGTAGTCAAAGTCAAGTAGTAGCCTATCCTTGTTTGCTTGGCCTTTGTGTTTGGATTTAGGTTTAGTAGGTGTGGTGATAAAACCCAGAAATCTATCCACCTGCTTTTGCACCCGAGTAGACCTTTTGTTGACGATGAGGCTGAGGAGAAGAGTTCAGCCATGACCGATAGAGCTCGGGTTGGATAGAGAAAGGGAAAGGCAGAAGCGACTGGAGTGAAGGAAACTATAGGTAGGCAGAGAACGAACAAAGGCAAGATACTACGTTCTAGTCTGTAGTCGGCCAATGAGGTCGGTAGTTAAGGGGGAGCACCTTAAAATAAAAAAAGATCATTCCAATGGAACGAAGATATACTTTATCAAGGAAGTCCTACCATTACTATACGCATTCTACCTACGCTTTTATGGAAAGAAAGGGATGGTTGATCCACACAAATAAGAGATAT
>CAMZMU010000061.1:23353837-23618516 GCA_947311845.1 Poa pratensis
CCATTCAATTCGTGACGTGGATGATCCGCCGACGGAATCGATTAGGTGAAATGGCTCTGCAAAGTTTGTTTGTTCATAAAGGCTGCATGCAGCCTTGCAATTCGTACTGCATGGCGATATTACTCTACCACTCTCTAAATGGAGGCTCGATATCTTCACTTCATCACAAAGAAATTGAGTACTAGCACGCAAGGCCTCTGCCCTCCCTCTCTATCTATCCAAGAGATGGAAGGGCAGTGTCCGGATTTCTTGTAAAGTTATTTCAGACCCAAATTCGGGTTTTCTTCGATTTAATATCTCCTTTCTGTTTCGACAAAGAAAACGTTTAGGTATCGGTAATAGGATTCCCACTATGATTTGAAGAAAAAGATAGATTCTATAAAATATTGAAGAAAAGATACTAGTGTCGCAGGCCGTGTTGTCCACAGTGAAAGGAATCCATGGAATATTCTTCTTGTCTTGCCAGTACCAAGAGTTACCTCGTCGCCTCCAAGTGACTCTTGTAGGACCTCTCATGTTGTGTACCGGCTCCGTTGCTGTCGATTCTCCAATGATACGCGGGCAGAGCGGTTGCCCAGCAACCAAAACTTTTGGTGCATGGCCGGGCTACCAACAGGAAAAGGAGGAGGGACCTCTTCCTAGTTCCTAGGCCGGCCTAGCCGAAAGTGAACTTGATGATGGGGCAAAGCAATTGCACAAATGTAGTATCCGTGTAGTATTACATATAGACGCCGGGCCGAACACCAGAATATATTCGGCCGAATCTTTGTCCTGGGTACCAAACTTTCCATCTCAAAAAAAAAAAAGCGAAACTTTCGGTTGCTAGCTGCTAGGTTTGATGCAAACAATGCATGAGGAAATATATATATACACGTGATATATGAATAACACAATCTAGATTCATTCATCACTTGATCAGTGAGACCAAACAGAGCCCGATCGATTGTTGTTGAACATGGGCATTTCGATATTACCCCTCCAAGGATGAATACAGAGCTGCCTATAGGATTGTTAGTCATCAAAACCAGAAAACATAAAAGAAAGGATCAACAAATACAATACCCAGCCTATACAAGCACTAAAAAGGCAAGCAACACAGCATGCGACACATACATTACACCCCTTTGTCACTTCAGCACCATTCTCGCCAAACCTACACATATATTCACAGACTTGAGACCCATGGCACGCCTCCCCAGTCAGTGGGGCAAACAACAGAGAAGGAACCTAGAGCAACACGCCTGGATACCTCCCTTCGGCACACAACTGCTGCTCGATGTCATGAGCGATCCTCCTTGCATCGACAGAGGTTCCCATCAGACCGCGCCGAGTGAGTCCAACAGAGTAGAGTCCTCTCTCACCCTTCCACCCGTTTGGAAATGCTTTTCTTGGCAAGCCATCTTTCTCCGAAAACAACTCCCGGTCCTGCCCATTTCACAACAAAACACAATTTAGAGACCAGGATAACCCAGATGCACATACTATATTAACTGACATGAAAGCTACAGTCATCTCACACAGGTATCATAATTTTTTCATCCAGTTGTCATTTAAATTCGCTTTTAGAGAGTTCCACCAGCATTTTCATTACCATGGTCAGATATTTCTCATGATTCTCAGGGGGAATTTGTGTCACTCTAATGTTACATACTCCATGATATTAAATATGCCACTGTAAAAATGTAATGCACCTTTAACCAGAAGGGGACATTGCTTCTGTAGCCAGTGGCAAGAACAACTGCATCGAAGTCCTCCGACAACATGTCTATAAACTCTACTCGCCGCCCCGATATCTGTTTTATGTCTGGATGCACCTGCATAGTTAAACCAATGGGGAAAATTGCAGCTCAGTACTTAAATTAAGGCGGAGAGAGGTGGTCAATTGACCCCCCTCAAACCATCACTTTAGTGTTGCTTTGTACTTCAGTGTTATGAAACAGACCTTGATATCCCCAGACCTAATCTTTGCGAATGTGCCAACATCAAGAACTGGGGTCTTCCCTGAGAGTGACTTGAGCTCGAGGGGACCGACGGTAGGCCGCTTTAGCCCAAGCTGAGCAGTATCCCCAAGCATGGCCCGTGCTACCAGCAGTAGAAACAGGTCCACCACGTGGACTGGCAGCCACTTGAGCAGCCACATTGACAGCCCAAAGGTGGACTGACCCAGCATCTCCCTGGGCAAGATGTGTACCTGCCAATGATGAACAAAATCTTAGCTAGCACTCACAAAAGGCAACACAACATTTGGACTAATCAGTTCAAAAAAAATATTTGGACTAATGATTGGAACATACAATTAATTGGCACAAAAATCTCTTTTACCAAGTCTGCTTTCTGCATGCCACAAGAAGCAACATGACCAGTTTGGTCCCTGGACCAAACTTATTCCCTTATCTCCAACATAGTATAGTAAGCAAACCCCAGCTTGCATTTTTTTGGAAACCAAGCTTGTTTTTTAAATCTCAATAAGCTCTGTCAAAGCTGAAAGAGCTGTGAAAAAGGAATGCACTTAGTCATGAAAGGTAGGTTCTCAAGTCATTTTACTAATGTTTCTTTCTAAGTGACAGACTTATGCTATGCTCTCATGGTGGTGATGGGGACCCATGGTTAAATGTGCAAATCATAATTTTCCTATGAAGTACAGACGAGAAAGGTCTTTTGCACCATCCTTGGGACGAGAAAACTATTAGCACGCAGCTAATCAAGAACCAAAAGAACATGGAGATGAAAGAGGCAGAGATGGCCAAAAAAGATGCAAGTGCACACGAGAAAGAGAGAACAAAAAGACTAATAGGCAGCAATAGAGAAGCCTCGCGTTTCAGGAATCTCCCCCTTTCCTCAAGTGACAGGTTGTTCCTAACCTGGAACTCCGCATAATGAAGCCAACTGTGCTTCAGGTGCAAGAACCAATTTGGCCTTGAAGCCTGATTTCGACGCGCACTAACGATTTCAGACACTGGGTCTTCCTTAAATTGCTAAGCTAGAGTCTACAGATAAGCAAACTCAAGCTGCTGACATACGCAAAACCGGGCACCTCAACAAATATAACGTACAAATATTAACCAGGGGGCACCTCCTCCTGTCATTAATCTAGGTTAATCATTTCCTAGGATAATATAAGCAAGGAACATAATTCACGATATAATGATTGAATAACATTGTAAAAATAATAATGATAGAGAAGTAGAGAAAGTCACGTACAGTGTCTCTTACTACCATATGGGGCTGTGCATTGTTGTTGCAGAGATCTAGGCAGACCTCCATGCCAGAATTGCCACACCCAACAACAAGAACACGCTTCCCAGCGAACATGCGGCCAGTTTTATATGCACTGGTATGCATAACTGTACCCTTGAACTCCTTTAGGCCATCAATCTCTGGCTGCACAACCTCAGCGTTCTCACCAGTCGCCACAACCAACCACCGAGACATATATTCCACTTCCTCTCCCATTCTTCCTGTAGCTTGCATCCTCACCCGCCATAACAGAAGCTTCTCGTCATACTGTGCACATACCACCGTGTGGTTGTAGGTAGGGCAGATGCCAAACCGTGCAGCATACTTCTCCAAGTATGCTACAAACTCCTTCTTTGAGGGGTAAACAGGGTAATCGGCAGGGAAAGGCATGAGAGGAAGCTCACAGAACTGTCGTGGAAGATGAAGGCTCAGACGATCATATGTTTTCAGCTGCCACAGGGAAGCTATGCAGTTGGAGCGCTCGAAGATGAGGCTGTCGACCCTCTTCTCCTTGAGACATGCAGCGACGGCAAGCCCTGATGGTCCTGCACCCACGATAATTGGACCAGGAACCAAGATAGATCGCTGTGAAGGAGTAACGACAGGATCTGCACTCCTCTCCTTGCAGAAATCTTCAACATGTTGACGGCAGTTTTGGCTGAAATAGGTTTGGAAGATAGGATCATGGGCTCTCTTGCCCTCACTTTCACTCCAATGGTCCATGCACGTAGTAGGCTTCTAATGGTGTTTCCTTGATGTAGCTAGTAGTATATGGCTGTGTTTGCTTCGATTTCAACTCTGTTGAACATGAGTGCATGCACCACAGAGAAGATAAAGAGGAGGTGTGTTGTATATCAAGAAGTTGGTGCGGATGGGAATGGTAGATCCTCGTTATTTTGAGAGGGTTGGTCCCTGATATAGTCGAACTCCTCTTTGTTAGATAAGTTGAGAAGAGGAGGAAAACGGATGAAAGAAAGGCTTGACTCGTATAATCCTTCCCCAGACCCCACCTAGTGTGGGAGCTTCTAACACTGGGTCTGTCCTTTTTAAGAGGAATTAAGTACATTGCTGCTACTTAAATTACGAAAGCTAGCATAAAGTAAGATGAATAAAAAGGAGTGAAGTCTATATATTAGCCAAAGCAACTAGAACAGG
The DNA here is from genome assembly GCA_947311845.1 of Poa pratensis. Classification (NCBI taxonomy): domain Eukaryota; kingdom Viridiplantae; phylum Streptophyta; class Magnoliopsida; order Poales; family Poaceae; genus Poa; species Poa pratensis. The sequence continues at coordinate 23,358,230 of CAMZMU010000061.1, forward strand.
TAACCTCGTGTGCCATGATTTATTCTTCCCTATCGTGTGCCCCAGCAACGGACGAATGCAGTTCAAAATAAATAATTCTCAAGAGCCTACAAGTTCAACTGTAATTTCGAGGTTCCTGCTGGGTAATGAACTGTGTGTGCTATTCTTAAAGCTCGCCTAGGATAATAAGACTGCACCTGCAAAAGATCACCTTCAAGTGTCCACAAACCATAAGAGTCCATCAGTGTCTAGCAGAATAGCACCATGGAAAACATCTAGCAAAGAATGATTCACGTAGATTCTTTGCATTGGGACGCTAACTGGTAGGGCCTTGGCAAATCGAAGTTTTGGAGTTGAAAATTCCAATGATTGTTCATGGAGCATGTTGCTTCTAACAAAAATGCCCATTTGAAGGAATTATTAGACCTCAACAGTTGCCATCCATCAGCACTTCATGTTGAAACCATCAACGGGGTACTGCATCTGACAAATGACTTTCATAGACACTGACAAACTGTTGTACCCAATTTGTTTTCGCATTCATAAGATCCCTACACAAGGATTGTACCATCCCAATATCTCTCCATGGTAGGCAACTAGAAAGGTCAAGCAAATAAGGATGCACTGATGGCATTGCACCTAAAAATTGATCCCAGGCTCTACTGATGCGAACCTAAATTTGCCAATAACAGGAGGAACCTAAATGCAATGATGGAAGATGAATATTTCAAGCAAGTCCAGAAGTCCATTAAGAAGTGGGCGTCTCAACTTCTTACGGCCTAACCTTTTGCTAGCTTGCTTTTGCATCTGACAATACCGTTTTTATGCAGTGTACCCAGCTCAGTAACTGTAGTTAAGGCAATATGTGCAGCAGGTAAAACCAGATGGGAAGTTAACAGGGCGAAGATATTTTCTCTAGCTGGCCATACAGGTTGATCACAACAATAAGAGAACCTACAAACAGGACCAGATGTGCAGAGAGCAAAACAAATGATGCAGCAGTTCTTGTGGGGGGGAGCAATGGTGTGGTGAGATCTGTGCAGCAACCAGCAATGTAGCAAGTAGCACAAGAACAGGTTCATTATTCACCTCTTACTGATATGAAGACTACACACATTCTTGCTATGTTGCTAGAGTTACCCAAGAGATGCATGCTAAATATACATCATATAGTTCTCACAAAAATTTGGATTTCTACCTGGCAAACCGAACACTCACCTGCTGCGGGGTATCAGGGATGGGAAATCGCTCCCAGTATGAAAATTCACCAAACATTTAACGCCCACCGTGATCCTAGTCCTCGCCTCCTCCATGATGTCCGCAACAACCAAGGTGGGGAGCTTAGAGACATGCCGAAAGATTATAGATTTACGCTCAGGCCATTTTTACCAGGAGACCAAAGTGATGACGGAAGCCACGGCCCTGCGTGGAAGCCCAGCGTGAAGCACCACCGCAGGACCAACAATCCTTGACAGTTTGCAAAACTCCCCAAAGGGTCTGTTGCACCTGAGAGATCCCCAACCACGGGAAGATTGTCCTCCTCTAGCACGCCTGTTCCCGTGCTTCTGGATGGTGTTGGCTTCAGCCTTGTAAAACTTAAACCATGTTTTCTCTCCTTTCTTAATTAATGAAAAGGCGAAGCAAAAGAGATGGGAAGTCCAACAGCTAGCCTCAGTGGGTGCAAGCAAATTGTGGCTTGTGTCCCTAGACAAGAGCAGCAGACTGCTTGTGCCAATCAAACCTGAAGGACTGCTGCTGCACACTCAGCACATATAGCAAGGATCCAATTTCCCTAGACAAGAGCAGCAGACTGCTGCTGCACACTGTGGCTGGAGCCCAGAGTCTTTGTTAGTTTTCTTGTTCTCTTAGTTCTGGTCAACTCCTTAAGGGGTGCACTATGAGCCTAATCCTTCATATCTAATGCATTTACATGCAGGTCTCCCACATGTTCTCGAAAAGAATCTGTAGTTGCTAAGGTTGGAATGAACTTAGCGTGAATCAGCCTTATTTGCTTACAGAATGTGTATTTTCTTTAGAAGTGTAGAATTTCTTCCAATGTTCAATATTATGTGCAGAAATGTGTATTTCTAGCACACAGTTGTGTGCACATCCTAATCAACCATCAGCACTGAGAGATCTGGTTTTTGTCTAGGTACGAAACTGTACTGACCGTACAGCACCAAGTATCATCATAAGACCTAAGCAATGCTTGGAACATTGGTACAAAATATAAAACTGTCATGACCTTGGTTGAAGACAGAAGGGATAATAGCCCTAGGGCCTGGACGAGGTTGTCCTGGACCCATGAGGCACGAGAGCTCCCTGAAGGTGGCCGCACCTCAAGGGCAGGGAGGAATGAGATGGGATAAGTAGATTGGTTTATTTCTTGACTAAGTCATCACGAGTACGGGGGGTCCCTTTTATCAGGAAAACTCAACTTGATATCCAAGAAACCTATCTCTACTTTCCTAACAAACCATATCTTATTATTCCTATTTAAACAAAGATTCCCTGATCTAAACAATAGAAATCCTAACTCATGGATATTTTCTAATTGAAACCAGCTAGGGTCCCGTGCTCCTATGTCCCTGATGTGCCCACATGACAGAAACAATTAGTACCAAGAGAAAATAGCACCACCATCTAGGGAGAGCTATGCAACTAACAATTTTACAAATCATACCTCACAGCTTGAGACCTCTCTGGTGTTTTGGCAATGAATTGGGCATTTTGGCTCTTGGCACTCTTTCCTCTCAATGCTTGAAAATATTCAATTAAGTCTGATATACAGGAAAGAAACACTTACATGGCCAAAGACTGCAAATCATCACAAGATTACAAGGAATAAGGCAAGTCCCAAGAATCTGGCAAGGAATGTTCCTAATTGCAGTGTTTTGACAAGTATATATGCACTAAATGAAGGTACATGGGTTGTATTTCATACTTGAAGTTAAAAGATGTAATATATTTTTTGAGCTGCTGCAAAAAAAAAAGTTGCTGATTATTAGATTAATCAATTAGAAACAATATGTTTACTTAAGTTAGGTGTTATCAACAAATTGGAGCATCATTACTTAACCTAAATGCTGCTAATAAGTTTGACAAAATAGCAGTAGATACAAAACTTTTGATTTTTTATTTGATAAATCATCAAACTTAGAAACTCTAATTATAAATGTGTCCGTACAAAAAAAAGATCATCTCAAAATAATAAATAAAAATATAAAATAATAATGACGATTATAATGATAATAAGTGCCTATATGCTGCTGTGGCTTTACATGTTTCCACTGTAGTATGAAAAGACACAGAACTTGTTGGTTGTTCAAAGGGTAACGAGACTAGAGAACCATGGTCTTCGCGGATCCGAAGTCCAGAACGGAAAAGCTCGCTGCAAACTACAAGGTATATGTCTCTTTGAGAAAACAGGACAAAGCAGCAGCAAAGTACTCATCGGCGTAACTTGTATTGACCAAACAAGGAGTACAACAATCATATTTATATGATCCATGGTAGTGATGTGGAACAAGACCACTACAAAATAAGTGATTTCTTTGAGAATCAGAAATGTAATATGAGGAGCCAGAGCCACCAAGAATGAATAAAGAATTTTATTTCACTGCTTTAGCCTGTTGGGTTTTGATAACCGGTTACAATAATGGCAATGTGCACACTCCTGTTGCTTAAAGTATATTATTGCAACTTTTTAAAGCTAGAGAATATATCCTGTGAAGCAGTCTAATTAAATTAAACAATCTAAAATGAAAACACATGAGAAACTTTCCGGTATTTTTCTCCTCACATCACTTTTTCAACTAAAGTTAGTTTTAAATGTAGAATGCCACGGATAGAAGAGGTAAACTCTACCAGATAATATTTAATAGCATTGAGTTTGCATGCAAAGTTGCAAATGAACAATCAGATCATATAATAGCACTATCAAGTAAGCAAGAGAACTGAACTATTGACGTCCATAAAACATGCACTAAACAACATGTAAGACTCCAAAGCTCCAGTGTCCAGCTATCATGTAATATCCCTCCAACTCTTCGCTCTCATGAAAATAAAATACACTTGCACTAATTCGCATGCTCCCTGAACTCAATTTTACGAAACCTACTTTTTCTCGTTAGGAATAGATCTATTCACAACAGTCAACACTGCATATTCTTCCAATTGCTAATGGCAAACATTTTTGTATATGCAACAAAGTTCTGGCCATAACGGCCAATCCTAGACTATATGAGCCACATGGGCCATGTTATCATATAAACATATACTTAACATAGCTTTCCCAAAGGAGTTAAATACTTTCCACTAGAAATATAACTCCATACATCAAACAATAAATAAAGGCTTCGCTAAAAACTAAAAACTAAAACTTGTGGTGTTCTTTTCCAAAAGAAACAACCTAGGCAGTCTCCAACATAAGATTTTAAGTAAAAAAGGTGAAACAATATATTGCAATTATATTGATTAATATAGCAGTCTCTCAGTCCGTCTCAATCAGTGTGTAGATGCTGTCCAACAAGAAAAAGGGAAATGACCGTATGGAAAACTATTATTAAATGTGTGCCGGCTTATTTGCAGATTCTCAAGTATGATAAGAAAATGCACAAACAAAATGCTACTCCCTCCGTCCCGAATTATAAGATGTTCTAACTTTTTGTAATTCGCATGTATATAGACGTGTTTCAGTGCGTATGTAGTCCACATTATAATATCCAAGACATCTTATAATTTGAAACGGAGGGGGCCAAAAAACATATACCTTTCAAAGTTGACAAAAGATATGTTACAAAAATAAATCCACAACTCTAGAATGGAATAGCTGGTCAACATCACTTTACGGTGACAATTAGCAAATTCGCAATGATAAAAAATAAGAAGAAAAAAATGCACCATCCAAACAGAGTATCATGAGGTTTTAATAACTTTCACCTAAATGCTGCAACATTTAGTACTAATAACTGTTCATGTCTGTGTGTCAAATAATGAATAAGAATGATTACCAACAACAGAATTCACTCAAAACATGCCACGGTGAAAGAAACATCACTTGACTAATAAAGGACCAAAAAGTAGAGCTGAGATTGCATAAGTTTTCTATATCACTGACAGCAAAAACTAACAAACAACAAGATCAAAGGAATTAGCGTCAACAAGCTCTCTAGTGGTATGCCGGGGTGTGCCCACCACCCGTGTTCGACCCTTGACTCCACAGGGTTTATGTCTTGATTGTTTCTTCTTGAATGAACAAAAAACACATGAGCTAGTCCCCGTGGCTTGATTTTTTATAGATAAAAATAACAAGATAAGGCAATGAAACGAAAAGAAGAAATCCCACTGCAAGCAACATTTAATTGCATAAAGATTGCACACAATGTAACTACGCATGGAAACAATCTTTGTCTTGTTTCTGCCTGGACTAAAGTTTACCAAGCATGAGAATATGCCATGTCTTCCATCATACCTTCCACTTCTCCTAAAACTTATTCTGGAGAATCTAAGCTAATACCAGATAGTGCTTGGTGGAAATGACCATATATTACTACCCAATGAATATATTATTGGGGTTTGATAAAACATGAAGATTACTAAAATGGAGAAAACTTGTGATTGTTGTATCTCTACTATATAATATTGATAGACGACCGTGGTGGTGGTACGTCGTGGCCGTTTTTCACTTTAGTCCCTCGAAAAGTTGGAAATCAACCGATAGTCCATCCTTCGAACTGCTTCTTTCTCAAATCCTCGCATCCGCACCTCCCTTCCCCTGCGCCGCCGCCCCGATCCCCAGCCTTCAGCGGCTCCTCCCTCCCCTTTGCGTCGCCCAGATTACCGGAATCAAGCGTCTCCTCCGTTCCCTATCGCGCCGACCCGATTCTTGACTTCCGGCGAGGTACGGCGCCGCTCCCTTCTCTTCCCGATCCCGCTGGGGCGTCCTCCCAATGCGCTTCCGCCCGACACCCCGCGCGACCTCACAACCCGATCTAGCGATGGCCTGGGTTCTCCCGCCGCATGGCTAATTGGAGGAGAGCTTCAGGCAAACAGAGAGCCTACAGTCTGTGCATCGGGTCGGGGCATCGGGCAGAAGAACTGGTGGCGGTTAGTCATGGGCACCTTCTCAAGCACCCCCTTCAGTGTCGAATAGAATGGTAGGGTGTCGCCGTCGCCGCTCTATACCTCCCCGAGAGCCACCTTGGACCTCTCCGGGCGCCGCTCTGAGCCTGCGAGGCTCGTCGTTCTGAACGACCCAAAGTATCACTGTCAAGGTCAACTGCCACGCGAAGAAGTTGTACGTGGATGTCATCTGGAGAAAAAGAGGCGGAGGAAGAGCGTAGTTGGAGCTGTGCGTGGATCTGGTCGCCGGCGACTGGATCTGCGAGCCTGCAAGTCGCGCGTGCTACATGCTGCTATACATCGTGTTCGTCTGAAAGAAGGAGCAGGGAGCGGATGAGATGGATAGGTAAATAGAAAAAGGATGGTAACAGTAGTATGTAGCAGCGTGAAACTATTCAAAAAAGTCTTGCATGTTACCGTACACAAAAGCTCAACAAACACGGTAGCAGATTAATTTCTAATTCCAAATGTAATACACTGTAAAACTGGTCGTTCCTAGAATTTTATCTATCATATGATTTAGTAGAGTTGGCCTTTATATTAACTAAAATAAGAATTTGGTTTCTAAACTTCCTGCATTATCTCTTCTACACAAAGCAATCATCTTTGTTTTGATATTCCAAAATTAAGTGGACACAGAAAACAATTGACGGGAACTCACTTTTTAGTTGAAGAACTTCATCGGATAGGGCCATAACCTGGTTAGATTGATAATAAGAAATTTGAAGTTATCCTTTCATTAGTTTCATAGTTTGGTCGAACAAAACATCAATGTACGTTATGTTATCAAAACTGATTCCAGTTATTTTTTTGATTGAGCCATCTGAAATATGATATCGTAAGATGTTTGCTTGTTTATAACACGAATATACTTTTAGTCCGTAGCAACGCACGGGCACCTTGCTAGTATAATTAGATACTGAATGGTGTTTTAATGCCATTTGTGTGTGCATGGGTTGTGGGGCTTCATGTCTAAGCATGAGTGCATGCATGTGCTTGTGTGTCTGCGCTACATTGACTATCTGAAATGAGAAATGGGCACCGATATGCTTATCTCGAGCTTGCTAAAAATTGCTCTGTACTGCGCCATGGTCCTATCCAACAATACCATAACCTATGTATCGATAAGTTGGAACCTGCATACTCTAAACTGGCCTTTACCTGTCAAAAAAGAAAAACTTAGCAGTCTAATTTAGATTTGTTGAGTCATGTTGAGAAGATCAGGTGACAATACAAACTAACAGAATCCGCACAAGGATAGATATTTTTTGGGAAAGCTGGCCTAGCCTATCACTAAAGCTACTAAAGTTCCTTGTTTCTCAATTTTTGCGGGGATAACAAAATTGTATTAATAATGGAAAGATTACTGTCCATGCGTAAGGTCATGCGCAAGCATCATGATTCAGGCATCTCTGTTTTCGGCCGTTGTTGAATCAATATGGTAAGGAAAGTGAAGAACCATATTCCATACCCTGTACTTTTCTTTTCCTGGCACAAAATGGTATATGAGATGTAGTTGGCATTTTCCTATTTCACCAGGACATACTCGTTCATTTAAGCCCGAAATGAGACCCTTAAAATGCTCAAAGTCTAATGTCTGTATTGCAAGCCATTTTGAACCTTTTTTGGAAAGAAAAATTGATGTAACTTTTGTTTCTAACAGGGATCTAACAGGGTCATATTCGTTTCAGTTTCTTCGCTCTGTTGTAATATGATCATTTTATCAATGAACTCATACCGAAGCGCTAAAGTACGCCTGTATATATGAGTTACTGCTATATGCCTATATCAGAACATGCTTAATAGTCAGCTAATGCATAACAGGACACTGTTTCATTCTCGGTTGAATTGTCATGTAAATCAGGCATGAATGAGAAATTAATGTGTGTAGTACCAGTCTACCAGACTCACTTTCGATTTTTGATTACTATAAAAGGAGCGAAATGGTAGTCTTATGCAATCACATTTTTTCGGAAAAAAAAAAGAACTTACGCAATCACATCTCAACCTCGCAGACTAACTATTGTTTCATATAATTTTTTCCACAAGCCACAAATTATTGAGCCCAGCACGGTATAAGCGCTCGCTCAGTGGTGGGCCTAGGATGAACAGAGGAGGGGGCTGACTGGATTACTGGAAAATTTTGACACCAATCCTGCACGATACAGCCGCTACGAACTACTTCGAGTTGCTTCTTCTCCCAATTGTACCAAAGCGTGTCGGCACTCAAACTCGCAACCTAATTTGGCACCGAATCACCGATTACGGCAAGAGATAAAATTCGTGCATCGGGGAGACGGGGACTCACCTCCTTGCTAGGATTTTGCGAACCCTAACCTTGCGAATCTGGTAGCTACCGCGAGCGACACCACGCCGCAACCACTGGACTCCGCGAGCTTCCGATTCCCCCAAATCTCGATTGGATTCGGGCGCCATTACGATTGGATTCTACGCTTCGGGGGCGGCGGTTTGGATTGTTTGGCTCTTTTGGGTGGGGAGGCGATGGGAGATTCGTCTCCCGCCCAAAGAACAAAGTAGTGGCGGCCTACAAATTTGGGCCGAAAATTATAAGAAAATCCTGGCCGAAATTGGGCTTGCACATAGCTATACAGCTGCCGGCCACAGATTGCGTTAGGCAGCTGCGGCCCAGAACGGCTCCTAGAGTTCATTTCCGTGTAAAAGAAATGGGAAAAACCTATTCTACAACCGACTGTTCCTACAGTCGGTCCCGTAACGTGCGTCTCCTTATATCTCTTCACGCGAAGAATACGTAGATGTAGCTACGCCACGCACTGCTCCACCTACCTCTTCGTTTGCTGCTCCTCTCAGCACACACTAGCCAGGCCGCGCCGAGCTCGTCCTTCCGCCTGGCCCCACGCTCCACTACTGGCAGGTTCGCCTCCGGCAAGCTCCTCGTCCGTCTCCTACCGGCGCGAGCTCGAGCGCCTCATCAGTCATCACCGGCCCTCCTCTCCCCTCCGTCCTCCACTCCTCCCCCACGTGCCTCCATGGGTGGCTCCACGCCATGGGCTCGCCGGAGGCACGAGGTCCCTGCCGCCATCCCTGCCGCCATCTCGGCTTTGCTCTCCACGGGCGCCCCTGATTTGATCCCACCGCATCACCGCAACTAGGCACCATGGACGCCATGGCGGATATCCCCATGGACGCTATGTGCTAGATGTTCACTCGATCTTGCTCCTACCGACCTCCAGCGTGTCGAATTTACACCGGCGACCTTTGAATCAGCCATGGCAGCGCCTCCATGATATGAAGGTCAGTTTTTTGGGGATTTTGCTACATATGAGTATGGTGTTTGTTGGATAAGCACGGGCAAAGTGCTACATTGATTTTCTTCAAAAGTGACATTTCAAACATTTTGGTACAACAAATTGGGTTTGCTACATTGCTTGTTGATTTTTGCTACATACGAGTATTGTTTTTGTTGGATAAGGACGGACAAAGTGCTACATTGATTTTCTTCAAAAATCACATTTCACGGGCATTTTCGTACTACCAAATTGGGTTTGCTACATAGTTTGTGTTTTTTCGCTACATGACTGTGTTTAAAGTGCTACATTCGTTTTGCTACACGTCGCCAAGTTTTATGGATCTGATTTTTTTTGCTACATACAGTGCTACATGCGTCAAAAAAATGTTGTGCTTGACTTTTTTTTGCTACATAGATCGGACGTAGCATTTCTGAAATTTCTTTGCTACATGCGATGTTGCATACACAGATACAAAGTGCTACACGCGAAACGTTTTTGCTACATAGATCGAACGCACCAGATCGTTTCACTTAAGTGATCGGACGGTTGCGGAAGCGGCTGTAGCAATGCCTCGCTACAGCCGACTGACGCGTAGAGTTCGCCAAAAGAAATTCAGCTGTGCGTGAACGTAAAAGCTAAACAAATATACGTACGTACATAAATTCAAGTTACCTGGAAAAAAAAATCACCCATTCAACAACAAACCATCGTAGGAGTTGCTGGCATTTGTGAGTACAATGCACTGTGGTGTGAGTTTTCTAAACTGATGGCAGAACCAAATTTCCAAGTTTAAAAACGAATAGTTTCGGCGAATGACAGAACCATGCAACACAAAAACCGCCGAAAACAACACAATGAACTTACTCTATTATTATGACAGTCGAAGGGGGTGTATGTGCCAGTTTCGGCCGGTTTCCCGCCAATTAAGCGGCTCTATTCTACTTAATTACTGAAAATGTCTTCTTTTTTTTAAAGGTTACTGCATAGGTTTTTCCATACTTCATTGTGTTAGTTGAAAATTTTCCAAATCCATGGCGGGTTATTGATCCCCTCCATTGCTTATAGCAAAACACAATTAAGACGTGGGCCGCATGGGTGTCCGCCCTGGTCTCGGGACACCAACACCCTCTAGCCAAGTAGCCATGTTCGTCGGCGCCGAGGTACCACTAGACATTACGGCAGTATATTCTAGCCTCTGGTCAAGCCGTATATTCTGGCCATTGCGAATGACTTCTCTCTTGGGTGGGTTGACATTGCAAGGCTAAATTTCGGAGTGCTCACTCTCATTCCGAAAATTCCAGGGGCGGAGGACATTAGACAGTTCAGGCCTATTGCTCTGATCAACGTTGCTTTTAAGTTCGTTGCTAAAGCGTATGCTCTTCGTTTAGTCCCTATTGCTCACCGCACGATTAGTAACACCCAGTCGGCCTTCATTAAGGGCCGGCTCCTCCATGAAGGAGTAATCTCCCTTCAGGAGATTATTCATGAGACTAAGTCCAAGAAACTCCGGGGAGTTTTTCTTAAGCTGGACTTTGAGAAGGCGTATGACCGAGTCAGCTGGGGCTTCTTACGGGAGGTGCTGACTCGAGCTGGTTTCGACCCGGGGTGGGTCCACAGGGCGATGAGTCTTGTCTCGGGGGCCAGACTGCCATCACCATCAATGGTGATATGGGCAACTTCTTCCGCAATGGTCACGGAGTTCGCCAGGGGGACCCGCTCTCCCCCCTTCTCTTCGACTATGTTGTCGAGGCGCTAGCTGCTATCCTGGATAAAGCCAGAGCCGCGGGTCACATTCAGGGTGTGATCCCGCACCTGATTCCTGGGGGAATTTCACACCTGCAGTATGCGGATGACACGATCATCATGATTCAGCCTGACGACCTGGCAGTAGCCAACCTCAAATTCATTCTCCTATGTTTTGAGAGCATGTCAGGGCTTAGGATTAACTTCCATAAGAGCGAGGTGCTGGCCGTGGGGGTCAGCGCCGAGGAGCAACATCGCATTGCTAATATGCTCAACTGTAGACTGGGGTCTTTTCCTGTCACATATCTAGGTCTTCCGTTCAGTGATAGAGCTTTATGTGCTGGGGACTGGGGCCCCCTCACAAGGAAGGTTGCAAAGCGCGCGGACCCTTGGCTGGGCAAGTTTATGTCCTCTGCTGCTCGCCTGACCCTCACAGACGCTTGCCTTTCTAGCCTTCCCCTTCATGTGATGGGGGTGTGCCTCCTTGGGGATGGAGTGCACAAGATAATGGATAAACACCGGTCCCGTTTTTTCTGGGAGGATAACGGGGCCAAACGAAGTATCACTGGGTTCGGTGGTCTGCCGTGTGTCGACCCAAGGCCATGGGGTGCCTGGGAATTATGGACACCAAGCTTATGAACTTGTGTCTCATGGTCAAATGGGTGTGGAAACTTATGACCGGCCATCAGGGGCTTTGGGCGGACATCATTCGCAGCAAGTACTTGAGACACAAGGACCTCCTTGTGGACTCTCATGGCCCGGGATCTCAGTTCTGGAACGCTATCCAGAAAGTTAAGCCGTTGTTAAGCTTGGGAGCTAAACATGAGATCTGTGATGGTACATCTACGAGGTTCTGGGATGACTGGTGGGTTGGATCAGGACCCTTGAGGGCTAGATTCCCCGCTATTTTTGCTATTGCCGCGGATCCGGGTGCTTCTGTCGCCCAATCATTCTGAGACGGAGAATGGCATATCCCATGCCGCAGGGCTTTCAGCCTCCTAGAACGGGTAGAGTGGGATGACCTCCTTAGGGAGATCACTCCCTGCCACCCCTCCGTGGGGGCAGACATCCTAACCTGGACCTTAGAACCTTCTGGTCGGTTCTCGGTTAGATCGCTATACCTCAAACTGTGCCAGGGTAGTCCCCGTAAGCACTTTAGCGAGATCTGGGGAATTTCGGTTCCCCTGAAGATTCGTGTCTTCTTATGGCAATTGGTGAGGAAGTGCCTTCCCTCCACCGATAACATTTGCCGAAGACACGGACCTGCGAGTGGCAGTTGCGCCCTATGTGAGGAGCCAGAGGACACGAATCACATCTTCTTTGGGTGCACCCTCGCTAGATTCCTGTGGAGCGCAGTTAGGGAACTGCTCTCCTGTTCTTGGAATCCTTCTTGTTTCGCGGACCTCTACCGCCTTGTCATGGGGTTCAGGGGCCAGCCACGTCGGGTTCTGTGGATCTGTTGTGCCTCCCTTTGCTGGACGCTTTGGAACATGCGGAACAAGTTTACTATTGAGGGGCGCTTCCCTTCGCAGCCGGCTGACAGTCTATATAAAATGTCTATGTATCTGCAGGTGTGGAAGCCAGTGGCTAGACGACAGGACAGAGGAGAGGTGGAGGCGGTGATTGGCAGGATCCGCGCGCTCCACGACACCATCAGGGATAGGGACTAGCTCCCCCCTTCTCACCTGCCGTTTGTATCCGCTGTGCCTTCGGGCTGTGTGTAAGTGTGTTCCCTCACTCCCTGTTTTGAGTTGAGGTGTTGATGTAGACTGCGTGCTACCTGGATCTTTATTATGTCCTTTGGATCTTGATGTTTATGTGTTGTGTTGTATGACCTAGCCGGATGACTTTATTAATTTAAAGCCGGGCTCAGCTCGAGCCTTCCGTCTAAAAAAACATTACGGCAGAAGTGGGCAAGGCCGCAATGACAACTCAAAGACATCCCACACAAAAATGACACGACATATTGATAAGAAACACGTACAGAGCAAGACAGGATGGGTTGCGGCCTGAAAAGCCCTGAATCGGTGAGAAAAAACAGAGCGATGATTTTTGGCTAAGCTGCGGTATCATAAGCTGCATAAAGTTCAAACTGAATTGCTTCATCGACTGATGTACTGTACAGACAAGGTAACTGAAACAACTGAGAGAGATGGAGTCATACGGATTACGAAATCATTTTGATTGATTAAATGCGTCCTTCAGAGTACACGACCGGAGTCGTACACGTACAGGTTCCGAAATTATTTTGGATGAACCAATGATGTGGATAAATCAGTGTGGTGTCTCCTGGAAACCAGTTCCTGTGATGTTCTGTAGTGTTGTGCAGGACAGCGGAGGAGTACTGCTGCGCGTCCTCTTCCTTCACCCAAAACTGGGCAATCCTGAGATGATTCTCAAAAAGAACAAAAATATATCCTGAGATTCCAACTCACCAAAGTCATTCCTCGAGACTTGATCAGAAACCGATCTCGATCCTCTCACGCATTATCCGTTTTAAAGTCTCCCTGATCGACATATATAGTCAATCCAAATTAGTCGCTCGCGCATAAGATCGTGTTAGATCCTCCCTGCAGCTGTTCTTGTGTCAACGTCCATCATGGCATCATATACATGGACTTGAGACGTCAGAGTGCTGCGCCACACGCAAAGTGGAAAAGGCTGTGCTCTTGTCAATCAGCCTAGACCAATCACAAACTCAAGTAGGCCATTCTTCTATACGGATCTATTTGGATTTTGGACGCATGTGCGAGATTGTAAAACGCGCGGGGTGGTGCAGGGGCATGTTTGGTGTACTCGTCCACTGATAATTAATTCTCAAGTAGAAATGCACTAGTAGTATTTCAATGGAAATGGGGCTCGACTTTTGAGATTTGCCCCTGCTGAAGGCCAGGGAAGAATTCGCGAACACCTGCAAGTCTCTGTTCTCTACTTCGGCAATCGGCGGGTTGAGAACCCTCTTCAGGCTGAACTTGCCGTCCATGACGGCAGCCGATGAAGGTTTGATTGGCCTTGCTGCCCAGGGGAAAGCGACTTCCCGCCGCCGGCAGCGCTGGACGTCTCCGACTGATCTGCTTCCTGGCCCGAGACCGCGCCACTTAGTTGCATTTTGAAGAAATGACGATTTATCTTTCAAAGAGATTGGACGGAGTAGGATGATTTCTCTCATTTAGTAGACCCTGACCTGTTTGGTTTTTTTTTCTTTTGGCTTCGGCCATATCATGTTTGCTTCTCCTATATCAATATAAAAATCAAAACTTTTGCCTCGTTTCAAAATTAAAAAAGTATTTCAATGGAGATAAAATATTTGTCGTAGAAATGTGTATTACCATCGAAATGTACTCTTCCACATCAAAATGCAGAATTTGCTCGCTTCTTCAAAGCCGGCCGTCAAGATGTGTAATGTGGAATAATGGGATTGGATAGTACAAATACGGTTAACTTTTACCCTACTATCCATTTGTCCCACTTACACATCCTTACCCGCGGCCATGACGGATGCACAAAGAAGGTAGGATAAGTTGCATTTCACTATTCTTATTCACGCAACAATCCAACGTTTGGCTCCCCTGATGCATGATGCAAGTGACGTGATTACCAGATATGGCTTTGCACTAAACCACAATATCTTTTTCAGCAGATACCTGATACCCCATATACATGGTATAAAATTTTACTCGTATCCATACCTGACGGTACCCTTACCCATTGGATACCCATCAGCAACGGCGAGTCCATGAATTAATTGGAGGGTGGGCTGAAAGTGAACAACGACTAAACTAAACGACTAATTCTGAGAAGAAAAAGTCAGTATGTAAGGCATTAATTTCTTTAAGACGTAACTGTCGCAACAGTGGAACATGGGGTTCCCCTAGTACTGCCAAAGTGGGTCCACCCCATGTGGGCCCAAGATGAAGATGGACAAGACCAAGACTCAAGCCAAGCTGGCGGGTTCACCGTCAGGACATGCATGGCCTACGACGACTAAGGGCTCCGGTCCTGGGGACCTTCCGGGTCCCCGAATCAAGCAAGAAGGCCAGGAAGGACCCGAGAGCCCGAGTTCCCGGCAGGAGGCCAGGCTCCCTCCGGGTACTTCCTACGTTCCTGTGGATAAGCACTCCACCTCACCACGGAAGACTTGGGAAGCAAGGCGAAGGCAGCGCGGGCGGGAAGCACGCCCCGTGGTGGTGTCAGCTCCTGTCCACCCCCAGGCGGACGCTCCCACCTAACCCAGAGGAGACACTAGGTTGAGGAGAGGCCACGTCTCCCCCTAAATTAGATGAGGAGGGTCCTTCACCCCGAAGGTCCCTCATGCTCCTCACGTGACCCTGTGGCAACCCCTTAGCCTATAAAAGGAGGACCAAGGCGCGGGAGGAGAGAAGAAAGAAAGGGAAAAGAAGGGCAAGATAGAGCAAGGGCGAACACAAGCTAGAACCAGAGCAAGACTATACTAGGGCTGCGGAGGTAGAGAGGAAGGTGATCTCCTCCGGGTCAGGATCTGTCCTTCTTCTACCTCGGGCCAAAACCCTTCCGGGTACCCTGTCCGGGAGGTTCCATTGTAAGCCACACTATGAAGAACTCATCAATCCAGACATGCAGGAGTAGGGCTTTTAGCCTCCGGGCGGCCTGAACCTGGGTAGCTCCTTGTGTCCCTTTGGTTGCATGCTTTGATCGTGGAGAGGAGAGCTTGATCTAGACTCCGCCCAAGAAGACGATTCTCAGCCTCCTTCGCGCCCCGTGCCGAACCTAAAAGGGGGTATCCTATACTCCCGGTGTCCGTGCAACGAGACACGACATCTGGCGCGCCAGGTAGGGGGCGCAAGTGCTGGATTCGTCTCCTTCTTCATCAACATCAAGTTCATCGTCAAGTTCATCGTCAAGTTCGGCGTCAAGCTTTCAGTCCGTGTCAAGATCTGCTCCAGCGCCTTCGGACGGCGCTAGTTTCGGCTCTCGTGAAGAGAGATACCGAATCCGACATTCAAGATGACAAAGAAGAGAAAGGGAAAGGCAGCCTTCGAGTTCCTGCGGTACCCCGGCCTCGGCTTCGTTCTTGACGAATCCTCACCGGCACCTGCCGCTAAAGATCGCGCCTTTGGAGTCCACTTCGTCCCTCCAGCCGCTTATGTCAGCTCTCTGGTCAGCACGGGAAGACCTGAGGAAGGTGCCACGAACATTGATGTCCCTCTTTCCCCATGGACGCATGGAGCGAAGGAGGAACTCTGTTCCGACGCACCGACCACAGTGCCGCTTCCGGAGGAGGAAAACCTCGACCAAGACACAAAACGCGAGCCTCGGCAAGAAGATCCTCTCATCTACGTGCCCCAAGAACTCCAGATTCCTCTGCGCAAAGACGGCCAGCCTGGAGTGTGGTGCATGTACCACAGATCTGACCGGCACAGTCTGGAAGATTGCCGACAGTTCAACGACATCCAGATACGTCAGAAGAACGGTGATTGCTATTCGTGCGGGGAACCGGGCACATCAGCCGAGATTGCCCCTTCAACAAGAAGTCCAAGAAAGCCAAGAGGAGTGCCACAGCCGGGGTTCCTCAGAAGGGAAGATCTTTTCGGACCTTTGCCAATGCATCCACCCAGACTGAAGAACTCCCGGAACCTTGCTTACTACCAGAGCCCCCACAGATACAAAGCAGTCAAGGGCAAGCTGCAGCTAGCTGGGATCAAACCTTCATTTGCGGAGACGTGGCCCATGGAGAATGGGATCTCCCGGGTCACATCGTCACGATTCAGCCTGGACCAAGTGGACCCCCTCAGAAGTACCGGATCGCTAAGTGGTTGGCATCAGGATCCCGCGAGTAAAGCAAGCTTCAGGGTCTCCGGACCGGCATGAGCCAGCCAGATTGTCGGATCACCAGACAAGGAACATCCGGGTCAAGGAAACTAAGACAACCATGGGGTCTCCGGACCGACGTCTCTGATACGCCAGCAAGCCGCCGGATCACCAGTTGGGTGGTCTCCGGGTAACTCGAGCAAGAAGCACAAATGGTCTCCGGACCGGCGCAAGCCAGCCAGTCATGCCCTTAGTCGGCATTGGAGGCTATCTCGGTTGGAAGCCTTGTCCCCGCCAAGAATTGCTGGGCAAGGCAGAATTATGTCTGAAACACGGCATAGAAGACCCGCCTTGGCGGCAGCGCGACAGAACGATTACCGAGGTAGCCGGAAGGAGTCAAAACGCGAGCTAAGTATAAACGTGCTTGCACGGGCTTGTTCCCGGGTATATCAGTTTTATGTGCTTTGGCTAAGGCGAAAGTGGGCGTTCTCCTGGGGCAGCGCCTTCGCGATGATACTGTCAGTTTCCCTCGGGCAGTGGAATCGTGGGCTGAGGTCCGTGCGGTCAGGAAACGGTGGGTCCTTTGGGGGGTTGCGCCCTGTGTCCGCACTTCAGATCAGTCTGAGTGCCCACGGCTGGTTAGCGCTCACACCTTTGGATCCTTCCCGAGAGCGTAAAGCCCCCACGAGTACAATAAAACTTATATACTTTGGGAAGAAGTTATTTACATTCAAAAGCATGAATTCATAAGCCAGTTGGCAACATCAGTACAAAAGCATGGTTCACGGCCCCTGGTATTGTCCTTTTCAGGACTTCACAGGTTCACGGGTCATCTTCTCGGGAAAGGAGCTTCAAGATCTCCTCCACCTGGCGGGTCACATCTGGAGGAAGCGGCGTCCCGGGTTCAGGCGCCTCCAGCTCGGATAGCAAGGAGAGCTGCGGGTGTCGCTGGCGAAGCGCTGCGACGAATCGGGTCGTCACCTGCCTCACTGCCTGTTCCCCAGCAAGGCGAGTGGCCTGCTAACCTGCTCCTTGATGCCTTTGATGAGCGAAGCCACGTACTTCAAGAACCCGGGATAGCGGGCGAAGGAAGTGGAGTGATCGGCCATGAGGACGGGCGGAGAAGGCACTCCCAAATTCGTGAACTCCTGCACGATGTCCAAGGACCCGTGGTTCATCTGGAGCAAGACGTTGTGATCATCGCGGCGGTGGTGAGCAAATCGCCGTCGCTCTTTCTCAAGTGCATCCTTCGCTTCCGCCAGCTCTGCCTGCACCCCCGCCAGCTGGTTGGATACCTGCTCATGTTGGTGCCACGCAATCTGAGCTTGGGATTTGGACGCTTCCATCGCCGCACGCCCATCAGCCAGCTCCTTTGTTTCCTTCTTGCGAAGGACAGTCATGCGCGCATCTTTGCCCTTCCAGAAGTCAATTGCATCGCCCAGTTCCCGGATCTTCCTTTCCATGGCGACGCGGCCAGCCGTAGCATCTTGCTTAAACTTCTCAGCTGTTTTGAGGGCCTGCTTCTGCGCCTCAATCGTGGCCGTCATCGCCTCAGCCCGGGCGGACAAGCTATCTCTTTCGCCCCTGGCTCTCTGGAAATCCAAGTAGGCTTGTTCCCGCTTTTCCCTCTCGCTCTTGAGCTCGCTCTGGAGTTTAGAGACCTGCTTGCTTAGCGACGAGGCGGCTCTGCTTTTGGCTCGAAGATCATTTTCAACCTCGCTGCGAGCCCAGCCAGCCACGTTCTCCAGGCCTTGTTCGAAGCGGTCCTCGTCCCGCTCCATCTTGATCTGGAGCTCCTCAATGGTGCCGAGGTAGTGGCGCTCTTCATCTTCCAGCTCGGCCTCTCGTCGCTCCAGCTCTTTCTCGCGGCTGGCCACTCGCTGTTCCCAAGCATAGAGCAGCTCTTCGTCCGCCGCCAGCTTCAGTTCACGGGCGCTACGAGCTTCCTCCCCGGAGGGAAGCCGCAGCTCGCGAGCCTGCGAGTGCTCCCCACTGTCGGAGGTCGGGGGCACTAGCCGCGCCAGTTCGGCCCGGGAAGAAGACAAGAACTCCGAGACGCTGGAGAACGTCTTGGAGAACCCGGGGCCTTCCTTGACTCTCCCAGGTTCAGGGCAGGGGTCAGCGTTCCTGGGGGCGGAGCCCCCAGGGATGTACCCGCCTGCTGCGAGTCCTCGCGGTCCGAGGGTCGCCTGGGGATCCACGTCGCGCCTCTCCCCAGGGCCTTCCGCGCCGACAGCCTCCGCCTCGTCTGCGACGACCGGAGCCACCCACCTGGTCCTTGGGGCGGACTGGGGGCTCGGAGTTGCCTCCGTCGGAGGTATCGGTGGAGCTCGACGCTTCGACGTCTTCGCCTCTCCGGGGTCGCTTGCTTGGCCACTCCGGGGTCGGACTCCTGTGCAAGAAATGAAAGTCAGAAGTCAGGACGGCGGCAGAAGAAAAACAACTCCGCTTTCAAAGACAAGATGCCATCAAAACTTACCGGCGGGCTCTCTTCGATCCGGAGAAGCTCCACCTCTTCTGCACCAAGTCGTCAAAGAGGTCCGGCAAGGACAGGCTCTCATCCCCTACCTCCATGTCAGCAAGGGGAGGAGGGATGGCCTCCGACACCTGATCGGACTCCTGCAACGACGGCGAGCTCGGCGACACAGGCTGCTCTGGGAGTTCGTCACCCGGCGGGTTTGTCGCCGCCCCGGAAGGAGCGCCGGGGCCTCCGCGCCTGTCGAGGTGTGCCCTCGGCAAGTCCCATGGTTGCTATACCTAGGGTTGATTGTGTGGTAGAGAACGCGTAGTATCGGTGGAATCGACGGCTGACAAGCTAGATTTACCCAGGTTCAGGGCCCTCGAGTGAGGTAAAACCCCTACTTCTGCTTGTCTGGGTTTATGGTATGAATATGAGGGTTACAAGGGTTCGACGAGCTGCTGATCTCGTCGAGATTCTGGTGGCTATGGATTGCTTGTCCTTGATCGATCACCCTCCCAGCCTTTATATAGGAGGCTAGGTCTCGGGAAACACAACCGACCAAGGTTACATGTATGGAAAGTCTTAACCGACTATTATTTGATCTAACTTGGAAAACACTCTTCGTCTTGGGCCTTCCTTCGTGGGCTTCGATTAATCCTTGGGCTTCTTTGATCATCACGTGCACCAGGTACCCTTATGCTGGGGTACCCGCAGAGTATAACCTCGTCATTAGCCCCCGAGTACTTGCTTGCCTCGAAGAGTCGAGCATGTGCTCCCTTCATCGTGCACGTCATAGTTTTCTTAGCTTGTTCTTCTGACCCGATGTAATTCTTCAAGCTCTAATTTGTTTCAATTATGTATGCTAACCAAGGGATACTGACATAGTAGGCCTGATTCACTCGAATATCGAGCTCAGTTAACCGCACATTTGGGCGAAACCATACTAGCCTTCAGTCAGACTCGAGTCCCCGGACTCGAGCCTGGAACGCAGTCGAAAGATTTTGCCTAGGGATATTGACATAGTAGGCCTGATTCACTCGAAAATCGAGCTCAGTTAACCGCACATTTGGGCGAAACCATACTAGCCTTCAATCAGGTTCGAGTCCCCGGACTCGAAGCTGGAACACTTTTGAAACTTTTGCCTAGGGATATTGACATAGTAGGCCTGATTCACTCGAAAATCGAGCTCAGTTAACCGCACATTTGGGCGAAACCATACTAGCCTTCAATCAGGTTCGAGTCCCCGGACTCGAAGCTGGAACATACTGGACAGACTCGACTCAGGCCGTTGTAGGTCTTACTGATTCGTTCTGCAGTTTAACTTTTGATACCTAACGCGTCCGTCAGGATTTTCATCATGTCTGTTGACACGGAAAATTTCAAGGGAAAACACTGTTGGAGCGTCCCTCGGCCCATCTCGATTGCTCGGCGGGTCTTACCTTTACATTTGCGTATGCAGCATCCGAAACATCTGCGATTGGCATAGTTCGGGAATTTATGAAGTTTGATTCTTTGTTTTGTGAAGTACTTAATGCTTTCAATCGAGCCTGTATTCGAGTGAATTTTTCTTACCTTGTTTGGAAATCTATGGGAGCGCGACAGCGCTCCCATGGGAGTAGCCCCCGAGATTGTGGTTTATTGTCTTGCAATAGAGGACAATCTCAAATCATCCTTTTACTCTGCTTTTTGTCAATCGAAATATTTTGTCTTTGAAATCTATGGGAGCGCGTCAGCGCTCCCATGGGAGTAGCCCCCGAGATTATGCTTTATTTCGTTTGAAGTAGAGGATAATCTCAATAATTTTGCTCCTTTTTGATCAATCGCAACAAATTTTTGATATGCTCCCATGGGAGTACCTTTGCTAGTCGAATCCTTGCGTCGATTGTAGTCTCGAACCCACCACTCGAATGTGGACGTTATCACTGCCCCTGACGTCATTCATGACGTCTTTGGCGTGCGCCCGCCAATTTGACAAGACGTGTCTGTGTGGGCCCAATGCTCAGAGTTTTGACCGCAGAAGACGCCGTTTCAGCTTTGATTTGACCGGACGTGGCGAATTTTTCGCCGCGCCATCATAACCTCCTAGGGTTTTGTGCGTAGTGGGCGACGTGGGATGCGACGGTTGCTCTCTGCGCCCGCCACGTGTACGGCCAGATGCTATGTGCATTTGGACGGACGATTACGATGGGTTTTGCGTTGTGCGGTAAGTAGCAATATTTGCGCAAGATTCTGATTTACTTGCCATTCACTTCCTCTGTTCCTCTTCTTCCTCGCGCACCGCACACCATTGCTCTGCCTCCCAAGCTCCTTGCCGCTTGCTCCTTGCGCAATGGCGCCAAAGAAGATCAAGCGTGCCGCTGCAACTGCCTCCGCCACCGATCCATCGGACAAGGGGAAGGATGCGGCCGGCGAGTGAGCCTGCCGATGCGCTTTTGAAGATCCCCGGTGACTGGACCAGATCCAGTGTAACCGAGGATACCCTTTCTGAATATCGTCAGAAGGGTTGGCTGCCACCAGCTGACCAGCTGGCCGCGCGTGCTCCAGGTCTGGAGGTACGCCCTGACCCTCGCAACGGCGAACGCGTCTGCTTCGCTGAATTCCTTCCCCGCGGCTTCTCTCTCCCTTTGCATGATTTTGTGCGAGGGCTTCTGTACGCCTATGGCCTACAGATTCATGATCTTACTCCCAACAGCATTATGCATATCGCCTGTTTCATGGTGCTTTGCGAGTGTTTCTTGGGAGTGTCCCCCAGCTGGGCATTGTGGAAGCATATCTTCAAGGTGCGCCACAATTGCCGGGGTAAACGCCCTTGCCCGGTGGGTGGATTTCAAGTACAAGTGCGAAGCGATTCGCATTACTTTAGCTTGAAGACAGTCGACTCTGCCCAAGGTTGGCGGACCAAATGGTTCTATGTGCCAGTCGACCAAGTGGTGCTCCCAGCTTTTTCGATTGAGAATCCTCCGAAGAAGACGGTGGCCTGGGACCACCCCATCTCTCCTGCTGAAGCCAAAGAAGCCACCCCTTTGCTGAATGAGATTGGAAAGTTGCTGAAGACTGTTTCTGGTATTCAGTTGATCAGCACTTTTTGAAGATGCGAGTGTGGCCCATGCGCCTTCGTGCCCACCCGATGTGGCAGTATGAGGGTCCACTCGACAGCACCAGGATGAGCGCCTCCGAGTTGACGCCAAAGGAGCTCAGTGCTCAGGTGAAGAAAATCACGAGCATCAAAGCTTCCACAAAAATCGACTTCAACTTCTCCCACGTCCCTACGGGCCAGAGAAGGCCTTACCCGCAGTGAGTGATTCTTTTTGCCGTTTTTATGCCTCACCATCTGCCTTTGCATCCTTTTTGCTTCCGTTCTTATGATTATGAATTGTACTTGCTATTAGGGTCACTCGACTACCACCTCTCTCCCTCCTCTACCCGAAGCCGGGCCTACTGTGGAGACGGCAGTACAGGAGGAAACCAAGCTGCCCATTGCTGACCCTGCTTCTGCCCACTCGACTCCTCAGGAGAATCCCGAAGAAGAAACAGGGAAGAGGTGGAACAGATTGTAGCGGATGCTTCGGATGAATCAGATGCTGAGCAAGGTCCTCGCAAGCCTAAACGCCAGCGTTTGGTTCTTCCGGAGTCTTCGAGTACAGAGGATGAGCAAGGGGACACCGGAAATTCGGGTATCCCTTCTCCTGCCAAAAGCCACCCCTGACTGTCTCCCCTCTGGCCTCTCGTCCTCCTGCCACTTCGAGTAACACCTCTCGACTGGGTGTTTTCTCTCTTGGTGACGAACCTGAGTCCGATGAAGAAGATGAGCCAAGGTTTGCTTAATGTTATATTCTTATATTTGCAGCCGCGCCTTTATGGTTTTGTTTTTTGATTGCATGTGCTTTTGCTTTTTGATACTAGTGGCAAATCGCCATCTCCCCCTCCAGTCGCGGACACATCGATTGTGGCGCAGCCATCCACCCTTCCAGAGGCAGCACAAGGCACCGTTCTTGAAGCGGCCAAGGACGCAACTGAGCTGATGGTTGCCATTTGAACAAGGAGAAGGCTGCCCCAACCGCGGATGTCGTGGCTTCCTCCTCCAAGCCTGCCTCTTGGACTGATCACGTGAGTGCTTCTGTTATTACTTATACTTGAAAATTTTGTTTCTTCTGCACTCGACGATAACATGCGTATTCTGTTTCAGCCTATGTATGCCGCCCTGGCCCCTTGGGTCCAGTCCTTTGTTCGGGTGGAGCAAGAGAGGGACTCCCTGCAGTCAACTTCGACTGAGCTTGCGCGTAAGTGTTTTTTGCTAAAAACTTTTCCCTTCTTTTGAAGTTATGATACTAATCGAGAATGTTTTTGAACTCCGCAGAAAACAAGAAGTCAGCTGAGGAGCAAGTGGAAGGCCTGAAGAAACAAGTGCAGGACTTGCAAACCAAGCTCTCCACCCAGCAGTCTGAATCGAAGAAAGCACTTGCTGATGCTCAGGACGCAACCACTCGCCGGATAAGGAGCTTGCTGCACGTCTGCTGGGCTTGGCCCGTTCTGCCAAAGGTGAATGTACTATTTTTGCGAGTAGCTCTTTGGTTATTTTAGCAGCTTTTGCTCATAACTTATGCTTTCTGAATTTTGAAGGTTCCGAAGGCACCTCGGCTTCCACTAAGCCATCGAGTGACTCACTGTCACTCGATGATGCAATAACGGAACTCGAGTCTGTGTTGTCCAAGACCAAAGGCGAACTGGCTACCATGACCAGCACCCTTAGCAATTTGCACGCGGGGATGTGTCCTACAGCCGCCGCTCCCTCGACTGCAGAAGGACTGGCTGCAGCTTTTGGCGAAAGATCGTCGATTGTGGCGGATTTTGCCCGCGAACTCACGGTACGCGGCTCGGAGTACACCCTCAGGCTTTTGTTAGGCAATGGTGTAGAGGCCGATTTCGACAGTGCTTTATCGGACTACCCGAAAAAGCCTGATGGAAGGCCGCTATCATTCAGGGGTGTAACCGAGCCAGCTACTCGTCTGAGCGAAATCTGCGTCCAGACTATGGAGCGCCGGGCTGAAGCTGTTAGGGCTCAGTCGCGTAAAACTAGGGCAGAATCCATCTCACAGGCCTAGGAACTTTTTATTCTGTAATTTGATTACTCGAACCTGGCATGTATGCTTTTGCTACTTATGTTTATGCTAGTATATGCTTTTGGGTGCTATTGTTTGAATGAAATTTGCTGAATCATCTGAATTTTGCAACTTCGTGTGTCCGGGCTTCTGAATGTTGCGTTTTATGAACCAGCCACAAGAGTGCGAGTTGGTGGACCTTCTCCTTCTCATATTCGAACATCTAGTCGAGCAAGGGATGATACGAGGGCACTTGCTCTTGCAAAGAATCGAGTGAGTGAACTAGAGCAAGAACTCAAAAACACTCGATCTGAGTTGGAGCTACTGCGTTCCAAGCCAAGTTTTGCTACCCAACGCGAGGATTATGTTCTTGGCGAGATGGACCACATAAACAGGCAACTCCAATGTGAGTTTATGACACCATTTTTGCTTAAAAAGTTTTCTTTGCTTGCATTATGCTTTGGACCAATAGTTTTTTGGCCTTTTGCAGGTTTTGTTCCTGATGCCCAGCAAGAAAATAGGAGGGTCAACGACTCCTGATAGTGCTGTTGATGTACCAACTACTGGCAGGCAGCATTTTTATTTGGACAAGGTGCACGCTCGCACACTTGCTACTTTGAAGGATCGAGTATGGCGAAACGCCCAAGTGCTCGAGATGTGCAGACGTATCTTCACTCGCCTAAATTATGCGCTTTTCCCGTCAGGGCCTCAACCTCAAGGCTTGTTTCCCTTGATCGATATCTTTCGAGTGACGGACTCAGTCAAAGAGTCTTTGATGCAGCTTGCTATTCTTGGATCCAACGCCACTATGGCTTACATCCGAGACCGTAAGCCAAATTTTCGATTCGACCTCCTGCAACTGGCACACTTGTATCCAATCACATTTGATCGAGACACGCTCTGCTGCTGAGGAACTCATCGATTGCTGCAAGGAGCAGCTTTTTGGTTCTGTACTGGATACAAAGGATGAGCCAGATTCTTAACTTGTAAACTTTTTGAAATCCTAGGCATTCTCCATGTAAATATGTTATCTTGTATTTGTGGCGAAATATTTATATGCGTATATTTATGACAGCCCCCGAGTCTATCGAGTGGGATTTTTGAGTAGTTTTGCCAGCCCTCGAGTATATCGAGTGGGTTTAGTATTTTTGCTTGACCCAGCCCCCGAGTATATCGAGTGGGGTTTTGTATACTTTTGCTTGACCCAGCCCCCGAGTATATCGAGTGGGTTTTGTAGTATTTTTGCTTGACCCAGCCCCCGAGTATATCGAGTGGGCTTGGGTTTGATGCTCGAGCCCCCGAGTGTTTGAATAGGGTAAACAATAAAAGGCATATATGAGGAAAATGTATCTTTATTCGAAATGTGTTTTCGACCAGCAAGCCGCCTCATTAAAACCTTCCAGTCCCCTTAGGTACCCTGGTAAGGGAAAAGAGTGCGTCTGAAACCTGCTGGTTCTTCCGATATTATGCGCCTATTACATATCTATTCATAGAACTGACGCAGATGCGTCCTTCTATATACTAGTGTGACTTGACGACATGTTGACCGTCTCTGATCCTTCACTCGCCTGCCCCTTGTGCTTCATCGCGTCGTTGATGACCTTGAGCCCTCTGTCGATTGCCTTTTTCTTGCTTTCTGGTAGAGGTGTATTGGAGACCTCAAGCTCGGCGAGTGATTGCTCCATCCCGTACATCTCTGAGATTTTGCTGAAGTCACGGTCACATGAATCTGACCTTTGAAAGTTCCCGTTGATCGTGATGACTCCTTTTGGCCCTGGCATTTTGAGCTTGAGGTAGGCGTAGTGTGGGACGGCCATGAATCGAGCGAAAGTGGGGCGCCCAAGTATTGCATGGTATTGTGATTTCCAATCGACCACTTCAAACTCAATCGACTCGGTTCTGAAGTGAGTAGGGTCTCCAAACGTAACATCGAGTTGTATGGTGCCTTCTGGGAGCACTGCTTTGCCTGGGACGATGCCGTGGAAGGTACTTGCGGACTTTGGCAGATTTTCGACTGATTTGTTCATTCTACGCAGCGTATCTGCAAAGATTATGTTGAGACCGCTACCTCCGTCCATGAAGACCTTGGTCATGGCGTAGCCTCCAATTTGAGCGTCGAGTACCAAGGCTGCATGCCCTGGTCGATATACTGCGGGTGGGTGGTCCTCTCGATTGAAGTAATCGGAGTTTCTGACCCTTTCAAAAAAATTGTGATGGCTGGGGGTGCCATGACCGCCATATTGACGTGTCGAGTGTGTAATTTTTGCTCTCTATTGGAGGGACGTCCTCGCTGGATCATGTTCATCTGCCCGCGAGTTACGGGATATTTTTGTTCATCTCCTGCTGCATCTGGTGCACGGCTGCTGCCATTTGTGTTCCCGTAACGGGTTGTGCTGGCACCATGTATACTGGTGTCGATTGCGCTGGTGCTGGTGCAGTATACACCTGAGTAGGCTGTGTTTGTGGTGGTATGGAATATACCTGTGCTTGTTGTACTTGTTGCGGTGCTGGATATGCCTGAACAGGTTGTGCTTGTGATGTAGTCGATGGAATCTGCACTAGTTGAGGAGGTGCACGCCCATCTCTTTGCAGTCGCAGTATATGTTCAATCGCAAGTTGATCAAATTCCCTGCAATTTCTCAGCGAGTGGTTAGAGCGAAGCTTACCATCATCCCCTTTGTAAAGATGGAACCTGCAATAATCGTCCATCTTCTCCTCGATTGAACGCTCAGGATCTTTGTCTGCTCGCCTGCGCCACTCTGGCCTTCTGTAGCTATCTCGGTCGTCGCGTCTGTGCTCTCGACTGTCACGTCGATCGTCTGTACGGTGGTCTCGATTACCTCGGCGATCGTCGTATGATGATCTCGATTATCACGATGATCGTCGGTCGTCTGTCAGTTTGGTCGCGACTGTCCCTTGACTGGACAAAGCCTGCTGCAATGAAGTTTGGATGGTCATCGTCGTGATAACGATTCTTGCGTTTGCGCCTTCGATCATCTCTGTAGCTATCTCTGCGGTCTCGACTGCCCCCTCGTGATTTTCATGTGATGCTACAGGTCGATTGCCTCGTACGGAGTCTTCTCCGTCTGCCCACTTTGTTGCGAGTACCATGAGTGCGGCCATTGTTTTTGGGTCTTCTCGACCAAGTGTTTCTTTGAAGTCTTCCCTCCAGAGTCCGTTTTTGAAGGCGTCGATTGCCCTATCTTCTGATACGTTGCCTACTGAGTTACGGATGGTGGTCCACCGCCGTATGTACGATCTCAGAGATTCATCTGACTTTTGCTTGCAGGTCCGGAGCTCCTCGAAGGTTTTGGGGCGCTCACATAGAGGCTCGAAGTATTTGATGAAATCACCCTTGAAGTGTTCCCACGAATCGTAGTATGATTCGGGTAGCGATTTGAGCCAATCGCGAGCCGTTCCTTCCATCATAAGTTGTATGTACTGCATAGCTGTAGTTGTGGTGCCGCGCTGACATCCGACTGCCAGCCTGTAATCTTCTAGCCAGCCTGATGGCTCTTGTTTGCAGTTGAACTTAGGCGTGGTAGCTAGCGAAAATTTCTTGGGCATACGAGCCTCCCGGATCCGTCGAGTGAAGCATAGCGCTCCACATGGCCCGATTTCTGCTTCCGAGTCTGAGCTGTTGCTGTATGACCTCCTCGAGTGGCTCCTACTGGAACGATGACGGCGTGAGCTTTTTCGACTGCTCCTTCCCCGAGGGCTTCGACTGCGACGGTCCCGATCTGTATCTCTCCTTGGAGTTGCTTGTGGATGCTGTATGGCTTGTGCTGCTATTGCAGTTGTTTGTACAGTTGGAGGTGCTGATCCCTCTTTGGGTCTCCTGCAGGAGGTTCGATTGTTCTGAGGTAGGTGCCTAGCGTCATCAGCGCCCCGGCTGGCTCAGTAGGTATGGGAACTCCTTCCGCGTCGACTGCCATAAAGGCTGGGTTTAGGTTTCGAGTGACCGCTGCACGATCTGCGTCTCCGAGGTTTGAATCGTGACCTACCGCGGGTCGTTTCTGCCTGTTGAATTTACAGACAATGCTCTTCGTCGAGCACTCGATATGCTGGCTTGCTTTTTGCGTTCTTCGAGTACTGCTCGGTAATTTTTTAACCGTATCGATTCTTGCCATTGGAAATATTGTAAGGTTAATACCTCTTCTGGAGTTGCGTTTGCTGGTAGCATTGTGCAGCTCTCGATTACTTTGCTCACTTTTTCCGCCATCTCTGCGGTGATGGTCAGCGTGGTTGTTCCGTCTGGCATGGTGACTGTGCAAGGGTATTCTGTAGGTCGACGGCATGTTGCGGCTGCTGATGTTTCTGCTGTACTCGCGGTATATACCTGATACGGTACCACCCGATCCTCCATCCATGTGTTGCTGATGCGTTTTATGGATTCGGCGTCGTCATCCAGGCTCATGTTGGAGTTGCTTTGCTTGTTGGGGTTTCCGCCACAATCGAGTATATCTTCGAGTGCTTTGTCCAGGCTGTCTGCGTCGCAGGTGAATATCTCGTGGCTAGCACGGATTTCTGGGCCGTTGAGATCGGCGAGATATATGTTGTCGTCTATGTTCTCTTCGTTCCCCGCGACGTCGTTGCAGTCGACGATGTCGTCGAGTGACTCGATTGAGTTGTTTGGGCGGTACGCAGATTCGATCTCGCTTCTTCCAAATCTTTTTGCCACCTCGTCACGGAACTCTTGCGAGGTCATGGACGTTGCAGAGTCGCTTGGCGATTGGATCGGGACGATCTGTGACGATGTCGCGCCCAAGATGGATGGTGTTGCAGTCGAAGCGTTGTCGATTGTCTCCATGTCGAGTGTCTCCACGTCGAGTGGATCTAACAGGTCCTGCACACCATCTTTATCGACAAAGAAGTTAAATTTTCCAACCGTAATATCCAAACCTGATTCGAGTCCGGCGAAGGCTTGTTGAGCTTCCATCGAGTGCGGCGTGAGCCTCCTTGGAGATTTTGGCGAGTGATCGCTTTTTGAATTGATGCTGGTGGATCTTGCCGGCGAGTTGCTGTTTGCAACGGTGGTTGGTGATTTGCTTTTTGATGATGCAGTAGGCGAGTTACCTTGTGCAGATGCGATCATCGGGTGGCCGCTTGATGATGAAACCGGCGAAACCGTGAGCCCAATACTACCTTTTCCCACAGACGGCGCCAATTGTCGAGGTGTGCCCTCGGCAATCCCATGGTTGCTATACCTAGGGTTGATTGTGTGGTAGAGAACGCGTAGTATCGGTGGAATCGACGGCTGACAAGCTGGATTTACCCAGGTTCAGGGCCCTCGAGTGAGGTAAAACCCCTACTTCCTGCTTGTCTGTGTTTATGGTATGAATATGAGGGTTACAAGGGTTCGACGAGCTGCTGATCTCGTCGAGATTCTGGTGGCTATGGATTGCTTGTCCTTGATCGATCACCCTCCCAGCCTTTATATAGGAGGCTAGGTCTCGGGAAACACAACCGACCAAGGTTACATGTATGGAAAGTCTTAACCGACTATTATTTGATCTAACTTGGAAAACACTCTTCGTCTTGGGCCTTCCTTCGTGGGCTTCGATTAATCCTTGGGCTTCTTTGATCATCACGTGCACCAGGTACCCTTATGCTGGGGTACCCGCAGAGTATAACCTCGTCAGCGCCCGCAAGATAATCCTTGAGGAGTCACTTCGTCGCCTTCGTCATCCGAAGTCCCAGGTTCTTCAGGAAACGTCCCCGTGGGCAAGACTTTGCTCCCTTGGCCTACCTCCTTGAAGACTGCGTGTTTTGGGTACTGGCGGGGGACTCGATCTTGGTAGTACCCGCCACCCCGTACTCATTGCACTCTGGCATCGAAGATCGGATACCGTCGGCGGCCGGATCTTCGAACAGCGGCAAGGTCTCGTCCTGGAACTCGAAAGGTACCCATGGCAATATGTAGCCCATGGACAGAGCCCAGGTGGTTTCTGTCAAGTGGAATCTAGATCGTGGAAGGCTGCTGCCCACCTGATTGAGTTCCCAGAGCGGGCGGCTCTGGAATTGCAGAGGAGCAATCCCCCTGTGAAGAAAGTCTGCCAAGATCATGGCACCCGTCACTCCCCTTGCGCGGAGCGCGGCCAACCTGTTGATGACTGGAGCCAGTGCTTCCCCTTGAGAGCTTCTCTCCTTCGAGTGTGCCAGTCGCTCCGCTGGATAATATGGAGTCGTCAGATGGGGATTGGTCCCGTCAGCTTCGACAAAATACCAGTTGTGCCTCCATTCTCCAACCGAGGCCTTGGTGAATGTTTCCGGGTACTGGTGCGCCGCATCTCTCCGGAGGCAGAAAGAGACACCGCCAGCGATCCACTTGGACTTCCCCAGGCGTGGAACGAAGAAATGGCGGAACAGGGCCACCGAGGGCATGACACCCGCAAATGCCTCGCAGGCATAGGCAAAAGTAGCAAGCATCATCACGGCATTGGGGTGCAAGTGCAGCATATGCAATCCGTAAGCCTCCAAGATTGCCGCGAAGAACTCAGAGAACGGAGGAAGAAGGCCGACGACGGAGAAATCGTGGAAAGTAATCACCTCCCCTTCTCGTTGAGGACCGCTCCCAGGGCGCACCACCACTCCCTCAGTACCGCGGAAGCTCGCGGCCAGGGATTGGCGGACGCGTTGGATGGCTTTCTCCGACGCATACTCACTGGGAGAAAGGAGGGCCTGAGTCACCCTCATCGAGGGCGGCGCTTCGGCCAGGGAAGCCTCCATCGCCATCTTCTCGGCGGCGGATTGCGACATCTTCCTCACTCCCGTCCTATCTCGCTTAGGCGGCATGGGCTGGGGGCAAGAACAAGGAACGGCGGCGGCCAAGGCGGGAGGCGGCGATTGGCGAAGTCAGGGAGAAGGAGTCTCCTGGGCGGCGATTTGGGGATTTCGGCGAATCTGGAGAGGTAACGGCTACAGTGGAAGCCAGTCGTGGCCTATAAGGCATCCCACACGTCACGTCGCGGCCCCATTACTCCGACGGACGTGGGGATCGAGGGGGCGTGCCGATTTCTGCGCGTTTCGCCCGTTGGATTCCAGGATAAGCAAGGGGTCCGTATGAATCGCAACGTTCGCCGTGATTCAGTCAACAGGACCCGGGGCTCGTCTCTACCTCGCCTCGGCGGGTCCCCAACGGAGCTGAGAAGACCAAGTACCCGGGACCCACTTTGACCTATCTTTAGGCCATGGCCCCAGCAGCTGGAGTAAGATCCACAGGGACCATGCCCGGGTGCTACTGTCGCAACAGTGGAACATGGGGTTCCCCTAGTACTGCCAAAGTGGGTCCACCCCATGTGGGCCCAAGATGAAGATGGACAAGACCAAGACTCAAGCCAAGCTGGCGGGTTCACCGTCAGGACATGCATGACCTACGACGACTAAGGGCTCCGGTCCTGGGGACCTTCCGGGTCCCCGAATCAAGCAAGAAGGCCAGGAAGGACCCGAGAGCCCGAGTTCCCGGCAGGAGGCCAGGCTCCCTCCCGGGTACTTCCTACGTTCCTGTGGATAAGCACTCCACCTCACCACGGAAGACTTGGGAAGCAAGGCGAAGGCAGCGCGGGCGGGAAGCACGCCCCGTGGTGGTGTCAGCTCCTGTCCACCCCAGGGCGGACGCTCCCACCTAACCCAGAGGAGACGCTAGGCTGAGGAGAGGCCACGTCTCCGCCTAAACTAGATGAGGAGGGTCCTTTACCCCGAAGGTCCCTCATGCTCCTCACGTGACCCTGTGGCAACCCCTTAGCCTATAAAAGGAGGACCAATGCGCGGGAGGAGAGAAGAAAGAAAGGGAAAAGGAGGGCAATATAGAGCAAGGGCGAACACAAGCTAGAACCAGAGCAAGACTAGACTAGGGCTGCGGAGGTAGAGAGGAAGGTGATCTCCTCCGGGTCAGGATATGTCCTTCTTCTACCTCGGGCCAAAACCCTTCCGGGTACCCTGTCCGGGAGGTTCCATTGTAAGCCACACTATGAAGAACTCATCAATCCAGACATGCAGGAGTAGGGCTTTTAGCCTCCGGGCGGCCTGAACCTGGGTAGCTCTTTGTGTCCCTTTGGTTGCATGCTTTGATCGTAGAGAGGAGAGCTTGATCTAATCTCCGCCCAAGAAGACGATTATCAGCCTCCTTCGCGCCCCGTGCCGAACCTAAAAGGGGGTATCCTATACTCCCGGTGTCCGTGCAACGAGACACGACAGTAACATACAAATTTCCAGATTAAAAGTATACAAATCACACACTAATACATTCAGCTCCTCTCTCCGGTCGGGTGCACAATAACTTCCGGCAGGCCGGCACGCTCCTCCAAGCTCCAGCCCCCGCCCAAACTACTCGCCGGACGCCGCTAGCGTTTGGTGGCTGGCGTGTCCGCCGTCCGCGCGTCGCCTTCTGGTGGTGTGGGCGTGCGGCGCTCCGCGAGATGCCCAGCCTCCTTCGCGGCGCCGGCAGGTGGCTCCTTGGTCGCCGACTCGCCGGTCCGCCGGTCCCTGCTTCTGCATGCAACGACGCCTGGCTCGCTGCTTCTCTTCTTCGCGTGGGGATTGGACGGGCGGCGGATGCGAGTTGGGAGATGCGCTGCCTGCTGCCCGTGCGATTGACAAGCTATGACATGCGAGTTGGGATGGAACTTCCAGCGAATGAGCCTAGAAGCCACTCATCGAAGGGGCCTGGAGCAAGATTAGTGGTAGTAAGAAAATTTTGATTTTTTTGAGGGCAGGCTGAAGCCTGTTTAAGCCCCCCCTAGTGGACTCGCCTTTGCCCACCAGCTAGATCAATACCAGACAATATTTTATAGGCGTGTTCTCTCCACTCCCATGGAGCCTACCTGCCATGCTCCTACTTGTCGTCGACCCGACGGGGCTAAAGAAAGAATGGCGTGGAAAATTTATTCCTTTTAACGGCATGATGAGAAAGACACACATGTCATGTAAAAAAGATTAGGGTTTGATTATACCCGTGAGCACATGATTGTACATACCCTATCCACAACGGGTAAGATATGGATATTACCATGGGTATAAAAATGTGCCCGAACATTCCCATATCATATGGGGTATGGTATCCGCGGTTACCCGTGTTAAAATTGCCATCTTTTACTTGTGTGCAAGTGTACCGCAAGCACACTTTTTTTTTTTTGAATTTATACCGCAAGCACAATAATAGCAGGGGCGAACCCAAGTGTAGCTTAATGGGGCCTATGCCCCATTCAAAATTTTAATTTCTTATAGTAATTATTCATATTTAAAGGAAATTTCTTTATATTTTGCAAATTTTTACAAGTAATCCCCCCCAGTCACTTGATTTGCCCCACTCGTATTTCTTTTTGGGTCCGCCCCTGATTAATAGTACGTCACAATGTCACATCGTCGGCTACCCGAGTACGGAGTACGTACCCCATATATACTGCTTAACTACGGGCTACGGTGCAAGCGCTACGTACGCGTACGCGGGGGACCTGGGGAAGGACAAAGATGTCGCTACAGTACGTGCCTACAACTCATGCTCACAATCGAAATCACACGCACGTACTGTAGTAGAAAGGACAAACGTACAGGAACCGCATACCGCCACGATACATTTAACACGCGTAGCCAGCTTACCTACGACACCAATTATTACACAGGAGTACTACGGTACCTAATCCAATGTTCTTTATCCCCTTATAATCTGAAAAAACTAATCCTGGATTCTCTCCAGCTAGCTTAATTAGCACTAAGCTATAGCTACTCTATACTGACATGCTGTGCGTTTCTCTTGCTGCATTGGGATAAGAGACACCACGCGATGCATCGTCGCCGTGCATCCGTTGAACCTGACGTTTTTATCACTTTGGGCATTGGAGTGAGCTTCGATTCGTCCCCGGTTCCTAGCTACTCCCTCCGTTCCACGATATAAGATGTTCCATCTATCTCATATGTTGGTTAGGTGCAAACCTAAATAAGTATACACACTATAATATGTCCACATACATCTAGATACATGTGAATGTGGATAAAAACTAAAACATCTTATATTTAATAACGGAGAGAGTAGCTTGCACGAACGGAAAGGAAACATGGCCTCGCCGGCCAGCTGCTCGCCTGCTCGCGCGCGGCGGAATAATTGTCGGGGGTTGCGGTTGGCGCTTGGCGAGACATGCATCAACCCCCGCCATTTTCCAAGGAATGCATTACAGGCTCCCACAGAGTTTGTTTAGGGCGTACGTTCATATCATAATCCTAGCTATTTAGGCATCGGTGGGGTCGGCTACTATGATGTACTGAATTTGCTTGATAATCAGCTGCGAAAAAGCGGTGAGAACTAAGAAAACAGTTGACTAAACGAAAGGGGGGGGGGGGGGGGTTCTCATTCTCTTTTCTTTTTTTATGTCTCCTCCCCTCTGTCAGCTTCCCCCGTTGAGAGTCGGTCCGGACTCCCCGGCTCCTCTCCTTCTTCTCCCTGGCGACGCTGGGAAGGGAGGCTGGCCCGTGTGGATAGTTTTAGGTGTTAGTCTTGGTCCTCCATGACATCTTGGAGTAGGTCGTCGGGGCTGTTCGGCCAGATCTGGCTCGCCCTATCTCTGATTTTCTTTCATGTTCGTCTCTGGTGGTGGGAGCGTGGCAAGTGGAGGAGCTGGTGGTAGGCATCTTTGTAAATAAAGCTGCGTTCTCGAGTTTCTCCGATGTGGCGCGGTGCCGGGTGGAGATCGCAGATTTCCTTTGCCTCCTTTTGAGGAGGAAGGAGGATAGTATATGTTGCGGTGGCTCTGTCACTAAGCGCAGCCAGCGCCAGGTGTGCATACTCGATGCATGTGCTGCTTGTTCAACCGACCGTCCATGGTGGCGAGGGGAAGGATGAGGTCGTATCCGTGGGTGCGGATGTTGGAGCGTGCTGATAGGATGGTGATGCAAGTGTTGCAGTTTCCTCGGTGATTCCCAAGCAACGGCGAGCTCGCCGTGTGGCTATATATCTATGGCCAAGAGGGTGGCCACGCCCTGTGCCCTATTTGGCGAGAGCTTCTTCCTCCTTAAGTGGAGGATCTTCTTCTGCCTCGGTGCATCCATGAAGGTTACGACTGCCCCAAGTGGTAACGTCCTCGACGGCAACAGTGCTGACCGTGTCTGGAGGCGGATCTTCGTCGGCAGGGCGCAAGGACCAGATCGTGTTTTCGCGACATGTTCCAGTGAGTGTGTTTGTTGTAAAATCGAAGGACCTGTTTCTAATTATTTTTTTATAGGATCCTTTGTGTAATTGTGTTCCCACCGCTTTATGAATGCAGTTCCTAGCTAGGTCCTTTGGGACTTTTCCCCATTTCAAAAAAACAACAACGAAGAAACCTAGTAGCAAACTTTGTTTTATTTTTATTTTTGAGAAATATTAGTGTGTGGGATTATAAACTGATCGAGCGGTCCGAAATATGGGAAGCATAGATTTGCGGAGGCCGGGGTTCTGTTCTGCCCTTCACTGAAACGCCCTCGTCATATCCGGAGCTTGGGGCCAAAACCAAAAAACATCACGTCGTCCGTCACGGAGAAAGCCATGCAACGCTTGGATGCGTGCATGCATGCGCTGCTCCCTCGGCGCGCGAACAACACAATCGATCCCCGCGCGCACCGGCCGATGATCTGATGGATCTCACTTCTCAGGGCCACTTCTTTTGGCTTATAGAGCAGCTTATAGGTCCACAGGAGCAGAAGCGCAAAAGAAGTGTATAATTTCTGGCCAGCTTCTCCCCACCGTCGGGCTCCTGCGTAGTGCAAATTTGGTGGCCCAGAGAAACTGGTATGGAGCAGCTTCCCGAGCTTCTCCACAAATAAACGAACCGGTGAACTGGACTACCCCCATGTTACTCGGTATTTACCCCAAAACTGCCACCGACTGGTGAATCGTTTTCCTCTGTTCACCCACGCGCCTGTCTCTCCCTGCTTTTCTCCACCCGCGTCAAGCTGATGCTTTTCTCTTCCGTTGCTGGACAAGTCTGTTGCATGCACGTTGTCGGGAGCAAGACGTTCCATCGATACAAGTTATTGCCTTGTGCCATCAAGGAGTGATTAGTACGTGTGCATGTCAAATACACATGTTCTCGTCATTTTTCATTTGATTCTCCGTAAATAAAATACACTAGGGGTACTATACAAAATATCTCATCCAATTTAATATCAAATTGTATTCTAGAAAAAATTGATATCAAATTCGGGGACAAAACAGATATCTCACAACTCATCACATCAAATAAGCCAAAACAGTATAAGCCCAAAAGAAATCTCCCCTCAGTTTCTGGGAGCTTCCACCCACAACAGTTTCTTCCCACCGAAATCTATAAGCAGGCTTATGCAGCCCAAAAGAAGTGGCCCTCAGTCGGTTCATACACGGCGGTCGGGAGGAATCACCGAGCTAGCTGCAGCAGCGGGTCGACGCCACGGAAGATGAGCCACACGTTGGCGTATTTATTTACAAACGCCACGGAGGCCGGCGCGAGGAACAGTGGCGCTGATTAGCGAGCGGACAAGACTCGACGAACTGGCGAAGATTTCTTCACCATCAAGTCCTCGAGCTTTCTCGTTTGTTTCTGGCGGATGCCGTTTCTCTCTCTCCCTCTTCCCTTCTAGACGTTTCCAGACTCCGCCGCTGGCTCTCTCCGCCGCCGGTAGCATCCTCGCCGGCCGGTAGAACTCCAACCCTCCCTCCCCTTTCGTTTCCCTTTGGTCTCGTCTCCTTTCAAGGTTCTCAATTCCCACCTCCCTAACATCCATCTGTTTTCTTCCCATCTTTTAATCCCCAATCTTAATCCACAAGTCCGACCCTTGGGAGTTTATTCCTCAAGCTCTTGTCGATCCCTCTCTGGCGTGTGTCTTCATCATCTCGGAAGGCAGCGAGTTCAAGGGCGACCTGGCGGTGGCGGAATAGCGCCTGGGATGGGGACGGTCCCGACCACTGTGGGCCTCATGGCTCCTCGGGTGGTTCCGATCGAGTGCGGCGAGCTGCACCTGTCCGAGTGGAGCAACTTCAGAGCTCGCGCTTTGGAAATTCTTCGAAAATCAAGCAATCAAAGGAAGTGCATGGATTTGATGCGTGTGAAGGCCAGATCCTTGTTGGGACTGGATTTAGGAGGGGAGAAGGATGATCTCTTCCTGAAGGAAGAAAGAGAGGGGGTGGACCTGCCGGCGAACTCGTCCCCCAATTTAGAGGAGCAGCTGGATGTACGGCGAGAGGAGAGTTCGGAGGATGTTTTGTTCGAGGTGCCCCAGACTGAAATTGAGGCAATTGGTAAGGATGTTTGCATAGTAAGTACAGTGGAATCATTACCTTGGACTGCAACCGGTGGCTTGTTCATTACCGTGAGTGACACACAAGCTAGGGTAGCAAAGATCATAGGATTCACAGGTACAGATTTCATCTCTGCCAAAACAGCTCTAGGTTCTGATGGGGGAAACCTTGGGATGGCTCTGTTTGTTGTTGATTTGTTCGGTATTGGGTTGTCGTTGTTACGTGTTGACGATGAGCCTCCGGACCCAGGGATAGCACTACCTCATGTTGAGGAAGAGCAGTTCAAAGAATTCAAACGCCATAAGAATCGGAACAGGGCAGAGTTGAATAGTGTGAATGGAGGAAAAGAGAAGGATGCAAAAGAAATAAATAGAGCTCTTGAGGTGGATGACGATCAATTGGATGTTGATCCGAAAATAAAGAAGAACAGGATTTCGTATGAAGGTGATGTTACTACCAAATTGATGATTGCGGGGCTGTCGGAACAGCTCCGCGAGTCCCAATGAAGCTTTGTGGCTGGAACGGCCGGGGGATGGGGAACGGGCCGGCCGTTCAAGGTCTTCTGAGACTTCAGAAGAAGGAGGACCCTGATGTGCTTTTTTTGTCTGAAACAAAGTTGGACAAGAAAGGAATTGAAAAGTTGAGGTACAAGATTGGAATGCCCCATGTGGTGTTCAAAGAATGTGTGGGAAGAAGTGGAGGTTTGGCGCTGTTTTGGAAACGTAACATAAATCTGAGCCTGCGATGGATGGGACGTATGCATATTGACGTGGACATCACTGAGGTGGATGGTTTCAAGTGGAGATTCACGGGCATCTATGGCGAGCCAAGAGTGGAAAAGAGGGAAGACACGTGGAAGCTTTTACGTACGTTGCATCTTCAGGAGAAGCTACCATGGATGTGCATGGGTGACTTCAATG
Source organism: Poa pratensis (assembly GCA_947311845.1). Lineage (NCBI taxonomy): Eukaryota > Viridiplantae > Streptophyta > Magnoliopsida > Poales > Poaceae > Poa > Poa pratensis. The sequence continues at coordinate 23,396,854 of CAMZMU010000061.1, forward strand.
AGATTCTGTATAGTTTTGAGAAACAAGGTGGGGCACAAAAACCTCAGATCCAAATGGAGCGCTTTAGAAATGCACTAAACTTTTGTAATCTAAATGATCTTGGATTTGAGGGTGATATTTTCACTTGGCGTAATAATAATTATCGAGTCGATGGTTATATCCGTGAAAGGCTTGATCGAGCTATTGCAAATCGGGAATGGTGCGCAAGATTTCCAAATTATAAGGTCGTGAACGGTTGCCCTGAGCATTCGGATCATCGACCGGTCCTTCTCTCGATTGATGGCCCATGCAGGAGGGCTCGGCCACGGCATCCTGTTTTGAACAAGAGGTTTGAAGCCCGCTGGTTATTAGAGGAGGACTGTGAGCATGTGGTCAATTCAGCATGGAAAGATGCCACTGAGTTGGGAGCCTCGAAGACAATGGATCTGCTGAAATCAGTGTCAAAATATCTACATGTTTGGAGCAGGGACGTGTTAGGCGACCTTCAGCAACGCATTAAAAAAACTCATAAAGAATTGGAGGACATACGGCGAGGTGATGTCACAGAAACAAATGTTCGAAAGGAACAAGTTGCTCGGTACAAGCTCGAAAGATTGGAGAATCAGCTTGATGTTTTCTGGAAGCAGCGTGCGCATGCGCATTGGTTGGAGAAGGGGGACCGAAATACTAGCTATTTTCATGCCTATGCATCCGAGAGGAAAAAGAGGAATACCTTAAAGAAACTAAAGGGGGATGATGGAGTGGTGGTGGAAGGGGAGGAGGGACTGAAGGCTCTCATTTCTAACCATTTCTCCTCTTTATTTACCCCCATGGCAGGTACGGACCTAAGCGGTGTTCTAAACTCGATTACCCCTCGAGTTACAAATCAAATGAACGATCACCTCACAACTGAATATTCGGAGGAGGAGATTAAAAAGGCACTTGATGAAATGGGTGATCTCAAGGCCCCTGGAGCTGATGGTATGCCAGCAATCTTCTATAAAAGGTTCTGGGGGACGGTTGGTGAGACAGTGGTAAAGGAGGTTTTACACGTGTTGCGTGGTGGTAGTATACCGGAGGGATGGAATGAGACTATTGTCGTGCTTATCCCAAAGGTTCAGAACCCTGATCGTTTAAAGGATCTTCGCCCTATTAGCCTATGCAATGTGGTGTATAAACTCATTTCCAAAGTTATCGCAAACCGTCTAAAGGCCATCCTTGGGGATATTGTTTCCCCAAATCAGAGTGCGTTTGTTCCAGGAAGGTTAATCTCGGACAACACTATCCTTGCTTATGAGATGTCACATTTTATGAGGAGGAAAAGGAAAGGAAAGGATATCTACATGGCGCTAAAGCTAGATATGAGTAAGGCATATGACAGAGTGGAATGGTCTTTTTTGGAAGGAATGATGAGGCGTATGGATTTCAATGAGAGCTTTGTTCAGTTGGTTATGAAGTGTGTCACTACTGTTTCCTATCTATTCCGAGTAAATGGTGACCTAACCGATGTTGTGATTCCAGGGAGAGGCTTGAGACAGGGGGATCCTATCTCCCCTTATCTTTTCCTTTTGTGCGCGGAAGGTTTTTCGGCTATGCTAAATAAAGCTGAAAGTGATGGGTTGATCAAGGGTATTAAACTTGCATCAACGGCGCCACGAGTAAATCATCTCTTATTTGCGGATGATTCCCTGTTACTTTTGGAGGCGAATGTGCAAACAGTTGAGACAGTCAAAATGATCCTACAAATTTATGAAGAGTGTTCAGGCCAATTTATAAATAGAGATAAGTCCTCTGTTATGTTCAGTTCCAATGCAAAAGTTAATACATAATTTTTATTATTGCAAGTACTTGAGCTTGGTGCGGAGGCCACTAGTGGCAAATACTTGGGACTGCCAACTTACGTCGGAAGGTCAAAAACTCAGTGTTTTGCATATATTAAGGAGAGGATTTGGAAAAGAATTCAGGGATGGAAGGAGAAGCTTATGTCCATAGCCGCAAAGGAAATTCTAATAAAAGCCGTAGCACAAGCTATTCCCACATATGCCATGGCATGTTTTGATTTGACCAAGAGTTTATGTGATGATATAAGTAAGATGGTGTGCCAATACTGGTGGTCGCAAAATGATGAAGTGAAAAAGATGCACTGGGTTGGTTGGGAGAGAATGAAATTACCAAAGGAGGAGGGAGGACTGGGTTTTAGAGATTTATATTCTTTCAACCTTGCCATGTTAGCTAGACAAAGCTGGCGTCTTTTACAAGCACCTGACTCTTTGTGTGCGAGAGTTTTGCGAGCCAAATATTTTCCGGAGGGTGACCTAATGGAAGCAAAACCAATTGTTGGCATGAGTTATGTTTGGAGAAGCATTTTAAAAGGGCTAGATGTTCTGAAAGAGGGGATCATATGGAGGATTGGCGATGGTTCCCAAGTTAAAGTATGGACTGATCCATGGTTACCTCGGGGTATTACTAGGCGACCAGTGACAATAAGAGGGAGCTGTGACATTGAGCGTGTTTCTGAACTGATTGATGAGACAACAATGACTTGGAAACGAGAGTTGGTTGAACAGACTTTTCATCACGATGATGCAGAGGTGATAATGGCTATTCCATTGCGAGCAAATTCTGAAGATTTCCTTTCCTGGCACCAAGATAGTAAAGGGATGTTTACGGTAAAGTCTGCATATAAGCTGCATGTTGAACTCGAGAGACTAGCAGCTGCTAGGCAGGAGGGACAGGGATCCGAAACTACTGCTATTAAATATGAAGTTTTTAAAAAGTTGTGGAAGGTTCAGTGTCCACCAAAGGCCCACCATTTTCTCTGGAGATTAGCACATAACAGTCATCCTTTGTACATGAATATAGCTAGAAAAGGAGTTGATCTGGATACAAGGTGCGTTGTTTGCCACAAATACTTTGAAGATGGAGGCCATCTGTTTCTGAAATGTAAACTTGCGAAACAACGGTGGCGTGCCATGCGTTTGGAGGATGTCAGAAGCTACTACCTTGTGCCAATGCATTGGAATTGTTACAGGAAGTTCTGAACCTGTCGACTGACGAGCAACTACTGACTGTTGCTTTCCTTTGGAGCTGGTGGAATGAACGCAACAAAGGTAATCATGGAGAAAAACATCAGCCGATTGATCAATTTCAGTTCACTGTTACAAGGCATAGGGATGATTGGAAACTATTTCTGGGCAAGAAGGAATCAACTGAAACTCAGCCTGTGTGCGTTTGGGAGCCACCACCGGTGGATTTCGTGAAAATAAACACTGATGCTTCTTTCCGTGAGAATGTTAAAGCTGGTGGTTGGGGTGCAATCTGTAGAGATAGCCAGGGAGACATCTGTTTTGCTGCAGCTGGAAATTTGTGTTCGGTAACTGATGTCTTTTATGCAGAAACTTTGGCACTCTCACATGCAGTTCAGGTTGCTGATCAATTTGGAGTGGGGCGAGCTGTGTTTGAAACAGATTGTATCAATCTGAAAACAGCCATGAATACTACCGATTATGATCTGGGCCCTCTTGGTATTCTCATCAGTGACATCAGACATCGTCTCAGATTTAACTTCATAGATGCTCGAGTTGTGTATGCCCCTAGAGGTTGTAATAAGCCTGCACATGTTTTAGCAGGTTTGGGTGTTGGTTTAGCTCAGGATGAAATTTCTCTGTGGACATCGAGCTATCCAATTTCTGTAACTCGTCTGGTTACCGGCGTTTCTGCCGTGTATTAATGGAACACGTGTGTTCCATTTCAAAAAAAAAAAGACTCGACGAACTGGCGACATTCTGGCCGGCTCCTGACGAGGCCGTCACGTCGGTCGGCCGCGGCGTGGTTTTCGGTCACGTTGCGCGGAGGCAAAATCGACAAATCTGACCCTCACGGCAAAGTTCAGCACAAAATGAACCCTTTTCGAAAGTTTAGCCGGATCTAACCCTTTCTGGTACCGCTCAACATATTGGCGGTAGACTACACGGGGTACCGCCAAGGTCACTGGCGGTATGGTTCCTGGTCCACGGTCCGCTCGTTCCGGTTGACTGCGCTGACGTGTCGATACCGCCGTCTCCCGGGGCGGTAGGGTTAACGTGGTACCGCCAATGGACGGGGCGGTACTCTCCATCACGGTACCGCCGGGATCACCGAATTCCATTATTTCGTGATCTCACGCTCCTCTTCCTCCGACTGCTCTTGCTCCTCTTCCTCTGAGTGTTCCTCTTCCTCCTCTTCCTCCGAGCGCTCCTCTTCCTCCTCGGAGTGCTCCTCTTCCTCCTCGTCATCTTCATGGACATCGATGGCCTTGGCACCGTGGCAAGCAAGCATAGCCGCCATCCGACGACACCGCTCCATTATCCTCTACAAAACAAACAAATGTGCACAAATCAATATCACTACCCAGACTCTGTTTATTGATATGTAAAGATGCGTACCGTCATGGTGGACCTAAGAGTTGTCTCAGACTCCACGGTACCGGGCATATCTGAAAGGGAATGTGCCGCCTCGTTAACGCTCCGAGTAAGCTCCAAGCCCTAAAAACGTGCAAGAAAAGTGTTAGTCACATATGCACATGACACATTGAAATTAAGATCATCTCTTGTCCTACCACACGGTTGAAAACAGGCGCGTAGTCCCTAGATGTTCCCGCACTCTCCTTAACCGCCAAGTTATACTCATTATCACCATCTTCGGCGCCTAAATCCAAACAATCTTGTGTGGTCCAAGTGGGCTTTAGCTTGAGGCGGTGTTGTTCTTCATGCCAAGCAAGGTGCACCGCATAGTCACTCTCCCTGTGCATTGTACCATCCATCTCACGGTACTTATCTCTATCATTCCACATCTCAATCCACTTGCTGTGTTTACGATCCCATTCCTTCTCTTTTGGGCACTTCTTCCGATCAATCCTATACACAAATAACAAACATATCATCAAGAATTGATATCCCAATTGATATTGTCAAGTCAAAAGTGTTCTCGCACTCGAACACTAACCTATGAAGAGCAACACTTGTGCTCTGGATTGCCGGCGGGGTTCTTTGCCTGATTGCAAATTGCCTTGCAACTCGTTGTGGGAGGTGCCACTCGATGGCATAGAAACATATCATCGGACACTTAATGCGCCATAGGTTCTCGTCACGCGTACACATCGCGTTGAGACGGAAACCCCTTTCCCGAGAGTATGGCCTCCATATGACCTACAAAACAAAAAGCATTAGTTTCAATGCTAGATGTCACAAAGGTGTGTCAAATTTAATGTTACAACAACATACCAAGTCGTAAGACAGCGTGTCAAGCTCATTGGTATAGCTCTTGTAACGGCCAATGGACAAGTCTTTGTACCCCTCCACTCTATCCCATGTGTACGCGACAGTTGGCAGCCGCCATTCATCATCACCATCTAGGTCATCGCCCCATGGAGTTGGTGTGAGTTTGCGAGGACGTCCAACCGGAATCCGCTCCCACATCCAAATCGTGAGGGGCCAAGCAGCACCGTTTAACGAGGCTCCCTTTCCCTTCTTACGACATGCATGGTCCAGCTGCACAATAACAATCATGTCAAATGCCAAATGAAAGTAACATACACAAGCAAGGTATGCAAATAAACTACCTGACGGTAAAGAAAGGCTAGACCCGCCGACCCCCAGCTGTACTTGACGTTCCAATCACGTAATGGGTCAAGCCACATCCACGAGGCCGTGTCCCCTGACCCATCTGGAAAGATCACCCGGGCTAACACATACCACATGTATGCCCGGGCATACTGCTGCACCATCGGTGCATCGGCATCCGCCGGGCATGGCCCAAACTGTCGAAGCCACGAATACGATACACCCGCTGACCTAGTATCTTTCATCCCTTCCGGCGGCACCGGTGGTAATCTGCCGGTGAGACCAAGAACCCGCTGGCGCCACCCGACAAGATCCACCCTCCCAGTCAGAGCGTCTCCGTCGATCGGAAGAGCCGTGATCATGGCAAAATCCTCAAGAGTGACCGTCATCTCTCCACACGGCAAATGGAAGCTGTGTGTCTCGGGTCTCCAGCGATCGACAAGGGCGGTAATGGCCGTGTGGTTGAACGCCGGTGGCTTACGCTTGAACTGAAGGACAAATGGGAGGAGACCAGCCGCCTCAAAGTATGGCTCGTACCGAACATCATACGGCATGTCCTCCGCATTGTGGCCCCTCATGCGCATAGGACGGATAGGCTGCGAAAGATAAAAACATGATGTGGTCACTATATTTGTAATTGCAACAATAAAATGGGGAACTTTATTGTCTTACATTAACAGGTAAGTCCATATCTCCCCTCGCGATAAGCCGGGCACGATGTTCCCTGTCGTACACCAAATCAAGCCCGGGGTAGTAAGGCTCATCCATGCTACAAAATTTGGTGAGAATAAATTATTTTGGCTCAAGGGAACAATCAATCCATACACACATCCGTATACAGATACAAATATAAGTAAATCACTATGCATCCTTACATCTTTCCATACAAGTTTTCATTTGAATCAAGCTACAAAATTAATCCATACTATGCATCCTAATACTAGCTACAAATAATAGCTACAAATACTATGCATCATTTGAATCAATCCATACTATGCATCCTAATAATAGCTACAAATAATAGCTACAAATACCGTTGCATCATTTGAATCAATCCATACTATGCCTCCTAATATTAGCTACAAAATTAAATCAAGCAAATCCACCTATTATACTTGTTTACTAGTCACCATACACAACTAAATGCAACTAAATAGCAACTCCACTGCAAGATATTAAAAGATCTAGACAAATTCGAAGTATGAACTAGGGTTTCGAAATAACACAAATCGGCTGAAATTGATGGTGGAATTGAGAGGGGTGCGGGAGATTTACCTCTCCGATGAAGTAGGCTGCAAATCCCCTAGTAAACCATCAATTTGAGGGCTCGGGAGAAGATTTCGGATGGGGAGGAGAGAGAGCCGCCGCGCCGCCAGGAACAAGGGAAGAAGAAGAGGAACTAGAGCGTCGGGCGTGCGTGGGCTGGGTTAACTCCCGGCCTCGTACCGCCAGGACCGCAGGCGGTACGGTGGCTAGAGGTACCGCCGCCGGAGGTGGCGTTATCCCACATATCCTACCGCCTGGTCAACTGGCGGTACTGCCACGTCACCCCCAGTCAACTAGATCGGCGGGCCGTGGACCAGGGTGTCTACCGCCAATGACCCAGGCGGTACCTCTTGAAGTCTACCGCCAGCATGTTGAGCGGTACGAAAAAGGGTCAGATCCGGCTAAACTTTCGAAAACAGTTCATTTTGTGCTGAACTTTCGTCTGAGGGTCAGATTTGTCGTTTTTGCCTTGCGCGGAATGGCCGCCGATGAATGAAGCTATAGCTATACTACTAGCAGATGCGCATGGAATCACTCCACTCCGATGCATGCACAGAGCGCGCATCACAGTCACAGGTACGCCGCTCGCCTGACTTCCACTGCCTGCGACAGCGGCAGTGCTGCTACTACGGGATGGGACGCAGGCCCACGGCGGAATTCCGCCGATCGACCTTCGCGCCGGCGACGTCGACGGCCAGGGGCGGAGCCAGGATTCGGACATAGGGGAGGCGAAAAGTCGACGACCATCAAAGTGAATAAACATAATAAAATATTAAGTCCAAAATATATTATTGAAAATCTATATAAATATCCAAATATATATGCTCGACCCTTGGAAACAAATCTAATAGTAATATTAGCGCTTGAAGTTGAATCAATCCGCTTTAAAAGAAATCTACTCCCTGATGGTCCCTTTCTCTTCATCTTTTAGCACATAAAAGACACCCTTTTAATAAAATAATCTACTGGTTCGTATGCTAATGAATCAGATCAACTGACTAAGATTTTAATTCGATCAAGACAGTGCTAATATAGAACAAACAACAGTCTCCTCATACCTTCAGGTGTCCCGGAGCAATGTTGAACTCTTTGTCTCTAATTGCCGGCAATCCGGCCGTAGACCGCGGGCGCGGGAGCGGAATTACACGGCGAACGCAGAACGGCGACAGCAGCGACGGCGAGCGCCCTAGGTCTTGACAAGGAGATGAGGAGACGGACAGGCAGAAAAGCAGGCATAACTTTCGATCGATTAGATTGATCGGTTGGAGCCTGCGTCCATACTTCACGATGGCCTAAGCCTGATACGTGGGCTGCTGTGTATTGGGCTTTGTTACCTCTGTATGGAATGGATCAATTAGTTAACAATGGGCTAATTAAGTGTGATTACATCCGGCCATTAGCACACTGCACGTCTGCACACACGTTTGATGCAATGACGTATGTAGTACAGTACTGAAAATCCATGAGGGGGGCGAACGGTTGGGGGGGGGGGGGGGGGGGGGGGGTCGGACCCCTGCTAGCCCCCCCTGGATCCGCCCATGTCGACGGCCCCGCGTACGTGATCTGCTGTTGTTGTTCACGGTTGCACTGCCTCATGTCAAAATCGCCGGTGCGTCTATATAGCTTGAAAAACGACGAGAGTGGCTTTGGTTAGATGAGTAGTTAATATTTGGTAAATTATCTGGTTATGTTGGTTTATTTTTTAAAAAACTAAACGATTTCGAAAACAAGGCTGTAAACAAAGATTACCTCCTAAATCTAAAACAAGAGGAGTACTTGAAGAGCCAAACAAGCACCCATTTTAGCATGGCACACCCATATTTTTAAATATGAAATTTTGTAAGCAATTTACATGTTGTTCAAATTAATTTTATGCTTAGTATTATTAGAGTTTTTTTTTTTTGCGAAACACAGTACAACGCAGACGCTCACAAATACGCGCATACACTCACCCTATGAACGCACACACGCACACCCTACCCCTATGAGCACCTCCGAGAGACTGAGCTGGCGGTTGGGTCTTGAGATTGACAAAGTCACCACGGACGCCTCGCTGTCGACGGGAACGTCGCCTCCCACTGAAAAATATTCCGCCTAAATGAGAAACAACAGCGTCAAACCTGGGGTTTGAACTCTGGTGGGTTGAGAGTACAACCACCCTCCTAACCATCTTGCCACAGGCAAGTTCTCGTATTATCAGGGAAATTCATATGCTACGACAGATAGATGATGGTACTACATGGCTTCACGTCGGCATCGCGGATGCGTACGTGGCCGTGTCATGTGTGGTTGGTGCGGTGCGCCGTCGCCCACCCCAACCGTTCCTAGCTACCAATTCAGATCGTGGTCACCAACCGCGCCAACCCCTCCCGCGCGCACATGGCTGCTTCCATGCCCAAGCAGGGGGGTACAGGCTCAAGTTAGGCTGCGCAAATGGGGAAGTCTTCCTTCCATTTGCACGTTACAAATCCGGTAATGCCCGCGACATACGCCGCCTGCGTTTACTTGCGAGTTGCGAGGACGTTGCCAGTTTGGCACTTCTCCGTCATTTGTTTGCCGGCTTGCTACTCCTTCCCCGGACTCGGCCTTTGTTTGCAACGGGAGCAGAGTCGATCAGAATGAAAGCACGGGGTATATGCTCTAAACTGCATTAGAGTATTCTGTTGAAAACTGAACCCACATGCACCCAAGACTCTGCATCGACAGAGTTTTGTTTGTCGGCTAAGCTAGTTCAACCAAGGGCATAATCATGATGCAAATTTCCGAGTCAAATGCTGGCAGAGAATCAAGCGAAGAACAAAGGTAAGTGCTCCGCGTTGTTGCTAATTTAAAAGTATACTATCATCACGTATTCACACGAAGCACAACTGTGCTCCTCAAACAACGAAGTAGCAGTACATTCGCGGAAGCTAACATCAAGAAACTAAAGAACTAGAGAGTCAGGAACTCCCAATCTAGCACAAGTTAGCAAGTCGAGATTCATCATTCAGCAATGCAATGCAATGCAATGCAACATGTTAATCCTATCAACATCCCCAACATCACACCAGAACCGGCCAGACGATCGATCGTGTGCGCGATGAGTTCAGGGGCAGAGCGTCTCCCGCACGTCGGCGAACGCCGCGAGGATGGCCGGGTAATGCCGCGGCGAGTTGAGCACGAGGTACGTCTCGAGCAGTCCCTCCGCATCCTGCTCCCCGCCTTCGAGCCCGCCGTCGCCGCCACGCTCCGGCCACTCGGCGATCATCTCCTCCATGGACCTGCGGAAGTCCTCGTACGGGTCGGCGGAGCGCTTCACCACCGCGAACCCGCCGTCCGTGGCCGCGGACGCCGTCGAGCCCCGCGGCAGCTCGAAGCTGTACCGGCAGCTCTGCGACGCGCCACGGCGCGCGGGGGGCGCGCGGCACGGTCCGGACACGGAGGCGCGCGCCTTGGTGCCGTTGTTTTTGCGCGGGCAGTTGTAGAAGTCGGAGGAGTCCGAGGAGAAGCTCCGCGAGGAGAAGAGGTTCCGGGAATCCTCGTCGTACTCGTCGTCGGAGGAGCTGCTGCTCAGGAGCCTGCGCGAGGAGTGCGTCGAGAGCCTGCGGCTGCTGGGCCGCTCCTTCCACCTCGGCAGCGGCGGCAGCGGCGCGAGGGGGAATGGCGAGGAAGGCGGGCACTTGCGGCCCTCCCACTCGCTGGCCTCCTTGGGCTTGTCGAGCGGCGCGAGGAGGGACGGGTCGGCGGCGTCGACGGAGCGGCGGCCGGCGCAGTCGATGGTGATGCGGATCATCGGGACGGTGCGCCGGGCCGACACGGAGAGGCGGCGGTCGTGCTGCCCGCCAATCTTCTTGCCGTTGCCGCCCGCGGCGGCCGCTCCTAGGCGGGCGTAGGAGGGCAATGCCAGCGGCGGTGGCGCCGCCGCCTCCTCGCCACGGCGCTTCCTGCCGCCCGAGCGCCTGGAGAAGACCGACAGGATGGCCGCGAGGCGGTGCCTCAGCTTCTTGCGGCCGGTGCCGGAGCTGTCCATGGCCGTGTTGTGTGCCGGGGATGGAAGTTCGCGACTTGGTGCGTGGATAAAGCGCGCGCGGGGTGCGGGGGCGGGAGAGGGATCGAGTGGAGTTGGTCTCTCGCGCGCTTGCGGGGTTTTAACCGCCCGTGTCCGTGTGCCGAGCTCGGAACAAAACCGCCGAGCCGAGGTGGGGGGACACGGTCGTGGCTCTGCGTGATGATGGGGACGGCCGCCACGTAACGTAGCGGGGAGCGAGGCGGTTGGTTAGGCGCGATGCTGCACTATCTCTCGCTCGCTGGCTGGCTGCATCTTGGATCCCATGTTTACCCAGCGGACGAACTCCTGGGTTTAGCTTGCTGACAAGATTGGCCTAATGGTAATGGCCCATTGTTAGTGTCGTCTTGTGTTTGCCCGTGTGGCGCATGGATGGAGAAATGGTGCAGGAGTGGGCTCGTGAGCGGCGCACGGGAATGCACACCATTTTAGCTAGCAAAAATCTTTCCGAACTGGTCCTGGGCACCCTGCAATTAGAGGTGCAGTACTACTGTTTCAGTTTCAGGGCAAAAAGATTCAGTAGGAGAGTAAAAGAAAGAGCGAACGAATGAAGTATAGATTTGTTGGCGATTTGGCATACATTCTCTGCGCGTGCAGCAGGTCTTCGCGTCGCAAGGCTGCTGCAGCCGCGCCCAGTTTTACCGCACGGCAATCGGCCGGCCAGGCGACAGTTTTGACCACCGCAAACTTTGCAGCCTGTACACCACTGCTACAGTACCATCAGCAAGTACATACAGGTACTACTGGAGTACAGTACTACTCCACTAGCATACTTACTGTTAGACTATTGTATTCCGACTAGAACTCCTATTGTAATTCTATTCGACTTGTACTACAAGCTAGGGTTAGTCTAGGTCGGTTCTCCTCTCCCCCTTATATACTTTGTAATACGGCACAAATCAATCAATCAATATACGAGTTTATCTCAAGTTTACATGGTATCAGACTTTTCGGTCCTAGGGCATGGCGCCGCCGCTCCCACCTCCTAGTTATCTTGCCGAAACAATCCGCCTTGTCACCGCCGCCGCCGCGACACCCTCTACCGCCCTGACGCAATCCTCTCAAATTTCTCTTGCCTCCACCACAAATTTCCCTCCTACTACCCTACTAGCTACTCCAATGTCTTTGGCGGACACCATCGCCGACGTTAGCCCCTTCATACCCATACTTCTTGATCTCACCGCCCACAACTACTACCACTGGCGGCATCTCTTCGATCTCCACCTCGGCCGATGCAACCTTCGGTCTCATGTCGCCGCCACGAGTGTTCCCCGCCCTGATGATCCCCAATGGGTCAAGGATGATCTTGCGATCGTCCAATGGTTCTACACGCGCATCTCCACTGGAATCTTCAACATGTTGGATCATGATGGCGCTTCCGCCGCCGACATCTAGGCCTCCTTGCGCCAACTGTTCCAGAGCAACAGCGACGCCCGGAAGAATGTGCTGCACACCGAGCTCCGCAACATGTCCCAAGGTGACGCTCCCGTGAACCTCTTCTGCCAGCGGATCAAGGCCATCGGTGACGAGCTCCGTGAACTGGGCAACACCGTCAGCGACTCGCAGCTCATCAATATCGCCGTCGTCGGGCTCAATGAAGAATTTGACAAACAGGCCTCCTTCATCCCCATGATGCGGCCCCCGCCCACGTTCGCCGAGGTCCGCTCCATGCTGCAACTTGCCGCGGATACCCATGCTCGCAAGGAGTCTCGCCCTCGGGCGTTTCAAGCCACTGCTCGTCCGCCTGCGTCCTCACCATCAACGGCTCCTGCATCTGTGCCTCCCTCACCTGCCGCCGTCCTGCCTACACCGACGGCGCAACCTCCTCCAGGATGGCGCCCGAGTCCCAATTATCGTGGGAAGAATCCGATTTTTTGGCCACCCCGCTCTCTACCGACGCCGCTGCCACCTGCTCCTGCGGCACAGCCGCCACCGCCTTCGGCTCCTCCTGCGTCCCCAAGCTGGCGTTCTCCTCATGATCCTTGGACTGGGATGGTACAGGCATGGTCTATGCCGTGGTCTGCTCCTTCGCCGATCGGTGCTCCACCCGCCTACTCCGGCTCCTGGACGCCGGGCATGCGTCCACACACCGGTTCGCCCGGGCACCTTGGACCGCGTCCTCCGGTCCACGCCTACACGGCTGCTCCATCGTACCAGATGCCTCTCCCGGCGCACCCCTATGGCGCCTCCACCACAGGAGACGGCTCGATGCCGTACCAGATGCCTCTCCCGGTGCCCGTGCATTCCCCAGCGCCCATGCCACCATTGCTGGCGACGCCGCCTCAGCCTCCTGCCTCGACGCCTGCCTGGGATCAAGCCGCCTTCTTACAGGCCATGAACAACTTTGATGCTCAAGGAAACTCAGGTATGGATTGGATTTTCGATTCTGGTGCTTCTAGTCATATGTCTTCTTCGCGCAATTTGCTGTCATCGTGCACTTCTTCTCCTTTTTCTTCCATTACACTTGGTGACGGTTCCTCCATACCAATTCATTGTGTCGGCCAATCCACTATCCCTACTACCACCACGCCTCTTCTTCTACGTGATGTTCTTGTCGCACCCAACCTAATTAAGAATCTGATCTCTGTTCGTAAGTTTACCTCCGATAACCTTGTCACCGTCGAGTTTGATCCCTTTGGTTTATCTGTGAAGGACTACCATATTAAGGCGAAGATCGTGCGCTTCAACAGCTCCGGTGACCTCTACTCTCTCCACGGTGTCCCTGCTGCCGCCCAACCTTCATCCATGCTGGCTTCCGTTGATCTTTGGCATCAACGTCTCCGCCACCCACATGCTGCACCTTTAGCTTCTATTCTTAGTGAATTTTCCATCTCTTGTAATCGTGATAGTCATAATAGTTCAGTTTGTGAGTCATGTCAATTAGGAAAACATGTTCGGCTTCCCTTTAGTAGTTCTTCTACCCGCAGTACTTTTCCCTTTGAATTATTACATTGTGACTTATGGACCTCTCCTCATGTCAGTGTTTCCGGTTTCAAGTATTATCTTGTGATTTTAGACGATTTCACACACTTTGTTTGGACCTTCCCTCTTCGTAATAAATCGGATGTACATAATATTTTCATTAACTTTCAACGATATGTCGCCACCCACTTCTTCCTCCCTATTCGTTTTATCCAATGCGACAATGGCCGAGAATTCGACAACTTTGAAAATCGCAATTTCTTTCTCCAGCATGGCATCCTTGTTCGGTTTTCCTGTCCCTACACTTCCCCGCAAAACGGCAAAGCTGAGAGATCACTTCGAACAATGAATGACATCATACGCACTCTTCTAATCCACTCTTCCATGCCTCCCAAGTATTGGGCTGAAGCCCTTCGCACGGCCACCTACCTGTTAAACATCAGACCATCCAGCACAAATCCTAGAACCACTCCCTTTTTCTCCCTCTTTCTAAACCATCCCAATTACTCTGATCTTCAAGTTTTCGGTTGTCTCTGTTTTCCTAACTCCTATGCAACTCCCTTAACAAATTAGCACCTCGTTCACTTGCTTGTGTCTTTCTTGGATACTCTGATGAGCACAAAGGCTATCGTTGCCTCGATTTGATTTCTGGTCGTGTTCATGTCTCTAGTCACGTAACTTTCGTCGAAACAATTTTTCCCTTTGCCACACGTACACCATCCACCCCATCCCAACCCACACCCAGTCCTCCTAGCCGTGCTCTACTTCCAACTCTCCAATTTCCTGCCACAGCACAACCCGAGCCTTCGCCACCCTCCACTCCTACCGCGGCACAGTTTTCCTCGGATTTTTCTGCCGCGGCACAGCCCGAGCCTTCGCCACCCTCCACTCCTACCGCGGCACAGCTTTCCCCGGTTTTTCTGTCACGGCAGAATCCCCGTTGCCCAGCCCTGCTACTAACTCTCCTATCACCCAAACTTCTGCCGAGGCTTCTCCAGAGTCTGCTCAATCCGCTGCGCCTGACTCTGCCAACCAAACCCCCCTTCTTCCTCCTCGTTCAATTCCTACCACTATCCCTCGCAATGATCATCCTATGTGTACTCGAGCTAAATCTGGATTCCGATAGCCCCGTGAACCCCTAAATCTCACTGCCTCCCCTTCTATCTCGCCTGTTCCATCCTCCTATAAAACTGCTCTTCTCGATCCTCATTGGGTTGCCGCCATGACAGACGAATACAATGCATTACTTCACAATAACACATGGCAGCTCGTTCCACGTCCTTCTAGAGCAAATGTAGTCTCAGGCAAATGGGTTTTTCGACAAAAATTTCACTCAGATGGCACTCTCTCTCGTTACAAGGCGCGTTGGGTTTGTCGTGGATATTCTCAACAACATGGAATTGATTATGATGAAACTTTTTATCCGGTTGTAAAACCAAGCACCATCCGTACTGTCCTTAGTATCGCTGTCTCCTCCGCATGGCCCATTCATCAACTTGATGTGAAGAACGCTTTTCTCAATGGCACTTTGCAAGAAACAGTTTATTGTCAACAACCACAAGGGTTTGTGGATCCCTCTCTTCCTAATCATGTCTGCCTTCTTAAGAAATCTCTCTACGGTTTAAAACAAGCACCCCGTGCTTGGTTTCAACGATTTTCCACCTTCATTCAAACCATCGGTTTTCTACCCTCCTTATCCGATACTTCTCTATTTGTCCATCATAACAATTCTCAAACTGCTTACTTGCTTCTTTATGTCGATGATATCATTCTTACTGCTTCCTCACAGTCTTTCTTAGATCACATTATCTCCCTTCTTAGTGCTGAATTTTCAATGACCGACCTAGGTTTGCTTCATCATTTTCTGGGAATTGCTGTCACCCGTGATCACAATGGCCTCTTTCTTTCCCAACGACAGTACGTGCTCGATCTTCTCTCCCGCGCTGGCATGCTCGATTGTCACCCATCCAAAACTCCCGTTGACACCAATTCCAAACTATCTTCCGATGGCGACCCTTTTTCAGACACCACTCTTTACCGTAGTCTCACGGGTGCTCTTCAATATTTAACGATCACACGTCATGAGCTCTCCTATGCCGTCCAACAAGCCTGCCTATATATGCATGATCCTCGTGTCCCTCATTACAATCATGTCAAACGAGTTCTTCGATATCTCAAGGGTACTCTCGACATATCAACTCTTCTTCTCCTACCACGATGACATCATATTCTGATGCAGACTGGGCTGGTTGTCCGGACACTCATCGGTCCACATCCGGTTACTGTGTTTTTCTAGGTAACAACTTGATTTCATGGTCTTCAAAAAGGCAGGTTACAGTCTCCCGCTCGTCTGCAGAAGCTGAATATCGACAACTCCTCTCGGAGCTTCATTGCCCTATACAGCAGGCCACCATTGTCTACTGCGACAATATTTCAGCAGTCTACATGTCCAGCAATCCGGTCCAGCATCGGCGTACCAAGCACATTGAGATAGACATTCACTTTGTCCGTGAGAAGGTCGCCTTGGGCCAAGTTCGAGTTCTACATGTGCCCTTTACTGCTCAGTTTGCTGATATCTTCACTAAGGGACTTGCTACAGCTCCGTTTGCCGACATTCGATTCAGTCTCAACATTGTTGAACCCCACGTTGATACTGCAGGGGATGTTAGACTATTGTATTCCGACTAGAACTCCTATTGTAATTCTATTCGACTTGTACTACAAGCTAGGGTTAGTCTAGGTCGGTTCTCCTCTCCCCCTTATATACTTTGTAATAAGGCACAAATCAATCAATCAATATACGAGTTTATCTCAAGTTTACACTTACATTTATTTGCCGTTGCAATCAACATGGGTGAGAATTAGGCGAACAACCGCGTATATAGGCGTACACGCTGTTAATCCTTCTTAAATGATGCTCCTCCATGACATTAAGCAACGCGCTCAGTGAGCTGTTTAGTGACAAATGCATGCGCCCACCAGCTGAGCTGTTCCTTTGGCTTACACAAGTATCTACTCTACCTACACCTATCGCGTAGACGGCGCACAGCTTTTAACGATTTGACCTTATAAAGACAAACAAAGAAACTAATCTAAAAAAAAAAAGACAAACAAAGAAACAGGTGTTAGTACTGCTAATAATACAAAACTGATGACAGATGGGCTAGTTAAGCCTAACAAACCAAAGCATGCACGAGTATCAGGACCTCAGGATAAACAAGCGCACGTTACAGTGCAGCTAGCTAAGCCCGCAATTATCTGGCCGGCGTTCTGTGCCTCCAGGCAGAACTTGTAGTACCAGCTCTATCTTTTCTTAATTGACTCCTGGATAAAAAAGGAACAGCTGTATGTATAATAGATCATCGCAATCATATTCACTTTCCCTGCACTCTCTACACCACAGAAATCATTGACTAGTCAAGGAGTGCGTGTATCTCCTGCCATTTGTGTGATGCAGGGTCCAACGGAGCAAATTAACAAGCGGAAATGTTAGATTCCCAATGATGGATGAGTGGCTGACGCGGGAGTTCTTTAATCTACAGATTGCACAATCTTATATATATTCAGAAAATAACAAGGACAAAACGTTGAGATTGTACGGTTATACAAATATTAAAGAAATCAGGGTGGTTGATTTCAGCGGCTTGTCTGTAGTCCCAGTCTGTTGATTGAGTAATCATGTACGTACGGGGGCAATTGGGACAATCAACAGCGCAAAAGGCGAAATTAGTTGATGAGATCCTGATTGCAAAGGTGCCGCTTTGCGTCAGTGCTTCATTCCTATTGTTTGCTATTCCATCCTAATGCTTGCGCCAATAGTTCCTGAGCTGAGACATGTGCAGGAGTATCTCGTCTCTGCCTTGGTTGGTTACGCTGCTCGTCATTATCCAGGGAGGTGCTGCCTCAAAATATTCACGGATCAGGTTCTGGAAAGCTTCTACGTTTTCTTCTGGTCTCTTGCCACCATTTTTCTTCTTCTTGCGCTTGTCACATTTCGTGAACACTAATGTCATTGGGACCTGAAAAGACGAGCATTGAAATGGAGAATAAGAACATTGAAACTGAACATTAATCCATGAAGATTTTCTGTTCAACTAGCTATCAATTTCCTCACACGCCTCAAGTAGTAACAACAATACATATTTGATGTAGTAGTAACTGTGTACACGTTGCAAGATGCAGAACACATCTATAACTAACAGTTGGAACATCGTTAATCAGATTTAGACATCAATGCAACAAGAGAAGAAATAAATACGGAAGACAATGATGCATTCCTTGGATGTTGCTTGTTACTACCTGTACAGAAGGGCACTCCATTATTGTATGTCCGAAACCAAGAAATATGTAAATGGATGTCCTCAGTACATATGCAATGAACATAGGTCCTTGTCCAAAGAGGAGTGTTTTGCACTGAATTGCAACAAAACAAGAAAGAGGATGGTCGAAACTCGCAAATAATAGTTGTGGGGTGGGAAGGCACCAATAAAAGGACAGAAGAACTTTAATGAACATACTGGTCGTTATTGACTGGGTAGGACAAGTTCAGGCCTTGTTGCAAAGAGTAGTGGTTTAGTGGGACGCAGCAGTAGCAGTACTACACAAGAAATGGAACGAAAACTAGCTCCAGGGCAGGAAAAAGGGCGAGACACATATTGTTACAGAGTAGTACTCCCTCCGTTCTAAATTAGTTGTCTTTCATTTGTAAAAAAGTGGATGTATCTAGACATGTTACAAGTATAGATACATCCACTTTTGTACAAATGAAAGACAACTAATTTGGAACGGAGGGAGTACTTGTTAAGATACTACCATGTTCCGAGTGGTGGGACAGAATTCTAACTTCCCAAAGAGACAAGGTAACGCCGCAGTGGAAGGCTTCTAGTTCTATACAAGGAGCGACATCGGAGCACTCGTCTGATACATTTTGAGGTGGCCGAGCTAGCTTCCAGGACATCAAGCAGTGCGACATGGCCTATGGATGCGGCCAGTCGAGTGTTGGTGTTGACTAGAGAATATCTGTTTTTGGTGAACTTATAAGGTTTAGGCATGACCCCTTCAAAAACAAGCCACCACTCTTTTTCGAGAAAACGCAAAGGACCTTTGCGTTTCATTTTATTGAAAAGATAGAGTTGTTACAATCCTCCTAAGAGGCAGGGCACAAACATGTAAAAGAACTCAGTGTACATCCCAACTGTGGGCAGTACCACTCTAAGTCCAGCCGCGCCGGCTCTAACCCACAACGCTGCTTCTTCTTTGATCTTGGACAGGACCGAGGCAGTCGAGGCCTGTGCTCCTTCAAACACGCACTCATTGCGTTGCTTCCAGACCATCCAAGGGAGGAGGAGGGTGATGGAGGCGAGGCCTTTCCTCTGGGGTTTGGGGGTGCTCTGCTTGGCATGTTGCCACCAGTCTAGCAGTGATGCTTCCTGGTTCGGTGCCGAGGCAGTTAGCTGGAGCCATGCGAGTGTTTCGTGCCACACCTGACGCGTGAAAGGGCATGCGATGAAGATGTGGTGTATGGTCTCCGGAGCTTGGTCGCAAAGCAGGCAACGCGGATGATGTTGAAGGCCGCGGCGAGCAAGTCTTTCGGCCGTCCAGCAGCGGTCGAGCTGCGCTAGCCAGTGGAAGAATTTGATCTTCGGCGGCGCCCATGGCTTCCAAATCATCTTCCAGGCGGGGCAAGTGATGGATCCTTGGAAAGTAGCAAGGTAGCCTGATTGAGCAGAGTAGGTGGCCGTGGCTGTCCATCTCCACATCAGCTGGTCAGGCTCATCCGACAGGGTCGTGCCCTCGATCGCTTGCCAGAGCTGAAGGTATTGGCCAATCTCGTGGATGCCAAACACGCCATGGATGTCTCGAGCCCAACTGTTGGCCTGCAAGCCCTCCGCGACTGTTCTTTGTTTCCTTCGTCGCTTGGGGATGCAAGCGTAGACTAGGGGCGCGATCTGAGCTGCCGACCGCCCCTGAATCCATCTATCTTCCCAGAATCGAGCCATCTGTCCGTTGCCAATCGTCATGTAGGTAGAGGCAGCGAACAGGGACCTCTCGGCGTCAGAGAATTGGAGGTCCAGTCCAGCCCAAGCTCGGTTCGTGTCAGTTCTCGCAAGCCAAAGCCATCGTAGCCTGAGTGCTAACCCGGCTCGCTCCAGGTCACGCACTCCTAAGCCGCCAAGGGAGATATTACATCTTCATCTAACTGAAAAGACACGCTCCTGCGGGTTCCTCAAAAAAAGAGACTACCATGTTCATCGCAAAAGACAAAGATACTACTACCAAGTTGTCGGACTTGAGTTTGCCAGAACTTTCACTATGAACAAGAAACTATCCAACACCTTTTTTCCGATTGTCAATTTTCATGTACTGCATGGTTCCCTGTATATTTAGCTTTTAACATTGATCCACCTTGTAGCGTTTCACATATTTTTGGATCACTGGCTTCGGGGAGAAGATAACTTGTTAAGACCACTTCTTAGTTGGAGCTTTTGCGGTTTTTTGGTCTATTTGGCTATGCAGAAATAATGTTGTCTTGGCCAATAAGAAAGTTGTCTCTGCCAACAAGAAAGTTCATCTTGTATGCAGGTGTTACTATTATGTACCAGCTGGTTGCGATAATGGGCGTTGTTACACAAGGTGTAGCACAGGGAGCTGATGGAGCTTGGAACCAAGAAGCTAAAGTACATTACCAGGAGTTTATATCCCGGTTTGGACGGCGTGCTAGTGATAGGCTCCTCGGTATCTAGGGCGGCCATGTGTGGCATGCCACACTCTATTCTTGTAGGCTTGTTTTATGTCTTTATGGTCCATCCCTTTTTGTGTTAGGCCTATGTTTTGTGACTTGTAATAAGTTGGGCCGTATGCATCTATGATGCAGAGGCCAGGGTAATAAAAGCTTCTATTATATTTTAAAAATGCATCTTAACCAAATGACAAACATTCACAATATTACAATCAGAAACTTGTTAGGGCCTGGACCTGGTTTTCGCCCGGTTTCCCCTAACTAACCGAGCAATTCTATTTCTTCTAATGAGAAAGTCAGTTCTCCTGTCAGTCCTCGAAAAAAGAAATTTGTTAGGAGCTTATCGATATTTATCTTCACAATGATGAATGGGTGGCCATGTTTGGCATTTATCTGTTTACACTAATTAACTGAAGTAGACTCAGAGCTCTTCACCTACTTGATGGGAATCTATTCTTGAAAGATTGAAAAGAAATCTAAAGGTCAACTATGAGAACGTTTGTCACGAATATCCTTTTTAAAATCTGAAATGTTGACAGGATTTTGAATATGCAAATTAAACAGAACAATAGCGGAAGGCCAAAACAAACCCAGCTCAAACAGAGCGCAGGTGAAAGGGAAAACATAAAAGGCTCAAACAAGTGCTCATCAAAAGATGAACAAATGCCCCTGCATTTTCCTAGAATGGACGTGATTAGTTCTTGTGATATACCCCCACCCCATAGTAAGGAGTACCTCTTGGATGGCCCTAGCAATTCTTTATGCAAATTATTGTTAAGAAGATATGCACAACCCAAGCTCTGGCAGGTGTAGTTGTGAGGTGCCGGGGGACTGTGTGCCCCCCCGGCGGCTATTGTGCCGTGGCACAGGGAGAGGTAGAGGGTAAGGATTGGTCGGAGGGTAACCTCCTTTTGCTCGGGTATATTAATTGATTGAAACTCCCTAGTACAAGCTATGCCTCATTATATAGGAGGCGAGGACCAAGTCCGTACTGAACAAGAACTGCAAACAAGCACTAAATTAACACGGACTGCCAAGTTACCAATTAGGTGCATCTCCTATTCTGGCACAGACTCCTACTGATAATCTATCAGGTACATCTCCTGATCAGACTGGAATTGGAACAGAAAAGATATCTGGTTACTTGAAGATCAGGTCATGGGATCCTGAGGCCCCATATGGCAGTGGCATATTACATGCCTTTTGGTTTACACTACATAGGGAAAATATTGATTATTGGCTGCTTTAAGTCTAATATACATAATACTTTGCAATTTGTTTCATCAGAACAAGGAAAAGAAAAAAAAATCATGTTTACAGAAAGACATCTTTATGTGGCAGGTAAACAGATTGACTAATTTCACGTTAATTAGTGTAACACGATGGACTCACATCAGCGAAAATCCAATAGGAAAAAGGTAGATAGCTAAGAATACTTTACAATAGGAGCCTCTCTATTGTTTGCCAAAAAAAGTAGTAAATAAAACTGTTAAGAATGTATGTTTTGTCAATTGCTAGAATCATGAACGTATGTGAACTTGACGTACTAGCAAATTTTATCCTGATTTTACAGATTATTAATAAAACATTATTCTCTTGCTAAGATGAACTTGAATTACTCCAACTCCTAACATTATGAAAGAAGAATGGGACATATAGTTACTTGACATATGAATATTTAGTTGCTTGGGAAAGATGGCTTACCTTGTTTTGCCCAAGCCAACTAGCATAGTCAAGATCAATCTTCTTAGCAGGAATACTTGCATCTATAAGGAGAAAAACGGACACCAAATTATCCCTGCTGAGGAAGTAATTTCTAGTAAATTCATCCCAATCTTTACGAGCTTCCTGCGGTGCTGAAGCATATCTGTTCGATAGAGGCTCTAGTTAAAACCAGAAGACATAATATTTCACAAAAACAATAAGCTTCAACAAATTCTTGCATTTGCTACTGTATGAATCCATTCATCATTTGTTATATTTTCGAATAAGCAAATATATATTGGTTATTAACTTACATAAAGCAGGTTTAAAGAAACACAAAAGACCTAGTTTTTTTTGGCATATATGAAAGATAATTAAGCACCTCAAATTAATAAAGATATTGGGGATGCACATGTCACAGTCAATACTCATGGTGTGAATATTCTTCTAGATTCCCAAAATCAACTAGATTTTGAAGTGATTGGCAATAATTTGGTCAC
Source organism: Poa pratensis (assembly GCA_947311845.1). NCBI lineage: Eukaryota > Viridiplantae > Streptophyta > Magnoliopsida > Poales > Poaceae > Poa > Poa pratensis. Next base: position 23,419,609 of record CAMZMU010000061.1, read on the forward strand.
CACAATCATGTTTATTACAGAGTTAGGAACTCCAGGTTAAAGTACCCTGCTTTCACTAAATGTGTAACCTTGATTTAATGAAATCATTTCTTCTTCCTGCAGATACTACCTATGCAGCATAGAACTATTCCATTAATGAACTCTTCGATAGTAGGCAGTAAATAAGGCATCTGGTAAGGCATTAACTTAGGCTGACACTTCAAAAACGATAACTGGATTCACTATTTAAGGGTCCAGTTAAGCTAATCTATCCATTTCAATAATACTGATATTTGCAAGTAATGGAAAAGTAACATGTAATGCTCCCGCTTTAATTCCCATGGATTTGTAACATCAAACTGATGCAGGCAGGGTCATTAGGAAGAGATATCATTATGTTTCATGGCAACCAAAAAGACGTAAGTTCAATTGTCAAACATTTTAAACATGTTCATCTACATGGTTAAGAATTTATTTGGAAATAAAGAAGCTGAAAGTAAAGTGGGTTAAGAGCAGTAATGTACCCATAACCAGGCAAGTCAACAAGGTACCAGCTGTCATTTATTATAAAATGATTGATACACTGGGTCTTGCCTGCAATGATAAAAACAATAAGAAAATTAATGAAATCAGCGAAAGCTGGATTCGTAAGATTAAACTTCTACTGCAGCATATCCGCGAAGCATAAAACGTAACCAAACTCCTAACATATTTATAGAGAAACTATTGATGCTAGACCACACAACCCTATGTTATTTCAGTAACTTTATTGTTACAAAAAGCAGACAATTGTAGTTTCTAACATGGTACAATAGCTCTTAACAGTTCGGCAAAAAAATGGTATAGAACTTAGACAGCACATTTTCATGGTCTTTTCAACTAGTCCAGACTCAGAATCCATTTGGACCCGACAATTAAGCTCTTAGAAGATAAACATGTGGCCAATGAAAAAACCTCAAAGACCATAATACCATACCTTCTGAAAGCACAACATTACAACAATAAGCATGTATGGTCAGATGACTGTGTCATAGTATGCATGACCATTTACAAAAATCATGTATGGGAAAGAACAATCAACATTTCTATGTATGAATGGCATTGAACAGCCTAATGTAGGACCCAAACGCATAAGGTGCAGCTTTAGAGCTAAACACCAAAACCCAGAGTAAAGCCAATCACATCCCGTGAAAGGCACTGCCTCCTATGAACACAATTGGGCACTGAAATCCCAGAATGGCCCGATTCTACCAGATCTAGAAGTACTGGCAAATGCAGTGTATCAGTATCAACTAGGTTATCGCCTCCTTCAAAAAGGAACAGAGGTCCTATCTTAGCCACTAAACCCTAAACCCCAATAGCATAACATTTGCAGCATATAACGAGGCAACAAAAAACAATGAAGCGCAACCTACCAGGCTTCTTGGAGGTAAGCGCGAGGCGCTTGCGGCGGACAAGCGAGTTGAGCAGTGAGGACTTGCCGACGTTGGAGCGGCCGACGAGCGCGAACTCGGGCCGCCCATCCTTGGGGCAGTCATCGGGTCGCACGCTGCTCTTTACAAAATCCGCGTGAACCACCTGCGCGTCGCCTCGCGCGTACGTGCCCAGCACGATGTTGGAGCCCTTGAGGACCCGCGCGGTCGCGGCCTCCTCGTCCCCGGGGTCACGTTCGCCCCCGGCGGCAGGAAGAGCCGGTCGAGGGGAGCTTTACCGGCGCATCACCCAGGAGATCTTCGGCGTCGGGGAATTCCGCGGGCTCTTCGGCGTCGGGGAATTCCGCGGGCTCTTCGGCGTCGGAGTGGTCGACAGTTTGGGGGACCTCGAGCTGAGAGAGCGCGGCGGAGCGAGGAAGGAAGGGGCGGCGGGGCGGGAGGCGGGAGGGGCGGAGGAGGAGTTGTGAGGTGGGTCTGCAGGGGAAGGCGAGGAGGCGAGGGAGGATTCGCTGGCAGAGAAGCATAGCCGCCGGCGGCGGTGAGGGGTTTGGGCTTTGGAGGCGGCGAGAAGTGTGCGTCGCGTTTGGGGATGCACGGAGCAGAGTGGAGTCTAGGCAGAGTGGATTGGGTGGGACCGGAAGGGAGATGATAAATTGCAAAAAAAAAACTACTCATCATGATTGGGCTAAAGTTAACAGAAGTAGAAAAAAACACCCAAAATCGCATGAAATGGTAGGTGTTTACAATCGCTGCCATGTTTGCAATTCTCACTGGTTCTACCATATGTAGGGATGAAAACGGAGCGAAAACTTTCCGACTTTTCCGTGGAAAAACGGAAACGGAACGAAAATACGTAAGTGGAAACGGAATTTTGCAAAACGGAAACGGAAACGGAAACTTTTATGCGGAAACGGAAACGGAAACGGAACAGCGTATTCCGGCGAAACGACCACGGAAACGGAAATTCCGTTTTCGACAATACGGAACTTTCTGTTTTTGCTACGTGGTGCTATCTTAATGCAGCAGGGCTAACAATTTTAGTCGGAACACCGAGGCAAAACAAAAGATCTAAACAAAAAAAGTAAAATATATGAAGTGACCATGTTTAGGTCCTACGTACTTGCATATTATCTCCCTCTCAAGGCATTCCCGGTTCGGCATTTCAGTGTTGCACTAGGTTTAGGGACGAAGTAGATATTTTTTGCCAAAGTTGATAACTTAGAAACACTATATTATTCTTTAATTTATTTCATCTTATTAAATTGATAAGTTTGTTGGTTTGCTTGAATTTTTCTGCATTATTCAAGGGGTCGCTTGGTTCCGGCAAAAATCTGTTTTTTGTTCCGTGTCCGCACCGTATTCGGTATGTATCTGTTTTCGACAATATTTGTTTCTATATTTGTTTCCAGGGTTTCTGTATTTGTTTCTGCTTCCGCAAAAAAATATGAAAACAAATGTGGCACCACCCAGTTCCGTCCGTATCCGCTCCATTTTCATCCCTACTACCATATGCATAGCCGTCCGAATTTTACCTTTTTGAATAGTGAAGCATGGCTCGCCGCTCGCCTAAACGATGCACACACTATTTTTATTATTAAAGTTTAAAAAAATATAAAGAAAATATATCTGAATCCTCATGTCTCGCGATAGTATTGTCATGCTATCAGTAACACTATAGCGAAAGATAAAATAAAGAGGTAATTTACAGTTTGTAGGCAAAACATAAGAAGGAAGAGCCCCACGTGCATGGAGATAAGTCCAACTAAGCCCGGAACTCGAGGTTTGCATCCACTAAGACGTGTTTCGAGGCACCACATTTAGGAAGGGCATGACGTAATCTCCCGTCAACATTGTCAGAAATATTTACACCGAAGTGTGCAAACTTAACGGTTCTAGCATCATCACCTGTCCCCAATGATTAATCGTTAACCAGATGGCGTTGGATAAGAAGCTAGAAGCCGATGACGTCCCATACCTCTATGTCTCCAGCAACTGTCGCACCACCTACGACCCAGCATGCGTGACTTGATACAATAGAGGAGAGGTCGTGCGTACCACATGTTAGGCATGAATTGACGCACACATATGAGACGTCGTGCATTACCACCGTCGGCAAGCTGGTACTAGACTAGGGTGGGAATTGGTAGCGGATAATCTGAACTATCCGACATTTGTATTCGAGAAACTAAAAATGGAAGTGCTAAATGTCTGAATCAGGACGAAATAGAAATGGAAGTGGTAAATATCCGGATTCGTTTTGGCAACTACAAATACAAATGTGATATTAAATTTTGAAACAAATGTGGATATGTAAATAGATATATATGTACCCAAATAAATTATATTGCCAAATTTTGGTAATTCTAGCCTGATATGGAAATTACCTAACCTAAATGTATAAAAAATCGGTCCAATGTATTTTTTGGTGATTGAACTTTAAACTATTGTGTATTATATAGCTATATTTATCACTATTCCATTCTATACCGTAACATCCCAAATTTGTAACCCAGTGTTATTAGTCAAAAATTGTGGGCCAACAAAAACTTTTGTTACTTTATGAGTGCTTGCTTGTGTTGTTTGTTTGAATTTTTGAAGAAAAGAAAAGAAATAAAATAATAAAACTAAAGTGACAAGTGTCACCCTAAAAACTCCAAGTAAGTTCAAAAATTTCTTCCAAATAAGAATCCAGTGGAGAGGAGTGACCTCTCTCATTTCATTCTTATTTCTTTTCCCTCTAATTCTATTTCCAAAATTATTCCAAAATTCTATTTTCAATTTTCAAATGTTTCTTAACTTTGGAAATCATCAAGATCACCAAGCTACACTTCCAAAATAAATACCCCAGTGGTACCACAAACCTTGACAAATTATTTTGAAGCAAACCATGGAAAGAATTTCAGAAAATTCAAATTTGAATTTGGTTCTGGAATTTCGTCGAACACTTGTTGATCACACTGTGTTCTTCCCTAAACTGAAAATCCAATCCAAAATTCGAACTCGATTCGGTGAAATCGATCACTCCAGTAGCTCCCACCCCTTCCTCACCTCTCACACGTGAATGATTGCGAGGGAAACGAGCTCGTGGACCCGGAGGTGGAGTGTGGCGTGCGCCACGCCGATGCCGCCCGTGGCGCACTGCCGCACGGGTCGTCTCCGTGGTGAGCAAGGACGCGACGCAGAGGCGACGCCGCGCCGTGCCCGCCACACCACCCTCTTCCCTCTGCCTCTAGTCGACGTGACTCAAGCGCTGCCGAGCTCGCTGGCGTGCCCACCGTCCGCGACGCGACGCCACGCGCTGCCGTCCGTGGTCCCTCTGTGGAGGAAGCAGAGGAAACCGCGATGCGACGCCACGCTCTGCTCGACGCCTCCCTCACTCACCTCTGCGTCTGCTCGAAGTGACCGCAGCGCCGCAGAGCCCCCTCACCCCTTGCGTGCACCCTCGCCACGCCGCGGCCAGAGCGCGAGCGCGACGCCACCCCTGCCAGGGTCAGCGGGCAACACCGCCGCACCCTCTCCTCGTTTGCCACCGCACTACGCCGTACCTGCACCGGCTCCGCGCCAATGGCAAGCTCTCCCACTCCCCAGCCCCATCCCTGCACAGCGTCCACGACGAGCCCGAGCTCGCCCATAAAAGGCCACCCGTGCCTCGCCATCTCTCCACACTCCCTCACGGCCACCACTCCACTCCACTCCACTCCACTCACTCCAGAGCACCGCCAGGAGGGCGGATTCGCAGCCGCGGAAGCGCTGCTGCCTTTGCCCGTGCTCTGCACCTCGCCGGAGCAGAAGGTGGGCGACGGTCACGGCCGAGCCGTGCCTCTCTCTCTCCCTCTCTTCCTTGCACCCTAGCCGCATCACCATTGCATCCTAGCTCACCCGCCGCGGTTCGCCCGTGTTCTGTGCACAGCAGCGCCGCGGAGGAGTCGCCGGACTTGGAGCACGGCCGCGGAGAAGGTGCTGACCACGCCGCTGTCGTTTGGAGCCGTCCCAGCACCCGCAACTCACCCCAGTGCTTCCCCACTCCCTCCGCCGTCGATCTACGTCATCTCCGCCACCACCCGAGGCCCCTAGGTGAGCCCTTGACCCACCTCGTCGCCGCCGGAGCCACGGCTCCGTCGTACGCCGGTAGTCGAGGAAGAAGTTGATCCTGCGCCGTTGGATTTAAATCCGACGGTAGCATACCGCTTCGCCTTGTTTAGACACTGACTGGTGGACCCCACCCGTCAGCATTTTAAACTTAAACCACGCGCGAAACGTTTTCCACTGAGTCACTGACCACCCGACCCCACATGTCATAGTTTTAAACATTATCCAGAGGAGATGATTTTCCTAATTCTTTTTCTCTGGATAAGTCAGTACTGGACCTAGTTTATAAATTCATTATCTCGAGTTCTAGGAATCCAAATAAATCAAACTCAGATGTTCTGGAAAGCTTATAAAATTCTTTAACTCACCAAAGTGGTCTCATCTCATTTAAATAAATAATAAAAATGTATTAGTAAAAATGCTCCAGAAGGTTTAAAACACTAAACCATTTGTTTCTGGAGTTATATAAATCCAAATAACTTGAAACCAATTTTGGTAGCTTTGTATTAGGATCCTTTAGCTCCCCAAATTTTGGTAGAATTAATTGAGTAGTATAAAATCCTTATCCTTTGGTTGAACTTCAGTGCACCCTTCTGCACTAAAACAATTAGTGTGAACTGTTGGTAGATCCAATTGGTCTAAAACCAATTTTGTTAGGTCACACTCAACCAAGGTTAGATACCCCTAAAAGGATTTAATTTTTGGAGCAACCAAATTTGTTTGGTAGCTAAAACTTGTTTAAAACCCTTCTGAAGTAAAACAGATGTGTAGGGAGTTTTGTAACTCCAAATGATCCCAAACCAATTGGGTGATCTTCTACACACCAGTAGCTATCCATAGAATTTTAGTTTGAATTTTTGTGACAAACATAGATTAAGTGGTGAATTAATTAGTGTACAACTAGTTTCTGCCTTAGTTTGAAATTAATTAAATAAAGATTAATTCAATCAGTTTGAAACCACCTTGTGTTGCTTGATGTGTGCAGTAGCTATGTGTAGCAAGTGTGATGTTGTGATGATGCTTGAGTTAGTATAGTAATTGTTTGTATCGCTTGTTGACGTTAGACGAAAACGCTGCCGGAGTCTTCGAGGAAGGGGAGTACTTTGATCAGCAGGAACAAGACCCCGAGAACTTTGCTGAGCAAGGCAAGCTACTTCACTGAGCTTGCATTTATATACCTCTATTTTAGTCTCAAGAGTTGTTCAAAGGAAACAATGAGTTTTGGAAAAACCCCCTTTTACAAACTACCGGAAAAACTATTTTGCCACCTTGTGTAGGAGTATAAGGTAGTTATTTAAAACTATAGGATGGGAAAAACAATGTTTTCTTGAAACTCCTTTGAAAGTACTTGGATAGACCTGCCGGAAGGTCGGTGCTCAGTTAAAGAAGGATGGTGTTGTTTTGCGAAAAATGCACATTGTGTCCTAGTACTATGACTACCAGCCGATAACCTGTGCGACCACATTTACCCACATATGGGCAAGGGCGTAGTCATATAATTTGCTCGTGTTAGTACTGGATACCTCAACAACGAGGATGACCTCGTTCCATGAGGGGATGGTTTGGTGACCTACCCCCTGACCTGGGTCCTCTTCATTGAAGTCTACCGGAAGCCGGTATGAGCGTATCGGAGGAAGAGGATTGAAGGGCTCCCTTGGGTCCGCCGGACAGAACTACGAGTCCTCACACTTAGTTTCTGAGGATTTGAGTGTCGATGGAAAGTGTCGTAGAGGCAGGGTCCTATACTAGCATGAGCAAAGGACAGGCTATGGCCGGGAACTCAACTTCGCATACCTCCGGTATGGCGGGACGTGGCTGACACGATGAGTGACCGGATGGGTGTGGGAAAAGCGTACTACCTCTGCAGAGGGTAAACTATTCGAATAGCCGAGTCCTCGGATATGGACAGTTGGAAGGCTGTCCTAAGACCATGTGCAAGTTTTGATAAAAGTTTTATAAAGCGTTGAGTTTGAAAGGAAACTGAGATGGAAAAGGTTGCTTACCTGTACCAATGAGTTGGTGCAAGGTGGTGAAGGGTTTGGAACCCTGATTGAGATTTGGTCGGACAGGGAAGGATTTTTCGGGAAAAATAGCTAAAGTGGTGTTTTCTCAAAGGATGGTTATAAACTTCGTCTCAACCCTTTCCAGTAAGGATTTGAGAGTTTTCACATAAAAGTTTTTAAAAATAAAACTAGTTAGTGCTTACTCTAGTTGGGGTAGTTTGCGAGTACAATCAAATGTACTCATATTGGTTTCGTCCCTGGCTATTGTCTTAGCCAGATTTCGAGGAACCCTACGTTGAAGAGGAGTTTGGCGACGTCTATGCGAACTAAGATCTTCATAAGTCAGCTGCCTGTCGGGTGTTGTCGAGTTGGTTTAGCCCTACTACCGTAGCTTCCGCTGAATAAAGATGGTTTGGCCCTTGAAGGCACCTATGTATAATTAGGCCTGTATGGCCAGGTTTGTAAGACTTTAAACTCGGTATTGTATGGATGTAAACTTTGATATTCAGTTCGGATTATGTGCAACGACAGACTGATCACGGGATCGTTGTGGTAAGCATAATCGGGTATTTCGGACGGCTAGTCCGGGTCCCCACATATACTTGAATCGTTACAAGACAATGGTCTATTATTACGCTATAATCGTTTCCGTTCTGAATTGAGAATACATCCGATCCACATTCGTATTCGAGTAACATCCGCTTTATATTTGTATCCGACAACATCCATATTTGTTTCATATTCATTTAAGAAAATATGAAAATGATGTGGTAAAGATACTATCATCCGTTTCCACCCATACAAACGGGTGATAAGGCCAATGTATCAATGAATTGGTTGGCTATTTCGTTTATCCCATTAGCCCAATTATCGGATAATTCTAATTGAGTAGCACAGATAATCTGCAAAAAATGGCGAATAATCCTCATCGTCCGAATAATAGTAATACCATACCCGTGGGATATCTGGGTAACAAAAAAGTTATCCACATTTGGATCCGGCGAAATTGTAATTTTTTTTGAACGGGAATAGGCCCCGAAGGACCAGGAAGCATATATTCAACGCGGCAGGAACAAGTTTACAAAGAGGTCCTCACATCTAGGGATAATTACAACGAGGCCCTCCCATTTTACAAGCTGAACCCTCAAACAAAGGGGGGAAAAGAAATCAAGTCCTGGGTCCAAGCCGCCGCCGCTTATTGCAGACCTCCAAGTACGGGCATCCGCGCCGCCGCCGAGGAACAAGCCATTTGGGGCAGCACCGATGATGAATCCCAAGCTGAGATCAGGGAAGATCCTCTGAAGGAGGAAGAGAGGCCGAGGAAGAACATCGCTTCCTGGCGAGGAGTGGCTCCGGTTGCCGTGTGTAACTCCGGCGCAAAGCTGCCGGTGTTGGGGAACTCCTCCAGTTGTTGTAGCCTCCATGTCACGCATCGTGAGGCACGCCCGGTCCCGGTGTCGAGCTCTGACGCCAAGAAGTCGCCAGCACCCTTCCTTCTGTTGTCCATCACCACGACCACAGCAAGAAAGAAGGGGAACCAGCAGAACTCGAGACCTCCGAGCCCAACTAGCGAGCTTTATTGCGAGGGTTGCTGAGGAAGCGCCGGCGCCCGCCATCTCCAACCTCTGGAGCCTGATGACCCACAAGTATAGGGGATCGCAACAGTCTTCGAGGGAAGTAAAACCCAATTTATTGATTCGACACAAGGGGAGCCAAAGAATACTTGAGAGCCTTAACAGCGGAGTTGTCAATTCAGCTGCACCTGTGAATAGTCTTGCTCGACACAGATTATCAGTAGCAACAGTTTTATAGCAGTAGTAGCGGTGAAATAATAGCAGCAGTAAATAGAGACAGCAGTAGTGATTGCAGTAAACAGTAGGATTAAAACACTGTAGGCATAGGGATGGATGAACGGGCGCTGCATGGATAAGATAGCTCATATAATAATCAAGACATAGGCATTGCAGATAATAATGATAAAGCATCCAAGTACTAAGTAAACGTAGGCATGTGTTCCGTATATAGTCGTACGTGCTCGCAATGAGAAACTTGTACAACATCTTCTGTCCTACCAGCCGGTGGCAGCCGGGCCTCAAGGGAATCTACTGGTAATTAAGGTACTCCTTTTAATAAAGTACCGGAGCAAAGCATTAACACGCAGTGAACACATGTGATCCTCACATCGCAGCCATTCCCCTCGGCTGTCCCAATTATTGTCACTTTGGGACCGCGGGTTCCGGACAACAATATGTGTATACAACTTGCAGGTATGATCAATAAACAGTGCATATCATTATGAAACAATAACATGTTCAGATCTGAAATCATGGCACTCGGGCCCTAGTGACAAGCATTAAGCTCAACAAGTTGCAACAACATCAATAAGTACTAACAACGGATACTGGGCACCATGCCCTAATGATCTTATAGCTTATTACATGAACAATCTCATCCAATCCCTACCATCCCCCTCAGCCTACAGCAGGGAATTACTCACACATGGATGGGGGAAACATGGATGGTCGATGGAGAAGCGTCGGTGATGATGATGGCGATGATCTCCTCCAATTCCCCGTCCCGGCGGAGTGCCAGAACGGAGTTTCTGGTCCCCGAAATAGGTTTCGCGATGGTGGCGGCGTACGGTGATGTTTCTGGATGAAGTGGACGACCCCCCGACGTTTTTAGGTCAGAAGGGTTAAGTAGTCGAAAGGGGGACTCGGGGAGGTGCCCGAGGCGCCCTCCTCATGGCTGGCGCGGCAGGCCCCTTGGCCGCGCCACCATGTGGTTTGGGCCACTCGTGGCCCATCTCCGCCTCCCCTTCTGGCTCCGTGAGTCTTCTGGTAAAATAGGAGGTTTGCGATCTTTTCTGGTGTTTTTCCCGAAAGTTGACTTTCTGCACAAAAACAAGACACCAGGGCAATTCTGCTGAAAACAGCGTTAGTCCGCATTAGTTGTATTCAAAACACACAAGTTAGAGGTAAAACAATAGCAAAAGTGTTCGGGAAAGTAGATACGTTTTGGACGTATCAACTCCCCCCAAGCTTAGCTTATTGCTTGTCCTCAAGCAATTCAGTTAACAACTGAGTGCGATAAAAGACTTTCACGAACACATTTGCTTCATATGATGCATATATTCTCACTATATGTACAAATGCTTAGCAATTCAAGATGAGGCAAATGCAAATAATGTCACTCAATAGGCATGTAAACTATGAAAAGATACCAACATACTAATAGCAACAAACATGAAACATATTAATTCACAAGATTGTAATGCTCATAATAGGATATGATAAGATGGTATCTCGCTTGCCCGTTTTTGTACAGCAAAACATAAATGCCCAGGCACCTCTGAAGTTCATGGGAAGACTAGAATCAAAGATATCAAAGATAAAAGCATCAAAGTTATATCACAGTTAACCACATTCTGGGACAAGCACATTACACTAAGAATGACAACTATGCTCTCGAGAAAGTGCTCAAAGAAAGGATGGTGACTCAACATGAAAGTAAAAGATTGGCCCTTCGCAGAGGGAAGCAGAGATTATCATGTGCTAGAGCTTTTATTTTTAAAACAGAAGCAAAATTGTTTTGGGAAGTGTTTGTTGTTGTCAACGAATGGTAGTGGGTACTCTAACCCCCTTGTCAACCAGACTTTCAAGAGCGGCTCCCATGAAGGACGTTATTTCTACCAGCAAGGTAGATCATCCCTCTTCTCTTTTGTTTACACATGTATTTTAGTTTCATTATGGGTGACACTCCCCCCAACCTTTGCTTGCACAAGCCATGGCTAACCGAATCCTCGGGTGCCTTCCAACATTCACATACCATGGAGGAGTGTCTATTGCAAAATTAAGTTGCTTACTGATAAATCAGGGCAAAACATGTGAAGAGAATTATTAATGAAAGTTGTAATTAATTGGGGCTGGGCACCCCGTTGCCAGCTCTTTTTGCAAATTATTGGATAAGCGGATGTATATGCCACTAGTCCATTGGTGAAAGTCTGTCAGAAGTAAATGACAAGATTGAAAGATAAAACACCACATACTTCCTCATGAGCTATAAAACATTGACACAAATTGAGAAGTACTTTGAAGGTTTTAAAGGTAGCACATGAAAATTTACTTGAATGGTTCGAAATGCCATGCATAGGTATTTATGGTGGACACTTTGGAATAACTTGGTTTTCATGGTTTTGGAAGCACGAGCAGCATTCCCGCTCAGTACAAGTGAAGGCTAGCAATAGACTGGGAAGCGACAATCAAGAGAGCAATAACCGTCATAATCATGCTTGCGACAAAATGAAATTAATTGAGACATAAAAGTGATACAAGAACTCTGAGTCAAAATAAATCATCAAGGCTTAATTGACTTTTGTTTTTCAGTCATACGCATGCATGAGCATGTGCCAAGTCAATTCAATGAATTATTCAGAGGAGGATACCACAATGTCATACCCTCTATGAATAGAACAATGCAAGCAAACATCAACATAACATGCTACCACTATTAATAAATTGGGACCGATCATGAGAGAACAAGAACTACTAAGCATCCACTAAATGACATATACCTCACATGAACCAACTAAGCATGCTCACATAGATGAGTATATGTACAAAAATGAAAACAAATAGAGTTCATACCAGCCTCTCACCCCAACTCAAGTTGTTGTAGATCATCCTTATTGCTTTTTCACTTGTGTTGCTTCGAATGATAAGAATGAAAACCAAGCTCCATCGGAGTCACGGATGGCTGTCCAACTCTGAAAACACTATACAAAACCAAAAAGAAACAACAAATATTTTTGGGTTTTCGAGTTTTTGAAACAAGAGCAAAAAGAAACAAACAATAAAGCAAAATATTTTTGGATTTTTGAATAACAAACCGAATTTTAAAACTAAGCAAACTAATACTGAAACTTAAAGAAACAAATGAAGAGAAACAACAGAAATATTTTTGGTCTTTTTGTGTTTTGGAATGCAGCAATAAAAGGTAAACAATTAAAAAAAAGAAAGAAAGAAAACTGCAACATGGATATACAAAGTATCGACAAGATATGATATGTAAATGAGTGAGATGTCGATATACCTCCCCCCAAGCTTAGGCTTTTGGCCTAAGTGGAGATCAATCCCATGGTGCCCAGGAAGTGGCGCCTCCATAGTACGACGAGGAAGGCCCTCGTCCTGGTAAGAGCTGGATGACGCTCCAAGGTAAGTGACGGTGTAGCCATCATCAGGTGCTTCTCCCTCCTCCTGGTGCTGCTGGTGAAAGCCTCGCACTCTAAGCTGCTCCTCCAACGCCTCCTTGGAGTACGACCACGGTCTCCTGTGTAAAGGGAACAGATCGGCCTGGGGCAAAGGCACTTCATATTCATCCCCGTTAGTAAATAAAACTTTGTAAACAATGTTTCCTAAATGAGAATTAGGTGTGACAAACTGATGGCCTTTCATAGCAGCAATATCAAGTCTAAAAGGGGTTAGCTTCTCATCATTAGGACTAACGGAAAGACCTAGATATGCGATAACTCGTGAAGCAACAATTCCTCCATAAATAGGTCCACTAGCAGCCAAACGGCGAGCAATAAGGGCACCAAGGTTGTAAGCAGTGTTACCATTAAGTGCAGCAGCAAGAAAAGCAAGATGATAATTAGAAATGTTACTAGTGTTTTCCCTACCAAGAATGCTAGTAGCAAGATAATAAACGAAATATCTAATGGCAGGGAATTGGATGTTCCTTATCTTGCCGCGCTGAGCGTGCGGTCATCGTCGTTGGTCACTCCTCGGTAAAGTTCCACAAAGTCTTTGGTGTTCCCTGCAATCTTCTTCGCTGTGCCTATAGGAGCAATATCTATGGCAGCACAAAAGTCTCCCAAGCCCATTGTAACAGGCCTGTCATAAATCTTAAATTGGACAGTAGGCGTATAAGATGAATTCACAAATTTAAAACTCTCAACAAAAGTTTTGGTGAGCCAATAATGTTGGTCGCTCTCATCCTGCATATAAGTGGTTAGGCCAACTCTCTGGATGAGGAACATGAAGTCATCAAGCAACCCTGCATTACGCAAAAACTCCATGCATGGAAAGGATGAAGCATTTGGGATTTGGTCATCCCCTCCATCTCCAATGTTCGGTGCAATGACATCCTCATCATAGGAACGCCTAACTCGAGTAGATGCCCTCAAAGGCCTTCTCGCTCTCTGAGAATCCCTTTCAAACACCTCACCAAAGGTGTGGTTATGCATTTTCCTTTTCTGAATTTTTTTAACAAACATTATAAAAATTGATTTTGAGACATACAAATGAGGGGAACTACTATATGAACTTGCTAGAGGACTAAACATGCATCAAAACTGATTATATCAACATAGAACAAGCATGCATACTCACTTAACAAGTCACCTACAGCAGCAAAATACTCAAGGTATACTTACTAAACAAAATTCTACTTGGATACATGGAGGAGTCACATACCGGAGAGCAAATGGTCCAAATTTCAGCAACAAAGATGGGCTGAGCAAGGAGATCGAAAAATCTCGAGCAAGAGCAGCAAGAACACGGGTTTGAGCAATGGTGGTGTGTTTGGTCGGGAGAGAGAAAGAAATGAGAGGAAGATGGGTGAGTGGAGGGCCAGGTGGGGCCCACACCATGCCACGGCGCGGCCCACACCCCTGCCGCGCGGTGGGGTGGTGTGGTGGCATGGTGGGTCCCCCTGGTCAGCTCCAGGCACTCCCACATTCCTCTTTAAAAACTAATATTTATGGTATAATTTTCAGAAATTTTTGAAAACTTTCATTTTGCACATTTTCTGGATATTTAAATAATAAACTTAGAGCAGAAATAGAATTTTATAAAGACCAGTTTCAACTAAAACTTTGCAAGTTCAGTAACACAACAGTAGGTAAAACAAAGTTGAAGAAAGAAATGTTGTTTAGCTCTTTTATGTATGCAAATACATTTGATAACAAGGTTGATCAAGTCTTGGCACCAAATAAATTTACATGACACAAATGATTTAAACATCATGAAACACTCATGTTACCTTGTATTGTATTGATATGGATCCAATCATAATGTTTTGATATCCTTCTTGATGATCATATATAGGGCAATCAATACTTCCCACTTTGATAGTTTTAAAATTGGAGATGGTATTGACTCCATAAATCTTGTCAACTTTCTTGGGGAAATAAACAGTATGTTCTTTATCATTAACATTGAAAGTTACTTTTCCTTTATTGCAATCAATAACAGCACCTGCAGTATTTAGAAAAGGTCTTCCAAGAATAATAGACATATTATCATCTTCAGGCATTTCAAGAACAACAAAATCAGTCAAAATTAAACAATTGTTAGCTACTTGAACAGGGACATCCTCACAAATGCCAACAGGAACAGCAGTAGATTTATCAGCCATTTGCAAAGATATATCAGTAGGTATCAATTTATCAAGATAGAGTCTCTTATAAGAGAAAAAGGCATAACACTAACTCCTGCTCCCAAATCACATAAAGCAGTTCTAACATAATTATTCTTGATGGAGCAAGGGATGGTTGGTATACCTGGATCTCCAAGCTTCTTAGGAACCTTGCCATTGAAAGAATAATTAGCAAGCATAGTAGAAATTTCCTCATTAGGAATTTTCCTCTTGTTAGAAACAATATCTTTCATATACTTTGAGTAAGGAGGCAATTTAATAGCATCAGTCAAAGGAATTTGCAAGAACAAGGGTTTCATCCATTCACAAAATTTATTATAATGTTCTTCTTCCTTTGATTTTAGTTTCTTAGTTGGAAAAGGCATTTGCTTTTGAACCCAAGGTTCCCTTTCATTACCATGTTTCTTAGCAATGAAATCTTCCTTAGTGTACTTTGTGTTTTTAGTATGCTTTTCAGGTTCCTTTTCACTAACTTCTTTATCAAGAGCATCATTTTTATCCTTATCACTATCAAGTTCATTACCACTTTCAGTTTCAGCATCAGAGATAGATATACTATTAGGATCATTAACAGTTTCAGAGGATTCTACAACATTTTTATGTTTCTTCTTCTTCTTTTTCTTAGAAGGAGAAACTGGATTTTCAGCTAGTTGAGAATCTTGTTCAATTCTTTTAGGATGTCCCTCAGGATATAAAGGATCCTGAGTATGAGCTCCACTTCTAGTGCTAACATAGACAGGTTTTAATTTTTCCTTAGAAGCATTGGCTAACATGTCTTGTTGCACTTTAGTGAGTTGATCAATTTGAGTTTGAACCATATGGAAATGTTTAATAAGCATCTTAACATCATTGGAGGTTCTCTCCACAATATCATGCAACTTACTAATAGCTAGAGAATTTTCATGCAAATGATTCTCTACTCTCATATTAAAATTATCTTGCTTAATAACATAATTATCAAATTCATCTAAGCATTGATCAGGTGGTTTAGAGTAGGGAATATCTCCTTCATCGAACCTGTGGAGAGAGTGAACCTCAATTATGGATGGATGAGGAATTGGCTTACACAAATCTTCAATAGGTGGAAGGTTCTTCACATCTTCAGATTTAATACCCTTCTCAATGAGAGTCTTCTTGGCCTCCCTCATTGTTTCATCATTCAATTCAATCATACCTCCCCTCTTCTTTGATATTGGTGTCGGTGTAGGTGTGGGGGTCGGCGCAGGTAGAGTCCAATCATCATAATTCTGGCTGATTTTAGCCAATAATTCTTCAGCTTCTTCAGGGGTTCTTTTCCTGAAAACACAACTAGCACAACTATCCAGATATGCTCTAGATTCAATAGTTAGTCCACTGTAAAATATATCAAGTAGATCATGCTTTTCCAAATCATGTCCAGGCCGAGCTCTGATAAGAGAGCAAAACCTTGTCCATGCCTCTGGAAGTTTCTCTTCATCTTCCTGGTCAAAGTTATAAATTCTTTGCAAAGCATCATGTTTAGCACTAGCAGGGAAATATTTCTGAAAGAAAACATCAAGCAAACCAGTAGGACTAGTAATAGAACCAGGAGACAAGTTGTTATACCAAGCTTTAGCATCATCTTTTAATGAGAAAGGAAAAATCTTAGCAACAAAGTAGCTACGCTTCTTAATATCATCAGAAAATAAGCCACTCAAAGTAGAGAGCTCATTCATGTGCTCTACAGCACTTTCACTCTTAGTGCCACAAAAAGGAGTTTTCTCAACAATAGATATATGAGATAAATCAAGAGAAAAATCATAATCCTTATCTTTAATGTTTATAGGAGAAGTGGCAAACTTAGGATCAGGTGACAACTTGTATTTAACAGCATGTTGTGCAAGAAAATTTCTCATATTACTTGCACCAGTAGTAGCATTACATTTATCAATAAAATCATCATCAAGTTCCACATAAGTTTCATCAGGATCATCATCACAAGTATAATCCCTTAACTCAGGTGAATAAACAGGAGTAGTAGGACTTCCATTAGGTGTTCTAGTATTTTCAAGTTGTTTAGACTTAGCAATAGCAGCATCTAAAAGTGGACCTAATGAAATATTCTCATCAATCACAGTAGAAGCATCATCAACATTATCAGAGGCAATTTCAGATTCAGCAGTAGTACCAACACGTGAAGATTGTGGTGGTGTAACAAGTTGACTCAATACAGATGGTGAGTCAAGAGCAGCAGAGGTACTAAGTGTCGTACCTTTTCTTGTAGTGGAGGGCAATACATGGACCCTCTCATCACGAGCTTTACCCATGATGAATAAATTTCAGCGAGCAGTATAGATCACAAGTGAACTCCCAAATAAAGCTATGCTCCCCGGCAACGGCGCCAGAAAATAGTCTTGATGACCCACAAGTATAGGGGATCGCAACAGTCTTCGAGGGAAGTAAAACCCAATTTATTGATTCGACACAAGGGGAGCCAAAGAATACTTGAGAGCCTTAACAGCGGAGTTGTCAATTCAGCTGCACCTGTGAATAGTCTTGCTCGACACAGATTATCAGTAGCAACAGTTTTATAGCAGTAGTAGCGGTGAAATAATAGCAGCAGTAAATAGAGACAGCAGTAGTGATTGCAGTAAACAGTAGGATTAAAACACTGTAGGCATAGGGATGGATGAACGGGCGCTGCATGGATAAGATAGCTCATATAATAATCAAGACATAGGCATTGCAGATAATAATGATAAAGCATCCAAGTACTAAGTAAACGTAGGCATGTGTTCCGTATATAGTCGTACGTGCTCGCAATGAGAAACTTGTACAACATCTTCTGTCCTACCAGCCGGTGGCAGCCGGGCCTCAAGGGAATCTACTGGTAATTAAGGTACTCCTTTTAATAAAGTACCGGAGCAAAGCATTAACACGCAGTGAACACATGTGATCCTCACATCGCAGCCATTCCCCTCGGCTGTCCCAATTATTGTCACTTTGGGACCGCGGGTTCCGGACAACAATATGTGTATACAACTTGCAGGTATGATCAATAAACAGTGCATATCATTATGAAACAATAACATGTTCAGATCTGAAATCATGGCACTCGGGCCCTAGTGACAAGCATTAAGCTCAACAAGTTGCAACAACATCAATAAGTACTAACAACGGATACTGGGCACCATGCCCTAATGATCTTATAGCTTATTACATGAACAATCTCATCCAATCCCTACCATCCCCCTCAGCCTACAGCAGGGAATTACTCACACATGGATGGGGGAAACATGGATGGTCGATGGAGAAGCGTCGGTGATGATGATGGCGATGATCTCCTCCAATTCCCCGTCCCGGCGGAGTGCCAGAACGGAGTTTCTGGTCCCCGAAATAGGTTTCGCGATGGTGGCGGCGTACGGTGATGTTTCTGGATGAAGTGGACGACCCCCCGACGTTTTTAGGTCAGAAGGGTTAAGTAGTCGAAAGGGGACTCGGGGAGGTGCCCGAGGCACCCTCCTCATAGGCTGGCGCGGCAGGCCCCTTGGCCGCGCCACCATGTGGTTTGGGCCACTCGTGGCCCATCTCCGCCTCCCCTTCTGGCTCCGTGAGTCTTCTGGTAAAATAGGAGGTTTGCGATCTTTTCTGGTGTTTTTCCCGAAAGTTGACTTTCTGCACAAAAACAAGACACCAGGGCAATTCTGCTGAAAACAGCGTTAGTCCGCATTAGTTGTATTCAAAACACACAAGTTAGAGGTAAAACAATAGCAAAAGTGTTCGGGAAAGTAGATACGTTTTGGACGTATCAGAGCCTGACGAGCAACACCACCATCTCCGCCGTGCGCCAAGAGCAGCTCGAGAGCTCCGACGACTGAAACCCTAACGGCATATAGGCGATGCGGCACATAGGCACGCAGCAGAAAAGAAACCTAAACCTACAAACTACAGAGGAAGCCCGGCCTCCCCTCTCGCACCATCTCCGAGTGGCGAGAGCGCCGGATCTGGGGGAGAGAGGTGTCGGAGAACCACGGGGGACTCTCAACGAAGACGAGGGAGGAGAGAGAGTGAGAGGGGGAAATGAGGCCCTCGAAATTGTAAAATTGACCATATCCTTAAAAACATATGCGGATGTTGGTTCGGGGCGGAATTGATAATATATTATTTGTTATCGTAATTTTTTTTAACACCTACGAAACACTGGTGGTTATATCCAAATATGTGATATTTTTGAATTCTGAATATTGATAGACCAAATCTTAGATCCGGTCACTGCTCTTCGGTTATTGCAAAGAGGTATTAGCACTGGAGGTACAAGAACTTGCAGCGCCGGAGCACTTTCATACCAGAACTTGCAAAGTTGGACAAACTCATACAAATACTTGTCCCAGCTGTGCAAATTCATACAAAAGAGTCCGAGTCGACCATGTTGGCAGACACGTCAGATTTGTAATTTTGCGAAAACCCCTCAGAAAGATCTGCTTGCACGAAAATAGATTGACGATTTCCACGCCAGCTTCCTTGTCCGTCAGGTCCGTCGCCGCTGCGTCACCGCCGCCGCTGCGCCGCCATCCCGCGGCGATCATGGCGGACGAACCCGTCTACCGCAGATACGACATGGAGGCACCGGAGTACGGTGAGTTTTTCAAGGCGTGGCATCCCTGTTCTCTTCCCTGCACTGTCTCCGACGGCTGCGCTGTTCTTCTCCGCCGTGGCGGCGATTGGGGGTGGATTGGGTCGGGAAAACGTTCCGAATCGGCATGTTAGTGCTGCGTGAAGGTGTCAACGCGACGAGGAGTGAAGGTGTTATGTACCTGTTCGTGATGATTCAGAAAGTTGGAGGGGGGTTCTGCAAAATGTACACGCCATTCTTTTCCACCGTGGCAGCCACATGTCGTCTCCGCATCACACTTGTACCTGTTTGAATCCGCAAGACAAGTTTTTGTATGAGTTTGTGCAACTTTGCAACTAGTTGTATGAAACTGCTCCGGCTAAGCAAGTTTATGTACCTCCAGTGCTAATACCTGTCGTGGTGGGATCACGGCAGATGCCATAGGTATGGCTAAGATGGGACCGAATGGTCGTTGGGGGAATCCGGGGAGGGTTTATGCACTCAATAAGTGCACACGCAAGAACACGCAAGAAACCGCAAGAACACGAACGAAAATCAAGAAACCAAGCACACAAAGCACACCACGATGTACCCTGCTTCGGGGCCCTCTTGTGGAGGTAACACCCCTACTGCAGCACTACCCTACTCAGTGTATAGCTCAAAGTGACAAGTACAAGCTGCTCCTCGAGCTGTATGATGCTACAATGGTGAGAACTTTAGGTAAAAGATGGAGCTACACGGGAGGAAGAAGGCACTCCGAGCTAGATCCGAGGTGTTTCCGGGGTGTTCCGAGGTTCCTTTCTCTCTTTCTTCCTCTGTTGATTGATCTCTCTGTCCGTGGGGGGGGGGGGTCTCTCTTAGCAGGAAGGGGGTGAAGCCCACTATATAGGCCAGCCGGGTTACCATTGTGCCCCTCGCTGAACACTGTTGCCATGCCTCTGCAACGGTCACCACCGTACCACCGTACCTCTGTCAGGGACAAGACGTGGCCTGCCCATCTCCTGTTGCCTAACGGCAGAACTAGCATGTCCCCTCTGACCGAGACAGGACGTGGCCTGGCAGAGCTACCTCGTAGCCTTTTCCCAGATCCCGCGTGGTCAGCGGTCAGAGACGTGCAGCCCCCCCGCCGAACCCGGGGCACGCCACTGCCAGGCTCCTTGACAGACGCTCCCGCGTCAGGCGCTCTTGTACCCGGCTGGAGGTGACAGGAGCATTGACTCCTGCCCGACCTACAGCTCACAACCTCGGTTAGCTCGGCACGGATGTGACGGGCTCCGTACCTCGGATCTTGCACTTAAGATCTTTACCAGCTCGGATCTTACTTCCTTCCCACAGCTTCTCCTGCTCTCACAATACAAAACATAGCACCGAGGTGTTAGGTCGGCGAACATCGCTCGGACGTGAACCTCGGCCCAGGCCAACGGGATACCTCGGCCCCTCTGGGCCAAGATAGGTCGGCCTTTAAACTCTCCAGGTCAAGATGAAGCTCGGATTCTCCCAGGCCCAAGCAGGTCGGCCCTTTCCGTACCTCGGCATATCTTTAAACTCATCTTTATGCCAAGCCTTGACCCTACCCGGGGATACTCCCCCGACATTAGTCCCCGAAGCTGGTGCGGTCCTACGACCTCGGATGGAGGGCCGTAGCAGGTTCAAAACAAGCAAGGCACCACCTCTAAAACCGACCTCAAACATAGTTCCGCCGAGGTACTTCCCACATACCACCATCTAATCCGAGGTAGATATGCAAACTGAACTTTCCGAGCTGTTCGACAGAGCACAATCTTGCCTCAAGATTTTCCGAGGCACGTGGCGAAGAATCTCTGCCCGGGCTTCGAAATCCGGACCTCTGAAAGACAGGTCCTGACCACACGCCGCCCGCGTCAGCAGGACCCACCGAACAGCGCACCTGCGCACTCAAGTGCGAGGCCAACTTGACCGCCCACGACTCCTCGATTCTCGTGCTGACCAGCGCAGGAAATCCGAGGCTGGCGGTTGCCACTCCGCGGCCCACGATGTGGCCGATCGTGCGGCCACCAACCGCGCAACCGTGCGCTCACCCGCACACGATCCCGCGCCTTCCCGATAACCGCACGGTAGTGCGCAGTTAATGCGCGCCGTAACCGCACGCGGCTTATAAATAGGGGCCCAGGGGTAACTTCATCGTCTTCCTCCCTACTCGTCCACTGCTCCGCGCCCACTGCTCCGTGCGCTCTGCCTCCATCGCCGCCGTCAAGCACTTGTCGCTGCGACCTCGCCGTCTCGAAGAATCTCGCCGAAACGCGCACCGCGCCTTGCGCTGCCATCCGTCGTCGATCTTTCCCCGATCTTCGAGTACCTCACCGGTGAGTTCCTTATCTCCCCTCCGTTGCCATAGCCATGAACAGGTTCATCCTTCGATGAACTCGAGGATCTGGATGAATCCGATGAATTTGAGGAACCCGATGCTCTATCTTTGCACTCTTTTTGCCATTTTTAGATCTTATCTAGACTTGTATCAGACACACCCGTAGCACTGTCTTTTTAGGTTTGCCCCTTGATGAACTCGAATTTATCTCCCTTTTAGCTCACCGGTAGATCTTTGCTAGTATCTCACCATGGTAGAAACATGTTTCCCGCCTAAATCCTTTAGCTCTGCTGTCTTGAATGATCCGAGGTATCTACCCCGGCTGAATCTCGACCTGTCCAAGGTACTTACCCCGGTTGAACCTCCCTCTTCTGCAGGAAAGCGTCAACATGTCGGCAATTGCTACGTCAAACCGCGCCGAGGTTTCCGCCAGCGAGAGAGGTGGATGGGATGGCTCGGACGTCACTGACGATGATATCAAATGGCTCAAAGAAACTCATCGAATCCCAGCCGAACTGCTATATCGGCTTCACACTGGGGACGGCGAACCGATCACCAACCCCGGCGAGAAAGTGGTGTTTGTCTCTCACTTCGAGCGCGGATTCGGACTTCCGGCCAGCAAGTTCTTTCGGGAATTTCTGAAGTTCTTCGGCTTGCAGCCGCACCATCTCCCTGCTAACTCCATGCTACAGCTGTCGTGCTATGCAGCTTTCTCTGAAGGATATCTCGGCCTCTGGCCGAGCGTTGAGGGCTGGGCCAAGTACTTCCAGCTGAAGAAACAGAGCATCCCCAACAAGGAGGTTGTGAACAAAGATATGACTGCCTGTGGTGCGGCCTCTATCTCACCCCGGCTGTTCTCCGAGTTCCCACGGATCAAAGGCCTGGAGAGCTGCAAGAAGTGGCAGCGATCCTTTTTCTATGTGAGGAACCCCGGTACTGTCGACCTCATCAACCTCCCGGACTTCCAGCTCGGCCCTCCCACTGCACAACTCAATTGGGACTTCAACCCGGAGGACGCCTACGCCGAGGTTCAAGAGATCCATGAATACATGCTGGATCTCAAGAAAAGAGGGTGGGGTTCCGATGACATCCTCCGGACTTTTGTGGATCGAAGAGTCAGCCCCCTTCAACAACGAGCCCATAAGATCTGCCATATGGAAGGTCTACTCGATCCTACTCGGATCAGCAGCAAGGCGCTCTCCAAGGCCTCAGTTTGGCGCCGGGTCAAAGCCGTTGCCCAGACTGAGATGGACGAGGAGTGGACATGGGGCGTGGAGCCTCACGACAGAGAAAATCTTCCGGAGCAAGTGAGTACTTACTAATTTTCCGAGCTTACGCTCCGGTCTTGCACACCTCGGTTGCTTCTTAACTCAATTCTTTTTTGCCACTCCTGCAGCGGTTCGCCCGGCAGCTGATCGAGGACGGCGCGGAGCTGTCGAACTGGGCGCCTGCCCGCCTCGCCCTGGAAGGTCAGAGACTGAAGACCCGGACAATGAGGATCACCTGCCGATCCCTAAGGCCGTTCCGAGGTCCGCCCCAAGACTAGCTCTCCAACCCGGGTAAGAAACAAGTTCCCAGTTCCATCAGAGACTGGTCTGACGACGATGATGACGATGACGATTGCCAAATTCTGGAACCTGTCAACGTTATTCCCATTTCATATGCTCCTCCAACATATAAGAACTTTCATCCAGCGTCTGCAGCTTCCCGGAAGCGCTCAGGACCTGGTACCTCGGATGCCGAGGCTTCCAAGACCTCGGAGACTGCAGCGCCCAAAGCCAAGCGTGCCAAGAAGACCTCGGCGCGGCGCAAGAAACGAGGTCCCGTGGAGGAAGATGCGTAAGTCACCTTTGCTCCTCCTTACTTCTCACGCTGCTCCAAGGTTAAGCTTTTTACACTCTAACTTAATCTTTCTCTTTCGTCTAGCCCGGCTCGGCAGATCAAACAGAGCCATAGCTCGATACACTCACCACTGCCTCCAGTGGTTGAAGCTCAGACAACCGAGGTCGAGGTTAACCTCGGCAGCCCCGCCAGAGCCTCTCCTCCAGAACGGTCCATTGACCTCACCAGCCCGGAGAAGACCATCTCCTCCCCGGTGCGCGTCTCCTCCGCCGAACTTCCACCGCCGAGCTCTGACTCCGGCCTGGGGCACTCTGCTCCCCGCCGAGATCAGACTCCTCCGCCTCCTCAGAAGGATGCGGAGACAGATCGCGCCAAGACTCCGGCTAAGACCGTGCAGGAGCCTCGGCTCTCCCCCAAGTCTCAAGCTGCGCGCAACCAGCAGCAACAGCAGCAAAAGAAGAAACAACAACAACAACTGCAGAAGCAAAAGCTCCAGCAGCAGCAGAAAGATTCAGCTCAAAACGTTGAGCCCCCCAAACAGCCACAGCAAACTCCGATGCCGCCACCGCCACCGGGCCCCAAGGCTGCGAGCACCCAACTGGTGCCGCATGTTCCTGCGCCGAGTCCACCTTGACCAAGGCGCCCTCGAGCTCTCAGGTCGCCACCTCCCGAGCTCTTTTTGCTGCTACCATCAGCCGGACATCAGCAGCTGGGAGGTCGGGCAACTCCGGACCAAGAGCGGGAACAGCTTAGGCTCGGAGAAGCACTATGACATGGACTGGAACTCGGCTGACACTGCCGAGGTCTCCTCTAACCCGAGCTCTGAGCATCCAGTTGGACCCAGCGCCGTGCTCCAATCATCTACAACATGCAGACTGCGGTCCTTGATTGCAGCAAGAAGGCCTCGGTAAGTTTCTTTACGCAACTCTCTTTCTTCCTTTGAAATCAAATGACAAACATACACTATTCCCAGTCCCCGAGATTCGGGTTGAGCAATTGACACTCCACCGAGTTAAAATTGCTCGGCTTGAATCTCAAAAACTTGTCATTTCTCCCATGCTGAGTCCCCGAGGCCAATGCCAAGTCCCCGGGACTCAATTGGGCCTCGGGTGCTAGAAATACCTCGGATTTCTCCGAACTGATCTCTCTATTTTTTCAGGAATGCAACAATGCTCGGACAAGATCTTCAAGAACCTCCTGCTGGATCACAACAGACTGAAGAAGTCTCACCGGACTCTTCTATCCGCAAGGAGCAGAGCGACAAAGATTACGCCTCCAAGTTGAAGACAGCCGAGGATGAAATAGCTCGGCTGCAACAAGAGCTGAACCGGGCTAATGAAGCCAAACTGCTGTGGAGGACGCTATGAAGGTTAAGGACCAGGCCGCCGAACAGCAGCAAAGCTTGCCAAGACCCTGGAGAGCCGCGCCACCTCGGCCGAAGCCGAACTTACCGCCCTCCGAGCTATCTCGAAAAGCTGGTTGTCCGAGCTCGCTCGGATTAATCACCAAATGGACAGTAAGTTTCTTCTCCCTTTTCCTTATTTTCTGCCGACCTACACCCGTGCCACCGTATGCCTTATTTCAGCGACAGCCTTTTTGTCTTCTTCAGAGAACTTCGAGCACTCCAAGGACAAGGCTATCCGCGAAGTTCAAGCAGCTCGGGCAAAGAGGGCTGAGACAGAAACCTCAGCGACAGCTGGGATATCCAGGACCACCTTGTTGCCCTTAATGCTCGGATCAGGCCGCTCCGGCCATTGGAACCAAGCTGTTGATGCTGCCATCGAGGTCCACCGTGCCCTCTGGCCCAAGGTCAAGACTCCCACTTGCATCGACGAGCTCGCCACGAAGCTGAAAGGAGCCGAGGCTAGACTTCGGGAGTGGAGATGCTCATCAGCTCGGGCTGGAGCGGACAAGGCCCTGGTGTTCGTGCTGTCCTGGTATGAAGATGTTGAGATCCACACGTTACCTCCCTGCGCAGGGGCTCTCCTTGGAACTCCACCCCGATGGCATTGCGAAACGCCAAGCAGCAGCCGACCGCTTTGCTAGTTATGCAAACACCCGGACCTTTGATGACGGGCGCCTCTACTCTGAGGACGAAGAGAGCTCGGACGAGGAAGCAGAGTCCGGTGAAGAAAGTTCTGAAGGCGAGGACATTGACTTTGACGAGCCTGAGAGCTCCAAGGGCAAGGCCGGCAAAACAACCGAGGTGGCTGAAGGCTCTGATGATGACTTCAGCTTCGACGAACCTCCGAACTCCAAGGGCAAGTCCGGCAAAGCCGTAGCCACCGAGGTGATTCCCCGACGTGACGGACACCCCGGCATCCACTCCAACAACCGAGGTTGCTTCCGCGACCGAGGTTGTTCCTGCGCCCGAGGTTGCCTGCGCCCGAGGCTCCTGCGCCGAGGTCTCTTCCGAGGCCTGAACTTGTCTCAAGCAAAACATTAAATCCCCGGTATGCCGGGTGCAGATGTAACAGACCTTAAGTAGTTTGCTTGCTACCAGTACTATTAACTTGCTATCCGAACCATGCTTTTCTAAGAATTTATGCCGAACCCTTTTGGAACGAGTCCCCGAGTTCACTTTCGTGTTTACTATACTTGGCATTCTTTGCTCTTGTCTACCATTTAGGCGTTCGACAGTCGAGTCACAAGATTGTTGTTTATAGCATACAGTACTTAGCAAATCTCGAGGTGTGTTTCAAAATCATCCGACATAAACGAAAGGTAAAGACAGGGGTTAGTAAACGACACATGCCGAACTATATTTTTGGACCGAGTCCCCGAGTCATTTTCATGTCTCCCACGTTTTTTCATCTTTGCTCTTGACTACCATTTAGGCAGATGCCAGTCGAGTCACAAGATTAGTTACACAGCATACATTACTTGAAGTTTGAGACGAGGTTCAAAATAGTTCGGCATATGAACGAAACTGACAAACAGAAATAAAACACAAGCACAAGAGCGAGGCAGTCCCCGAGCTTCAACCTCGGAGTGCCGACATTTTATTAAGGATTAACCGAGGTACATACATTGCGCCTTTCATGAGTAGAAAGGTCGGAGTAGAGCTACGTTCCATGGTCGCCTGACCTCTGATCCGGGGTTGTCCAGCCCATCTTCCCTTGGTTCCTGCGCATCTATTAGATAGTAGAATCATTGAGCAGAGCTCGGGTCACAATGAACGGTCCCTCCCATGGAGGTGACAACTTGTGCCGACCTTTCTTGCGCTGCACCACCTCAGCACCAAATCTCCCTCGTGAAACACACGAGGGTTGATACTCCGGCTATGATAACGTCGGAGACCTTGTGGTATATTGCTGACCGAGATGAGGCCAATTCTCTGCTTCCTCAAGCAGATCTACTGCATCCTCCCGAGCCTCTTTTGCCTCGGCTTCAGTGTACATTGCCACTCTGGGCGCATCATATTCGATGTCAGTGGGTAGCATAGCTTCTGCCCCATAGACCATAAAAAATGGCGTATAGCCAGTTGATCGATTTGGCGTGGTCCTTAGACCCCACAGTACTGCTGGTATCTCATCTATCCAACACCCCGGCGTTTTCAGCAGTGGTTCAATGAGCCGAGCCTTGATGCCGGCCAACACTAGAGCATTTGATCTTTCCACTTGTCCATTAGACTCCGGGTGTGCCACCGAGGCTATGTCCAGCCGGATTCCCTTGTTCATGCAAAACCGAGCAAATTCTCCAACAGCAAAGTTGTGCCGTTGTCCGAGATAATGCTATGGGGGTACCATATCGCAGAATGATCTCCTTCAAAAAGTCACTGCTGAATGACCATCCAACTTCCGGATTGGTTTCACCTCGATCCACTTGGTGAACTTGTCCACCATCACCAGTATGTGCGTCATGTTACCTCGGGCTGGTTTGAACTCTCCCACCATATCCAAACACCATACCGCAAACGGCCAAGTGATAGGAATTGTTTTGAGCGCCGAGGCTGGCATATGCGTTTGCTTGGCAAACCTTTGGCATCCTTCACATCTCCGGACTATGGCCTCTGCATCAGCAAGAGCAGTGGGCCAATAGAACCCATGCCTGAACACCTTGGCCACCAGAGCTCTTGTGCTGCAATGATGACCACACTCTCCTTGGTGGATCTCCAAAAGCATCTCCTTGCCTTCAGCTGGCTCGACACACCGTTGCAACACCTCGGTTACGCTTCTTTTATAGAGCTCCTTGTTGATGATGGTGTACGCCTTGGCCCTCCTTTGATTCTCCTAGCCTCGGTTGTGTCACTTGGCAAGCTTCCCTCCGTTATGAACTTCATGATTTGCTCCGCCCACTCCGGCACTGGGTGCAAAGGAAAAAGTTCTCGTCCACCTCCATTGGTTCGGCCACCATAATCTCCTCCATTATTTCCTCCACCATCCTGCGACCAGTCCCCGAGTCTTGATGAGCAGTCCCCGAGGTTCGGTGCGCAGTCCCCGAGCTCTGCCACGCAGTCCCCGGGTCCGACCAAACGCACCCGACGTCTACCTCCATTGGAACAGGTCCGGGCTCTTGCTCCGCCGGGATGAAAATAGATTCGGATTCAGGAGAAGGTTTGATTGAAGGAGTTCTCAAGTGATTCAGGGCTACCCCTGGTGGTACTGCCTCTTTCGATGAACCGAGCTTTGACAACACGTCGGCAGCATCATTTTCTGCCCGAGGTATATGCCTGTACTCACACCCTTCAAAGAACCCGGATATCTTTTGCACATGGAACCGATATAACGCCATGTTGGCATCCAGAGCATCCCAAGTTCCAGAAGATTGTTGCACCACCAGGTCGGAATCGCCGAAGCACTCTACACGCCGGATACCGATCTCCTTTGCCACCTTGAGGCCATGGATTAAGGCCTCATACTCCGCCACATTGTTTGATGCTGAGAAATGAATCTGCAGCACGTACTTCAGCTGATCTCGCTTTGGCGAGGTGAGGACTATTCCAGCCCCCAGCCCGATCTTTGTCTTGGACCCATCAAAATGCATTTTCCAATAATTATAGTCCGGCCTGGGTGGCTCATACTGCATCTCGGCCCAATCACAAAAGAAGTCCGGCAACGCCTGGGATTTAATTGCATCTCTTCTCTCATAATGTGGTGCATATGGAGACACCTCAATCGCCCATTTGGCAACTCGGCCAGTTGCATCTTTGCACCCGATGATCTCCGAGATTGGAGCTTCGCACACCACCGTCATGGGATGCTCCTGGAAATAATGCTTCAACTTCTTGACCGCCAGGTAGACACCATACGTCATCTTCTGGTAGTGAGGGTAATTCTGCTTCGAGGTAGAGATCACCTCGCTCAAGTAATACACCGGTCTCTGCACCGACCTGCCACCTTCTTCGCGCTCCACCACCACTGCCACACTTACAACTCGGTTTGTGGCCGCAATGTAAAGTAACATCGGCTCATTGTGCAATGGTGACGCCAACACCGGGGCAGTGGACAACATCTTTTTCAGCTCACCGAACGCCACGTCGGCCTGCGGGGTCCATGTAAACCCGGTACTTTTCTTCATGAGCTGGTACAAAGGTAAGGCTTTTTCTCCTAGCCGAGCTACAAATCGGCTCAACGAGGCTAGGCACCCTGTGAACTTCTGCACATCTTTCAAACACTTCGGTAACTTCATGTTCTCAATAGCTCGGATCTTGGCCGGGTTAACCTCGATACCTCGGCTAGACACCAGGAATCCGAGCAACTTTCCAGCCGGGACACCAAAGGTGCACTTGTCCGGGTTAAGCTTCAACCGATATTTTCTCAAATTCACAAATGTCTCCTCGAGATCCTCGAGGAGAGTACGTTTCTCCTTAGTTTTGATGACGATATCATCGACATACACTTGCACATTTTTGCCCATTTGAGAGTGCAGGCATTTCTGCATACACCTCTGATAAGTTGCCCCGGCATTTCTCAGACCAAAACACATGACACGATAGCAATACGCCCCATACGGGGTAATAAAAGCAGTCTTTATTTGATCCTTTGGGTTCAGTGGTATCTGGTGAAAACCAGAGTACGCATCGATAAAAGACAACAGTTCACAACCAGCAGTGGAATCGATCACTTGATCAATCCGAGGTAATGGAAATGGATCTTTCGGGCACGCCTTGTTGAGGTTAGTGAAGTCAATGCACATGCGCCACACCTTGACCACGGCTGGCTCGTCTTTCTTCTTTTCCACCAAGACCGGATTGGATATCCAGTCCGGATGCAGCACCTCCATAATGAACCCGGCTGCAAGCAACTTAGCCAGCTCGTCCAGCACCACTTGTCTCGGTCGTCTGAGAGACGACGGGTCGGTTGCCTCACCGGTTTCACCTCTGGCCTGACAAATAAAGAGTGCTCTGCCAACTCCCTCGGAACACCAGGCAGGTCCTTAGCCGACCATGCAAAGATATCCCGATTCTCACGGAGGAAGTGACAGAGCTCGCTTTCCTATTTCTCGCCCAGCCCGGTCCCAATGATGGCCATATGCTCTGGGTGCTCCGGGTCAATGGGGATCTTCTTGGTCTCCTTGGGCACCTCGAATGCTGCAGTTGAGTCCGGGCTCATCAGTCCGGACATGCCGAGCTGTGTTGACTGCGCCATTGCCACCACTTGATGCAGCTTCTTCTTCTCAGCTGCGATCACCAAAGACTCGGCCAGATTAGACCCCGCCGAGGCACACTGAATGGCTCGCTTGTAGTCACCCGAGATGGATATGATCCCATTAGGCCCTGGCATTTTCATCTTCAGGTATGCAACATGGGTGGAAATCATGAACTTGGCCAGAGCCGGCCTTCCAAGCAATGCATGGTATGCACTCTCCAAGTCCACCACCTCGAACTCGATACTCTCAACTCGGCAATTGTCCTTGGTTCCAAATGCTACATCCACCCATATCTTGCCCATGGGTGCACAGGAAACGCCAGGCACAATCCCATGAAAAGTACAACTGCTTGGCATCAACTGATTTGGCGATATGCCCAATTTCACCATTGTGTCTCGGTACATGATGTTGATGGCACTGCCATTGTCCACCAGAACTCGGGTGAACCTCACATTGTTGGTAGGCCCACACAACGTTGGATCTACCACCAGGGCATACTTTCCAGGGCTCGGCATGATCCGAGGTGTGTCTTTCTGCTCCAAGTGATCTCCTGCTCAGACCAGTTCATATAGGTCGGCACCACCGGCATTACTGCATTCACCTCCATGGCACGCCTCTGCACGCTCTTCTTGTCAGTTGGCTCGGTCACAAAGACCACATAGCTCGCATGAGCCTCTCTATAGTCATTTCCGGGGTATTCATACTGCTGACTTGGTCCGGCACCATTGTTGTGTTATTACCTCGGACATTCACAACATTCACGGGTCTTGCTGCTGCAGGCCTCGGAGAGGTGCAGTGGTTATCGGGGTAACATTTGCTCCGGACAGATTTGGGTGGGACCTCGGCTGAAATCTCTGAGGTGGTGGTCCTGCTCTGATTCCTCCGGCCTTCGCCCCTTCTTCTCTGATTCTGCGGTTCCAGCTGCACTGCCGGGTTGAATGGTTGGCTGGCTTGCGCGGGTCGGTCGTATGGTAACAGCAAGGACCATCTATCATTGATTCATAGTCAAGGGTGGCTCCGGGTTCGGACTAAATGCCGGACCATTGATTTTGGCCTCTGGACACCTCCAGCTCCGGGCTGATCCGGGTTCACCGCTGCAACTTGGTTCGAGGTGTATGGGTAGTCCGGCTCCCTCCTCTTTGTCCGAACTCTGGCGGTCATTACACCTTGGTCCGAGCCGGTTGTTTATTGGCTCCCTCCTTCTGTTACGTGCCCTGCCTCTGCTGCTGGCTGCATCGGATCACCCAGAGCATAAGAATCTGCAATCCGGATTGTTTCTGCTAGGGATTTCGGCATATCTCTTGGAGCCTCTGCCACAGCATGCTGCCATGTCGACAACCATCTGCAAACCAGGAAATGGCCTGTGCCTCTACACTCCTTCACAGGAATTCCGAACATTGCTCCACCGAGTTAAGAATTCTCGGTCAGTTTCATGATCATCTTGCTTACATGCCGCCAGGAGCTGAGGTCGGTTTGGCCTCTTGTATGTACTAGCAAAGTTGCTGTTAAACGCCAGCTCCAAGTCTATCCAGGAGTTGATACTATACTCCGGCAAATTATTCAGCCAGATCCGAGCTGGACCTTCCAACATGTGCGGGAGATACCGGACCGCCCATCGGCGATTGCCCCCCGCTATGTGCACCGAGGATACATAATCTGTCAGCCAATCTTGTGGCTTGGTGCTCCCATTGTATGGCTTGGTGTTCCGACCTAACTGGAACTGAGATACTGGTGGTGGTGGCTCCTTCATGATCCGAGGTCCAAAACACGCCGGACCAGGAGGGCCTTCCTCCTCCAGTTGCTCAGACAAGTAGATTCTATCCAGCTTGTTACGAACATCGCCTGGAGCTAACATCCGACCTCCTATCCGAGGTCCCAACGCCCCATCCACTCTGTGGTATCCAGCTCGCGCCATGGCCGAGTCTCCATCATCGTATCGGTCATCGCCTTGACCGACATTCTGAGGTTGCTGAACATACTCCGGCTCTCGCTGATATTGCCCCTGCGGCCGGGTTGTTGCTGATACCTCGGGGGCGGAGGTGGTTTACCTCGGCCAGCCGACGCTGCTTGCCCGCCATTCTGATTTCCCTGACCGGAGTTACCCTTAGCTCGGCTTGCATTACCTGGGCCGGGGTTTCCCTTAGCTCGGCTAGCATTGCCCTGGCCCACCTTCTGCTTTGCTGCTAAGACTGGATCATACATCTGCAGCTGCTTGTTCTGACCCGAGGTGACACTCCGGGCTCGATCGGCTCCTCCGACGAGTGGAGACGAGGCTTGCCCCTTGGACACCTGACTAACTGGCCTAGCTGAATAAACCATCTCTGAATCACCAGCCCCGGCATATGCTCTGCGGAGAGCCTCATTCTGCTGGTTAGCTACATATACTAACTCATTGACTCGCTTCTGCTGCGCACGCCATGCATCTCCAGTAACCCGGATAGCTCGGCCCTGCCTGCCTCGGCAGCTCTGAGGTTCTTAGCAGGGGAACTATACCGGCCTTCCAGTCGACACGCGACTCTCACTCCTAGCCGAGGTGGTAGGTCGAGCCTCCCTGTTTATCTCATCATTGAGCCCCTTGCCTCTCTGCCGCACCTCGGCTCCCCTATGTGTATCAACTGCTACCGGGGTGAAGCCATTCGCTGCATTGTACTCACGCAGATCTCTATTGAACTCATCTCTAGCTGTTATCATTGCTACAGCCTCCTTCTGCAACAGGACACGCTTTGCCTCTAGGTCGGCCACAGTCACCACTACATCCACTCCTGGATTTACTGGGTCTGCCAGTGTCTCCACTATCTCTACCAGGGTCGCACCTCGGCCCTGCAGCTCGGGGTGCCAGGCAGCTCTTTCTCTAGCCTGGGCTTTGCAGATCTCACCTTAGCAACCTCGGCCGCCTTGGATTGGCTGGCATCTACTTTGCCAGCGGCGTCAACCGGACCTGTCATCATCACCTCCACGCAGCTCTCGGGGCGAGTGATACGCCGACCTAAAGCCGCGAGGAGAGGAGTTTCGTCGTCCACGAGCACCTGCTCCGGGTACCCGCGAACAACCTCGACAGCAACGTAGTGACGAAGCTGCCGAGCATCATGGTGAAGCCGTGCTCGGGGAAGGGCTTGCCGGCGAAACACCCCGCGTTGTCGCTGATGAAGGTGAACTCCCGATCTTGGCGACAAGCCCGGAAAGAACACGCTCGCCTGAGCCCGTCCGGATGAAAACTCCCTCCAACGCCTCAATCTGCCCCACGGTGGGCGCCAACTGTCGTGGTGGGATCACGGCAGATGCCATAGGTATGGCTAAGATGGGGCCGAATGGTCGTTGGGGGAATCCGGGGAGGGTTTATGCACTCAAGAAGTGCACACGCAAGAACACGCAAGAACCGCAAGAACAGAACGAAAACAAGAAACCAAGAACACAAAGCACACCACGATGTACCCTGCTTCGGGGCCCTCTTGTGGAGGT
Organism: Poa pratensis; assembly: GCA_947311845.1. Taxonomy (NCBI): domain Eukaryota; kingdom Viridiplantae; phylum Streptophyta; class Magnoliopsida; order Poales; family Poaceae; genus Poa; species Poa pratensis. Next base: position 23,453,356 of record CAMZMU010000061.1, read on the forward strand.
AACACCCCTACTGCAGCACTATCCTACTCAGTGTATAGCTCAAAGTGACAAGTACAAGCTGCTCCTCGAGCTGTATGATGCTACAATGGTGAGAACTTGAGGTAAAAGATGGAGCTACACGGGAGGAAGAAGGCACTCCGAGCTGATCCGAGGTGTTTCCGGGGTGTTCCGAGGTTCCTTCTCTCTTTCTTTCTCTTGATGATCTCTGTCCGGGGGGGGGGTCTCTCTAGCAGGAGGGGGTGAAGCCCACTATATAGGCCAGCCGGGTTACCATTGTGCCCCTCGCTGAACACTGTTGCCATGCCTCTGCAACGGTCACCACCGTACCACCGTACCTCGTCAGGGACAAGACGTGGCTTGCCCATCTCCTGTAGCCTAACGGCAGAACTAGCATGTCCCCTCTGACCGAGACAGGACGTGGCCTGGCAGAGCTACCTCGTAGCCTTTTCCCAGATCCCGCGTGGTCAGCGGTCAGAGACGTGCAGGCCCGCCGAACCCGGGGCACGCCTCTGCCAGGCTCCTTGACAGACGCTCCCGCGTCAGGCGCTCTTGTACCCGGCTGGAAGTGACAGGAGCATTGACTCCTGCCCGACCTACAGCCACACCTCGGTTAGCTCGGCACGGATGTGACGGGCTCCGTACCTCGGGTCTTGCGCTTAAGATCTTTACCAGGTCGGATCTTACTTCCTTCCACAGCTTCTCCTGCTCTCACAATACAAAACATAGCACCGAGGTAGTTAGGTCGGCTGAACATAGCTCGGACAGTGAACCTCGGCCCAGGCCAACGGGATACCTCGGACCCCTCTGGGCCAAGATAGGTCGGCCTTTAAACTCTCCAGGTCAAGATGAAGCTCGGATTCTCCCAGGCCCAAGCAGGTCGGCCCTTTCCGTACCTCGGCATATCTTTAAACTCATCTTTATGCCAAGCCTTGACCCTACCGGGGATACTCCCCGACAATACCTCTATTGCAAACTACACCTTCTGCGCGTTCACTGACTAAGAGCATCTCTAATAGAGCCCTTAAAACGCGAAACCTCAAACACGTTTTAAGGTTCGCGGAACTCGCGTTTTTTGGGCAAATCGAGGCGCGACATAGCAGAACCCGTAAAGCATAACCTATTCCGTTTTAAGGTTCTGCTTTACAGGTTCTGCTATGACGCGGTATTTCCCAACCGCCTAAACCTAAAACCATATAGTATTCAAAATATGTCAAATTGTTCAGAATTTCGACACTGGTTTAGCAAATAACATAGGTTTAAAGGATAGTAGACGTCAAATAACATAGTTCTGAATCCGTATGGCCAAAAACTTGCAATGTTTTGGCCACCATACTCTCATTGGACTGCACCATTTGGCCAAGCTTCTCCCTCAAGCTTGCAGCCTCAATTTCCTTCAAGACCCGTAGCTTGGCTTTCTTGTTGCCTTCGGGCTTGTTCTTGTTCCTCTCTCCATTTTCATCTTCATCATCGTCGATATGTATTTCATTCCTTTTAGGTTCTTGGAGACTCAATTTCCATTTCTCACTATGTTGGAGAATTTTCCAACAATGGTCCAGCGTAAATGGCTTCTTCTTCGATGCCGGCATGTCCTTGAATCACTCTCTTGCAATGCGCTCCTACAAACATAAAACAATGTCCTTGATGCACAATAGCAAACAAGCCAACATAGTGACACAATTACAAAGTTGTAATGTAGCTTACCCAATCGGACTCCACGGTACCACTTGGAGAGCATTATACACTTGCTGCAAGCATCCACTCCACCGGCTACACGTTGTTTTGATCACGTCCCAACGGCCTTGGAGTGATCGGAACGTTCGAGACACCCTTTTTAGCATTGCGCGACAAAAGTTGGAAATACTTGTCCTCAACTCGTTGCCAAAAACCTTAACTTGGCTTGATCGGTGCCGTGAATAGCGTCGAGAGACATACTCTCCCAAGTACGGATCAAGGTCTCATCTTCCACAACTGTGTAGTTCACACCGCGTGGTTTAACCGACGCCGCATTGACCTCCTCAACCTCATCATCGTCGCCGGCACCACCTTCAACTCCTCCGTCGGTGTCGTCGTAAGAGAAATTATCGAGAGGCGGTTATCAATGTTTGTCGACGCTTCATTCATCATTTCATCAAATGAATTGGAAGCATCGACAGGTGGGATGCTACAAATTGGAGCAATGTGTTCATATATGCTACAAATTGGAGCAAAATGCGTCGGAGAAGAGTGTACAGTTCCATACCTCGAGGTTGCAGACGGCGGAGCCATGGCGGCGGAGTCCGGACGAGCCGAGGCGGAGGGCACCCTCACCTTCCGCATGGCCGCTCTCTTCTTCCCTGCTCCGGAGGGCGCGGATGGGGAATCGGCCGTCGGGTCCGTAGCAGCGGCAGCGGCGGCACCAGCGGCCAAGGCTTGGGCGCGCCGGCGGTTCCGAGTCGCCTGCGCTTCTTCAAGGCCGCATCGGCTGCTGACACGGGAGCGGTGGCGCCGGCTGGGCTCCTCCCGTGTCAGTTAGATCTGCCGCATCGGCCGCCGCAACAGGGACGGTGACCAGGGACGAATCGGCGGAAATCATGTCGGCGCTTGGACGAATTCGCCGGAGTAGGGAAGAAGATTCGTCGGTGGCGGCGGCGGAAGGAGGGTGGTGGATGCGCGGGCTGAATTTTCCCTCCCGCCAACGGAATGAAGCGATAGGGTTTGCCCTACGGGGCGGCGTCCAAACCCATACTTTCACAGGCCCGCGGGCCGATTTGCCGGGCGCCCTCAAAATTTTTTAAGGGTCCACGAAGTTTAAGGGGACTGCTATGTCCGTTTTTAAGGTTCCGAAACCGTCTTTGACAGTTATTTTACGGTTTCATCGCGTTTGAGGGCTCTGTTAGAGATGCTCTAATGTGCAGAAAACCTCTCACTTAACGAACCCAATCTCACCACATCCTGACGACCCATCCATCACAGGCTGAAATTTCCAAATCTTCATCCTATCGGCCACGCGTTTGGCAGAGGGCGGCCATGGCGTCGGCAGCGGCGGAGAAGGGAAGGCCCCAGCGGACGCGGCGGATTCGTCGACGAGCGCGGCGCGGCTGGCGCGTGAGTGGAGCACCTGGGCGATGAAGAACGCGAAGGTGGTCGCACACTACGGCTTCATCCCACTCGTCATCCTCGTCGGCATGAGGTCCGAGCCCCGGCCCAGTCTCGCCCAGCTCCTGTCCCCAGTCTAGCGCGCAAGGATGCGCGCGTATCGGGTCGATTCCCATGTTGTATTTTGCTCCCTACTGCGTAATGATATTTCCTTCGTGTTTGTTCTGATTTTGGCTCACCTCGATTACCATTCAGAGTATCTGTTACCTTAATGAAATATTATGATCGGCATGTTATCATTAAGAAGACTAGGCCTATATTTAATTGCAGATGCTGACAGTGCGTAATAAGTTTTCTAGTAAAAAAAAAGTGATGTGTCGCAGAGTACAGAGGGCCGAGCTCCCAGTAAGGCAAGGTAGGTTGTCCGCACTAACTTAATTTCTGACGAAAACGTGTATTTTATGAACAGTTTGATTGGTCGTAGTTGTGAAAAACGAACTCTTTATGAGAAAGTTATACTTGCTTTACTGCACAAAACTGATTGGAAACTGAAATGAGAGACTAGGTCTAGTCTAATCTGAAATCAACTATTGCTCTTTGCAATAGCTAATTCTCTATCTACAAAACCCGACTGTAAACAATGTTCTAGGTGATGTATTTAAGTAGTATTTGAGAGTATTTCGGCTATTTTATGAGGTAGTCGATACGAAATTTAGGTTTTTATGGTACTTTGGATTGTACGTTTTGTTGATCTAGAATTTTAATTGTATAAGTTCAGTTAATGTCTTTGGTTACGAATGTGAGGACATGGTTGAGACCACTTTGAAAGATATCAATTTGCGCAGAAAATGACATCACAATCCTAAGTTCTAATGAAATGGTAACAAAATGGGCAAATCAAAGAAAATGGGAAGACGTCGGGTCACTGCTGATTATTTTTTGAAGTGTGGATACCATCTATGCTGCAATAGACTATATTACCACCTATTTCAAGTTATCTTCATAATTGTTTCAAAAATTATCTTCTCTTGGTTATTTCTGTAAAAAAATCTTTTGAAACTTGTCTTGTATTTAACAAAGCTTGTCAGACAAATATTTCTTTGAAAAAATATCAAAGTGTTTGCTTTGCTAAAATCAAATCAGGACGGGATGTAGAATTGGCGACTCTATTATATCAATGAACCAAAAAAAAGTGCTATTAAAAGATCAATCTGACGTTTGCATTCTCATACCAATGTCTTTACTATAGATAGAGAATGTTCCAAGTGTGAGAACTCAATCAACTCATCGACCACGAAATTCTGTTATGCAGAAACTTGGAAGGAGGGTTCAGTCTAACTTAGTGGCATTTAATTAATTTTGCTTGAAGCCACTTGGGGTGAATTTTGACGATATTTATAAATTAACTACTTTGGACAACTAAAAGTTGCACATTCATGTTAAAAATTATGTTAAATAGTTTTGTCTTACCATGGGGGATTGGGTGTGCCCCCCACCACATACACCCATGACTCTAATTAAATAATGATAGATGTTTTTTACTTCGCCATATCTAAATTTTGGACCGTCCTTCGCCACTGAGTACACTGTTATAGAAGGCACTCTTATTTCACTTTGGTGAGCATGTGAATGTGCATCTCTTCGGGTGAAGTACTCAGATAAGCATCGGATTCTTTTTTTGCACAAAATGAGTGCACCTGATTCTATAATTACTTAAAGTATATTGTTATAAGGAGGGAGTATATAAAGCACCGATAACGTCATTTCATCAACAGAGTAATAGAGGAGGTGGAACGGCGATGTGGGACATTTTTTTTTATGTGCACCAAATCGGTCCGGTAGCGTCAACATAGAGAGTAAGAACATTTTTCACATAGGTGTAGCCTAGGCCACCAAAATATTGTTCTTTTCCTCACCACTAGTTAGCCCACGTGCACGTACTGGTAAGCAACAGAACCTCCGTATATGCTTACATAGTTACTCCCTATGTTTCTAAATGTAAGATGTTTTAGATGTAACATGTTATCTACTGTAGATACATACTAAAATGAGTAAACATACATATGAATGTGTGGCATTGGCACTAGACTACCACTAGTACCACTTGACGTAACAAGCTGGGGCCAGCAGCGAGCCAGGACGTGCGTGCGTTTTCGAGATAATGACAAAAAACCACCACAATTGAACACGAGATGTCTGAAAACCACCACCTTAGGGTTTGTCGACACATAAATACCACTATTGAGGCTATGGTGTGACGCGGAGCACTAATCTCGAGTGGTTAGTATCCTAACAGTGTTTTTGACAGGTTGGACCCACCTGTCAGGGGTACGTGGCAAAAAAGAAAAGAAAAAAGAGCACAGGGAGAGAGAAATGGTCAACGCACGCACCCTACAAAGTTTCCGCATCTCGCGTCCGTGACCTTCGCCGGAGTTGCCATATGAATGGTCAAACCACGATGGGGCTCGCCGCAGCCGCCACCGCCGCCGCCGTGAGCTGTGCCGCCGCCGCCTCCTCTCCTCCGCCGCGTCCCCGCTCTTCCCGAGATGCGCCCACCCGCAGCACCAGCACCGCAGCCGCCGCGTCCCATTCCTCGTCTCCGCGGCGTCGCACAGGAGGCCGGAAAGCTTCCACACGCCGGAGGGCACCTAGCCAGCACGCGCGGGGGCGAGGGAGGCGCACGCGCGAACTCGCCGAGCCCGGCGCCCCATCACACCCGCCGCCTACTCTGCCTGCCGTGGTCGGCGCTCGTCGGCGCCGTGGCCTGGCCGGGACTTGAGCTCGCCGGCGGTGCGGTGGTGCATGCTGCGGGACACGAGTGGGGCTGGATCTGGGCCTCACGGGCCTGCCCTGGGCTTCGGCGCTGCTGGCACGAACGGGGCAAGGGGCGGGCGGTCGGCCGTGGGCGAGCGCGACCAGGGCGGGCGGCGTGGGCCGTGGCAAGGGCGAGCGCCGCCAGGCGCGAGCACGGCCAGCCTTGGGGGCGGCCAGGGGCGGGCGGGCGAGGGCCGCCAGGGCGAGCGCGGCCAGCCTCGGGCACATCGCCATCGCTCCCAAAGAAAGACTTTGCCGCTGCGAAAGCTTCACATCGCCATCGCTCCCAAGTCCCAACATGGCGCATCCCTCTCGTCTCCTCGCCTCCACCGCTCTGCTGCTCCTCCTCTTCCTGTCTCCGTACTCGTGCCGCGCAGCCAGCAGCAGCGGCAACCCGACCGCCGTGGTGCTGCCGGTGCGCAAGGCCGACGCGACCGGGCAGTACGTGACCGGCTTCCGGCAGCGCACGCCGCAGGTGCCGGTGACGGCCGTGCTCGACCTCGGGGGCGCCACGCTCTGGGTACGTGTCCTCCTCCTACGCCCGCGTGCCGTGCGCGTCCAAGCCGTGCCGCCTCGCTAAGACGGGCGCCTGCGCCACCAGCTGCGTCGGGGCCCCCTCCCCGGGCTGCCTCAACGATACCTGCGGCGGCTTCTCGGAGAACACCGTCACGCGCCTCGCCACCGCGCCGAAGTTCCTCTTCACCTGCGGCGCCACGTTCCTCACAAAGGGCCTCGCCGCCGGCGCCACCGGCATGGCGTCCCTCAGCCGCGCGCGCTTCGCGCTCCCGACGCAGCTCGCCGCCACGTTCCGCTTCTCGCGCAAGTTCGCGCTCTGCCTCTCGTCGTTCTCCGCCGCCGGGGTCGTCGTCTTCGGTGACGCGCCCTACGCGTTCCAGCCCGGGGTGGACCTCTCCGGCTCGCTCACCTACACCCCGCTCCTCGTCAACAACGTGAGCACCGCCGCCGTCTCCGGCAGGAGGACAAGTCGAACGAGTACTTCATCGGCGTGACGGCCATCAAGGTGAACGGCCGCGCGGTGCCGCTGAACGCCACGCTGCTGGCTATCGACAAGCAGGGCGTGGGAGGCACCAAGCTCAGCACGGTGGCGCCCTACACCGTGCTGGAGACGTCCATCCACAAGGCGGTCACCGACGCGTTCGCCGCGGAGACGGCCATGATCCCTCGTGTGCGCGCCGTGGCGCCGTTCAAGCTCTGCTACGACGGGAGCAAGGTTGGGAGCACTCGCGTGGGCCCGGCCGTGCCGACCGTCGAGCTGGTGCTGCAAAACGAGGCCACGTCGTGGGTGGTGTTCGGGGCTAACTCATGGTGGCCACCAAGGGCGGCGCGCTCTGCCTCGGCGTGGTGGACGGCGGCGCCGCCCCGGAGACGTCGGTGGTGGTCGGGGGCCACATGATGGAGGACAACCTACTGGAATTCGACTTGCAGCAGTCGCGGCTCGGGTTCAGTTCTTCTCTTTTCTTCCGGCAGACGACCTGCAGCAATTTCCGCTTGGCTAGAAATGGCGGCAGCCTGTACGTCCGAGTGACAGAAGATAATTTGTAGGGTGCGTGCGTTGACCATTCTCTCTCTCCCTGTGCTCTTTTTCTTTTCTTTTTTGCCACGTACCACTGACAGGTGGGTCCAACCTGTCAAAAACACTGTTAGGATGCTAACCACTCGAGATTAGTGCTCCGCGACACACCATAGCCTCAATAGTGGTATTTATGTGTCGACAAACCCTAAGGTGGTGGTTTTCAGACATCTCGTGTTCAATTGTGGTGGTTTTTTGTCATTATCTCTGCGTTTTCCGTTCCGACCACAATTGATTGTTCGTTCGTTTCCATAGTGGCGCATGCATGTGCGGGATCCACTTGCTTTGGGGCAGGACGTACTTGCATGGTGAGTTCAGCCAGGGCCTAAGCCATGACGGTGAAGTGGCCGTTAGGTGACGGTTTGAAATTAGTACTCCTCCGTTCCAAATCCCTTCATTTCAAACTAGATGAGTTCTATTTATATAAATATAGATGTATCTATATTTGTAACATGTCTAGATACATTCACATGTGGAAAAATGGAAGTCATCTAATTTGCAACGGAGAGAGTAGCATCCAACGACTCCTAGAACATAGGCGGCTACCCTTCTCTTGGGATGATTTTGCTGTATTATTTGATTTTTTATAATTACTCGAAACAGGCTTTCGCCTCGTTTTATATATAAAAAGCCACACGACCAAACCGATACGACCTGGAGAGGAAATTCTCGAAGAAGCAGGTCAGCAAGAAAACCTTCATACGAAATGTTGTCGAGCAACCAACCCGAAGTCGAAATGGAAAACAGGAAACACCACACATAAGGCACGCACGCCCGACTACTGAACAAGCCAAATTCAAAGAAGCTTCACGCCAAGACGATTACTCCAACATACTGCACCCGGATGGAACTTCAGCTCCGAATGACACCCCCAAGAGGGTAACAACGTGACACACTGCCGCCGTCTTTTTGTTACCTGGGTGAACAGACGACTCGTATCTACGTCACTTTGTGGTTTCGTGATTATCTAAGTCTTTTTGTGTCACTCTCTACATGTGAGGGGCTTCCCTTTGCCGTTGGACAATAATTAGATACTCCATCTAATTAAATAACGTCGCAACTTATACGTATAAGTTATACGTGTTTGTTAGTTTTCTCACGATACAAAAAAAGGAACGGAGGGAGTATTTTGAGATAAACCAACTGCCTGTTGCCATTTCCTTGGGTGAAATCAACAACTTTTTTTTCATAGGCATACTGACCTTATTTTTCGTATTTAGTTAGCATATTTTTTTATTCAGCAACTAGCAAAATACCAGGTTCCTTGTTGTTTTGTAAACACTCGTGCTTTGACAATCTCGTATGTACATGCTGCATGCTCTCTGCAACTTGCATATCATCAAGTGACTAAGGATTGTGAAACTTGAATTGCTACACATGCGCTATGAAATTTGTGGTTCAGATGCCAAAAACATTACTGGGCTGCAAATGAAAAGATTGGAGGAAATGGCATGGGCGAACAATGGCAAACACCAGAACAACTGTAGGAGGGAAAGTACTTGCTGCCTTGCTGGAGGCGGCAACCGTTTTGTAACTTTTGGCTAGCTTGCTTACTGACTGCTTTCATGTTTCCCTGTTTTTCCCGTGCAAATATATTCTGAATCTACTGAAGAGAAGAGGTCGTGCTACGGACCTGCCAAGATGATGCATGACTTGACGCGCACGTATGAGACGTCGTCCTTCCCCACGGTCGGTCAGGTATTACTAGGCTAGGGATAATTATACACAGAGAGAGGCAAACAGATGATAATGTCAATGTATCAATGAATTAATTGGCTATTTGGATTGTCCCATTAGGTTAACTATCAGATAATCCTAATTGAGTAGCACAGATGTTCTGCAAAAATTGGTGGATAATCCGCATCAGCCGGACAATACCATATCCGTTGGATATCCGCCTAACCAAAATTGTTATCCGCATCTGGATCCAAAGGAATTCTAAAATTGCATACCATTTCTTATAAAGTATATAGACATGGAACGGAAATTATCCGCACTATTTAGATCCCTGCCTCCAAGGTATGAAATGATAATAGGTTATTTGTTAACGTAATTCAGGTTTCTAACACCTATGAAACGCTTGTGCTTATGTCCAAAAATGTGATACTCCATCCGTTAACTTTTATAAGACACACTAGTTATACTTTTCATTTTAACCACATACGTATTAAAATGAGTGAATCTATGTATAAAAATAAGTCTAAGTTCACTCATTTTGGTATATACTAGGCAAGATGGCGCGTCGACACGCCGCGCCCGTGTGTTAAAATCCGTATTTGAAAATATCCGCATTTAAAAAATTGTTCTGATTTTAAAACTGTTGGAATTTAAAAAAGGTTTACATTTATTAGTTGTTTAGATTTCAAAAAGTTGGTAAAATTGGAAAGTTATTTATATTTGAATTCTTTTTTATATTTTCAAATGCTTAGATTTGAAAGGTATTTGTAAATTTTTAGTATGCATCATTTAGCAGTTTTATGGAAATTTGTTTAAATATCGTAAAACAATATCTCGCCGCACTCTTCGCGAAAACTCATCTGTTAAAGATCATTTTTCGCATACAGTTGGAAAATATGGAAAACAAATTCCATTTTAAATTTATCTTAGCGGAATAAGTATCGTTGAACAATTGTTGTAAGGAAATCGTTGTAAAATCATCTTTCTAAGTTTTAATTTTACATGGATAGGGAGCAATAGTTCTTTAAGTTAAAGTAGCAACAAAATTTGCGTGGGATATAAAAAAAATGGACACACCGCGCCGCTGGAGCATGATCAATTAAAAAGGAAGCAAAAATTACTGTAAAGAAGTCAATAATTATATACGATTCAAATATGCTGGGACATTAAAAATATTTCAGTACAATTTTGCTGCTTTTTTTAGTTGTTTAACCAAATAATTTGCTTTAAATAATATTCACTTTTATAATAAGTATATATGCTAAAAAGTAAAATTACAATACAGAACAATATGTCTAAGTTGCCGAAGCTGGAAATATGTTGTATTGAAAGGAAAAATAGATGTAGCGGACATTTTATGTGGGCTTAAGGCTTTACGGATGTATGCATCAGGCAAGTAACCAATCGATCGATCCTTATTAAAAATGCAGGTTTGCATGGCGTATGTACTATGTATGATGTTTGATCGATTAAATTGTCGGTAGGAGAATCAATACCTCGGGGTAGAAAAATCTAATTTTAAAACGTTTATGTTCAAAAGGTGTTAAGTTTTAAAACAGGTAGAATGCAAAAAATAATTTATATCCTTAAGTTGTGTTGTTTTTAAAAGAATTTAGAAATTGGGAATATGTTCATGTTTGATTTTTTTTATGTTTATTTAATGCTCAGATTCGGAAGGTATTCAAAATTGTAAAGTATTCAAATTTAAAGTTTGATTGTATGACATAAATAGTCAGTGTTGTTTTTTTTTCGTGTTGTTATATTTTTCCATATTTTCCCGATGAATAGAGGAGAAAATATCGTGGTGCAAAAAAATCTAAATTTGAGAATGTACATATTTAAAAGTTGTTTAGATATAAAACAATTTTTTTAAAAAAATACATTATAAATTGTTTAGTTTGGAAAATTTGTTAAAAGTGGGAAGTTATTCTTACTTGAATTCGTTGTATGTTTGTTAAATGTTTGTGTTTTGAAAGTATGCTAAATATTAAAATATTCAAATTGAACTTTGATCATATTTTGTAGTATTTGTTTGTTTTTTTGCATATTTATAAATTTGAAATAGATTTATAGTTATTATTTAAATATTTAGTAAAAACATTTACATATTTATAATTTTTTCAAAAAAATTACATAATTGTAAATTTGAAATAGTTGTGAATTTATTGTTTTTTTGTGGCATTTTGCATTTTCTGGAAATTGTTTAAATAGGGTGGGCCCACATGGCAGAATTTTAATAATTTGTAAAATATTTTTTGGGTAAAAAAAATGACATGTGGGCTCATGGATGACGTCGTGCTGACGTCATCGATGACCACGGCGGCGGCGGCGGCGAGAACGCCGGAGACGCATCCGCAAGCGGCGGCAGATGCGGCGTTCGCGTGCGTGCGGCAGATGCGCGCAATCGCGGAGAGCCCTCAAGCGGCGGCGCCGCCTCTTCTGGGTCGCCGGAGCGGCGCCGACAGCACGCGAACGCGGCGGCGGCCTGCGAGGACGGCAGCGTCGATTCCGACGACCTCGCAGCGTTTCAGCAGGCGGCTCTCGGCGAGGAGGGAGAGGGCGCGACGGCGAAGGTCGCCGTGTGAGCCGATTTGAACGGGAAGGGGCAGAGCGGTGGTGGCAGGCGTCGGCGGCGCCGGCGAGCTCGAGCTCGCGCGGGGAAAGAAGAGAGAAGATGAGGTATGTGGATGATTTTACACGAAAGTCCTTGAAGTTTATGCAAATTGTAAATGAGTCCTTTGTGGGGGGGGGGGGGGGTTAATGTAAAAATCTGCGTCAAATTTCGTGCGGGAGGGGTGACCGGTTGCCCGCCGCCGCGACTGGGTGGTAACCGGTGACGTGGCGAGTTCTGATTGGTGCGGATGTGTTTGCACTGTAGCTATGAATAGTATCGCGTTTTGGGGGTGTCGTGGCGCGATCTGGGCCGTCCGTTGCATCAATCCGACGGTCAGAATTAAAGGGGTGACGTGGCGCGCTGGAGAGGGGTTGTCATGTCCTCCCTTTATATATAAGGTTATGTAGGGATAACTAGTGTGCCTTATAAAAATAAACGGAGGAAGTATTCATGATTGTCGATACAAAAGTGAAATCTTAGATCCGCTCACTGCTCTAAGTGCTGTAAACGAGGCTAGATCAACAGACTCTAGTCAGATATCATAACCAAGTGTAGTGAGTGGACTTAGCGCTGCATGGATAGCGCTTGGACTGAATCAGTCCTTGAAGACTAGCTCGAGCTGTTAACCTGACGAGAATGCAGTCTAACACTTCCGTTATTGCAAACTAAACCTTCTGGCGCGTTCACTTTTTTGTTTGCGCGTTCACTGACTAGTGCAAAGAACCCCTCCCCTAAGAGCATCTCCAGTCGCACGTCCTAAATGGCCGTCCAAACGTCTTCTGGACAGGCCGTTTGGGCGCCGTCTGGAGTAGTCGCTGGCTTTGGTCGCCGTCGCTCTCCACTCGCGACGCCCAATCCGGCCTCTCAGATTGTTTTTTTAAGCTAAATTCAAATATTTTGACAAGTAAAAATCAAACATACATAAATGTTTTATAGTTCAAACACATAAAATAAAGTTTCACATTAGCTAAAAACAAAATTACAGCTCAAACATGTTGCTCTTCCGGGTTTGCCGCTGCCATGCCCCGTCGCACCCATAAATGCTTCACTAGATCAGTTTGGAGTGCATGATGAGTATTTTCATCATGAATCTCCAAATGTATTGAGAGAAAATCAGCGAAATATGCCGGCACGTCGTATCAACCTCTGCGAGAGGACCCTGAAAGTCATATGGCATACGATCATGCACCAGATTATCGCGCTCACTCTCCATGATCATGTTATGCAGGATCACACACGCATTCATCATCTCCCACATCTGTTCATTCGACCATGTCAGAGCAGGGTACCGAACGATAGCAAACCGTTGCTGCAACACTCCAAAAGCCCGCTCGACATCCTTCCGGGCACTCTCTTGTTCACCGGTAAAATGACAAGCTTTGTTGCCGCGAGGGTTGGGGATGCTCTTCACAAACGTTGCCCACCTTGGATAGATGCCATCGGCTAGGTAGTACCCTTTGTTGTACTGGTGGCCATTGATCTCATAGTTGACAGGTGGAGCATGGCCTTCAATGAGCTTCGCGAAGATAGGAGAGCGCTTCAACACATTGATGTCATTGTGTGATCCTGTCATGCCGAAAAATGCGTGCCAAATCCATAGTTCATGATCGGCCACAGTTTCAAGTACCACACTGCAATATCCTTTGTGGCATCCTTTGTACAATCCTTGCCAACCAAATGGACAGTTCTTTCAGCTCCAATGCATGCAATCTATGCTTCCAAGCATCCCAGGAAAGCCTCTTGCTGCATTCTCTTCCATGATCCAAGCAGTTTCTTCTTCATTTGGTCCTCTCAAATAGTGTGGGCCAAATACATCAACCACCGCCTTGCAGAACCTGTACATCGACTTGATAACCGTGGACTCTGACATGCATAGATAGTCATCTACAACATCTGCAGGTGCTCCATATGCAATCATTCTCATGGCAGCAGTGCACTTCTGGATGGATGAGAAACCAATCATTCCCACGACGTCCTTCTTCAACTTGAACCATGGATCGTACTCCCTCACAGCATGCACGATGTCGTTGAACAATCCACGGTTCATCCGCAAGGTTGGAAAAAGCGCTAGGCATAAGCGAGGCGGTTGGCATTCGCCTAGCGCCTAGGCGATGCTTAAGCGCACTAGGCGTGGCCTAGGCGGGTATATAGTTTTCACCATCGGGGTCTATATTTGGGTTATTCCATATCTATACATAGTAATTAGAGCATATAAAACTGCCATTGGATTATGGTCTATCTGATTTGTAAGTGCAATATGGTATGCTTTCTTGCTAGAGAAGACAATTTCTTAGTTGTGCTGCCTAGAGTTCCGCTTATGTCCTAGGTGAGGCGTTTGTCCATCGCCTAGTGCCTAAGCGTGCTTAAGCGCTGCCTAGGCGCCGCCTAATCCAACACTGTTCATCCGAAAACGTCGACGAAAATCCTTGGCGGTGGCGACTGGAACATCGACAAAGTAATCGGAGACTAGCATGCAATGGCCTTCCATTCTCTGCCTCGGCTTGGTCTTCTTTCTTCCGAACGACGATCCTCCTCGTTTTGGTCCGGCAGCGGCGTCCTTATCGGTTTGAAGTTGTAGAAGACATGTGAGGATCGCTACATTCTCATCTTCCTCCTCGGCGATGGCTTCTTCTTCTTCCAACAGCATCGCGACCATCAACTCGTCGCCGCTATCAATCTGCAATGCAAAGGAGATCGATCAATGGCCCGATCGCCGGCGTACCATCAATTCTGTCGAAAAACAGGTGTACCAATAATTCCGCCGAACACCTTGCAGGCAGGGCGGGTCACGGGAGGTCGCCGGTGCCGTAGTCGTCGATAGCCGGCGGTCGGAAGCCGAAGGCGCGGCGAACTGCGAGGGCTAGGGCTAGGGAGAGGTAGCCAAAGGCGGCGCCGGCGCCGCCGTCCAACTAGTGCGAATCGGGGGAAGAGGGAGCCGGCGGCGTTCCAGACCGTGGCGACGAGGAAAGCCGGCAGGAATAAATCAGAAGAGAAAACGACGACACATATAGTCGCCTCTCTCGCTGCCAGGCGTGGCCCAAGCGTCGGAGGCAGACGTGGCGTCGCGTTTCGTTCCGTCCGGAGCCGTCCAAGGACTCCCCAAGATGAAGCCTTCGGGTGGGCGTGCCGGATCGAAAAATAGGCCACGCCGGACCAATTTCGCCTTTGGACGCCGCGAGTGGGAAGAAAAAAATGTCCGTGGGCGGCCGTCTGGGGCGTGCCAGTGGAGATGCTCTAACGAACCCAATCCCACCACATCCTGACGAGTGACGACCCATCTCCTCCCATTATTACTCAGGCCGAAACTTCCAAATCTTCACCCTCTCGGCTACGCGTTTGGCAGAGGCGGCCATGGCGTCGGCAGCGGCGGAGAAGGGGAAGGCCCCAGCGGACGCGGCGGATTCGGCGGCGGCAGCGAGCGCGGCGCAGCTGGCGCGGGAGTGGAGCACTTGGGCGATGAAGAACGCGAAGGTGGTCGCCCACTTCGGCTTCATCCCACTCGTCATCCTCGTCGGCATGAGGTCCGATCCCAAGCTCAGCCTCGCTCAGCTCCTCTCCCCCGTCTAGCGCGCAAGGATGCGCGCGTATTCCATGTTGTATTTTGCTCCCCGCGTAATGTGTTTGTTCTGATTTTGGTTCTCCTCGATTGCCATTCAGAGTCTACGATATGTATCTCGTACCTCAATGAAGAATTATGCATCAGTATGGTTATTATGGGTTCATTGTATTTCAGCGTTTAACTATTTGTTCACCTGATCAATAATACTACTCCGGATCAGAACATTGAGGTGTCAAATTTGTACTACGATAGTACATTCTTCACGACGGTTATTCCGGATCAGAGGTAGTACTGTCTACTGTGCTGGTAGTGGTAACGGGTAAGCATGCTTCGAGGTGTCAAATTTATGAATGCCAGGAGCCAAGGACGCACACATTGAGAATCAATATCACTTATGATCTTCTATAGACTAGACACTGAATTGCTCTAGATTTCCCAATGCAGTTGGTATTTATAATTGCAATAATCTAGGATTTTAAAAGGTTTAATGTACTTCAGCATTGAGCTACTTGTTCACCTGATTAACCATATTGTATTGGTCATGAGGGGTCATGCTAGGAGGAGGAAATTTGCCGGTGTGAGCTCTGAAATGATACACCAGTCCTTACAACACACATGACTCCCTTCAGAATGGAATTGGAGATATGTTAAAAGTAACCGTACACATAAGATAGACATGTGGCCACACAAAGACTACAAAACTTGCATTCTCATGTAAGAAATGAATACATACGTACTCCCTCCATATCAAAATATAAGACTTCTTAGCTATTTCCTGCACACATGTATCTAGACATGTTTTAGTGTAAGATTCACATGAACCTTGCACTAAATCATGTCTAGATACATGTGTGCAGAAAATAGCTACAAAGTCTTATATTTTGATACGGAGGGAGTACAAAATTTGCACCAGCGGCTATCTATATCAGTATCATACTCCAGAGTGCTTCGGTTCAGTAGTTATGCAGTCATGGACATGATGGAGCATGCTGTTCTAAGTTTTAACTATACATCAATTACAAAGGTTTCACTTCAACTCTAAACATATGTTATGGTTATTTGTTCCTAGCATCCAGATTTCATATCAGGTCTTGCTGCATACATCGGATTCTACTGAATGGACAACATACAAGTATACAAACACCCAGCCCTATGGTCAACTCCTGAAGAGCACACACGGACACACCCATCAAGGATCAGAAACTCTGCAACCAAGAGCGCTTCTTCTTCACCACCATATGACGAGATGTCACTATGCTGCAACTCATCAGGTAGCTATAGTAGGGAGGTATCTCAGATTTCCATGCAAGGACTTCAAAACTTTTACGAGGCATGGCTCTTCCACACAGAATATCAGGCAGTGTTAGCTTGGGAACTTTGTGCTGGGTAGAACACACCTGATAACAGCGATGGGCTATAAGGACTTCGCAACTGCCCTTCATCCTCCACAGGTATATAGGTTGGCCTTTTCGCACGAGATCAAGTGGATGTTCGCCAAACATAAGTAAATGCTTGTTATTGAATTGTCTGAGGTGCTTGAGAATCTCGTGCCAAAACCGGACATCTGGATTAGCTCTCAGGATGGTACCAATTACGTTTGCATTACCGAAAGAAGCCTTCTGCTGAGCTGCAATATCCATTGCTATGGATGATAGCTCCGAGTAGTCCTTTGGGCCAGCACTTCTCAGTGCAATCGACTTGAAAAGGTACCAGTAAGCTTCCTGGGGCAAAACATTCAGTTTGAGAGCCTGGGTTGTTCCAAACTGCACGATCCTCTCTGACCTACTCGTAATAATGACTTTACTCCCGTGTGCCATATGGCTCAGTAAGTAGCACAGCCTTCTCCATATTTCCTTCTCCAAATCCCCAATTAGTTCCATAATAATCAGTAACCTCCCATGTGAAGCACCATTTCTGTACTTAATAACACCACTGTCTTGCAGAGCATTCCCGGTGGCCTTCATACCTTCAAGATCATCTCCGCTGAAGAAAACGATCGAGGAGAAGAAGCCGCGCACCCTTTCGTCATAGCATACATGCTCAACGAGGGTGCCCTTTCCAACTCTTACTGGTCCAACTATCGGAAGAACGCTCAAATTTCCTGTGCCAGGGGGTGCAGACTGCAGCAGAAAGCTCACAATCCTCTCGTACTGTCGTGGTGGGATCACGGCAGATGCCATAGGTATGGCTAAGATGGGGCCGAATGGTCGTTGGGGGAATCCGGGGAGGGTTTATGCACTCAAGAAGTGCACACGCAAGAACACGCAGGAACACGAACAAAGAACCAAGAAAGCAAGAACACAAAACACACCACGATGTACCCTGCTTCGGGGCCCTCTTGCGGAGGTAACACCCCTACTGCAGCACTATCCTAGTCAGTGTATAGCTCAAAGTGACAAATACAAGCTGCTCCTCGAGCTGTATGATGATACAATGGTGAGAACTCGTGGTGGAAGATGATGCTACAAAGAGAGGAAAAGGCAGTCCGAGCCTGAACCGAGGTCTCTCCGAGGTATTCCGAGCTTCCTCTCTATCTTTCTCTCTATCTTTGATCCTCAATCCGTCCGTCCCTCCTAGCAGGAGAGGGTGAAGCCCACTATATAGGCCAGCCGGGTTACCATTGTGCCCCTCGCAGAACACTGTTGCCATGCCTCTGCAACGGTCACCACCGTACCACCGTACCTCGGTCGGGGACAAGACGTGGCTTGCCCATCTCCTGTAGCCTACCGGCAGAGCTAGCATGTCCCCTCTGACCGAGACAGGACGTGGCCTGGCAGAGCTACCTCGTAGCCTTTACCCAGACCTCGCGTGGTCAGCGGTCGGAGACGTGCAGGCCCGCCGAACCCGGAGCACGCCTCTGCCATGCCCTTGACAGACGCTCCCGTGTCAGGCGCTCTAGTACCCGGCTGGAAGTGACAGGAGCATTGACTCCGGCCCGACCTACAGCCCATCACCTCGGTTAGCTCGGCGCGTCCGTGCCGTACCTTGGGTCTTGCGCTTAATATCTTTTACTAGCTCGGATCTTACTTCCTTCCCACAGCTTCTCCTGCACCCACAACGCAAACCACCGCACTGAGGTAGTTAGGTCGGCAGAACATAGCTCGGACTGTGAACCTCGGCCCTGGCCACTAGTATACCTCTGCCATGCCCTTGACAGACGCTCCCGTGTCAGGCGCTCTAGTACCCGGCTGGAAGTGACAGGAGCATTGACTCCGGCCCGACCTACAGCCCATCACCTCGGTTAGCTCGGCGCGTCCGTGCCGTACCTTGGGTCTTGCGCTTAATATCTTTTACTAGCTCGGATCTTACTTCCTTCCCACAGCTTCTCCTGCACCCACAACGCAAACCACCGCACTGAGGTAGTTAGGTCGGCAGAACATAGCTCGGACTGTGAACCTCGGCCCTGGCCACTAGTATACCTCGGACCCCTCTGGGCCAGAATAGGTCGGCCTGTATTCTCCAGGTCAAGATGAAGCTCGGACCTTCCCAGGCCCAAACAGGCCGGCCCTTTCCGTACCTCGGCACAACTTGGAACACCACCTTATGCCAAGCCTTGACCCTACCCGGGGATACCTCCCCGACACGTACTCCGTGCGGCGACCAAAAATGCACATCTCTGAAAACAAGTAGCTGCTGCAAGGTTCGCGGCACATGGGAGGATAGCACTTCAAGAACAAAACAAACTCCTCCATGTCAGCGACAATCATCTTAAGGCTAGACAGCACTTCCCTGAGCTCGTTGAGACACTTGCCGCCGAACACCATCATATTCTTTGGCGTTCTGGCTGTGAGGCAGAGACGCTTGGCGGGGTTGAATCTGCAGAGGATGAACGAGTCGTCGCTCACCTCATCTTTGCTGTGGCGTCGTCTTCTCCGTATCCTTTGCACGCGAAGACGTCGAGCACGTAGTACCCTCTGTACATGCCGTGCCTCAGTGTCTGGAGCTGTCGGAGCATCGCTTGGTTCGTGATGTCCCGTCTATCAGCCTCCTCGACGATGGCGTGGACTCGCAGCAGCAGGGGGCACAGCCGTTGCAGGCTCTCTTCCGCCCCTCCGGTCTGCAGCCGGCGGTACCTGTCAACGAAGAAGGATACGGATCTGCTGATGATATCGCCAAGAACTACAGATACGATCATCTCCATCGTGAATCCTTCGGGTGTGAAGAGGAAGAAGAGGCTTTTGTTGCCTGCTTGGCTTCCTGTTAGTTTGTGGTGTTGGTTTCAGGTCATACTGTACATACATATCTTCAGATTCGGTGACTTTGAGGTTCGAACAAGTCATAGCAGCAATGAAATGTGTCAACTAATCAAACGAGCTAGCTGTCGACGTCCAAAAGTACTAGAAAGAACCGAGAATTAGTCTCTGTCGAATAATTTTCAAACAAACCCATTCGGAACTTCTTATACTCTGGTTGTGACAAATCATATTTTCAGGAAAAGTATCAGTAACAACTCCAGTCACGTCTGTTGAGTATCATGGTTATTTAGAAAATATGAGATAGAGTAGGATTCTATTCTACCTTGCCTTGTACTCCAAGTAGATCATTGTACTCCTATATATATGCCCATTGGGCTCAAGCAATAAACAACGATTCCACCAATCCCTCTCTAACCTTTTACATGGTATCAGCCTTACTTCGATCATAAATCCTAGCCGCCGCCGCTTTCGCACCACGCGCCCCCGCGAGGTCGATCTCCATGATCTCCGCCGGGGGCCGCGCCGCCCGTACCTAGGGTTCGTCCGCCGGTCCTGTGGACCGGCTGCCCTAGCGTCTTTTCTCCGATCGCTTGATCGAGGTTTTTCTCTCGCGCCGGTCGCCTTTGTTCGGCGTTCTTTTTTTGGTTTTCCAATCTAAGATCGGTTTGCGTCGCCCACCGCCGCTGTCGTTCTCACGCGCCTCTACTCCGACACCGGCGCGACTACCGGCCTCTTCCCCGACACGGCGGCTTCGCGCGCCGCCTCGGCGGCTTTCGCGCGATGCGGCGACCCGTAATGGCCGCCTTCCGCGCTTCAGCTCGCCCGTCGCCCTCGCCGGCTGTCGCCGCCCCTACTCCGATCGGGACTATTCCGCTCCTCGCCACCACCATAGTCGCCTCATGCACGGCGCTGCATCGGCCGCTCGGGCCGTCCGCTGCGGTCGCCCGGCTGCCCGCTTGGGCGCCGGCGTCGCGCCTCGCCCGCGTCGACCATTGACGCCGACTTCTGCTCGGACGCCTCCGCCACCCCGCCTCCATCGTGGCCACCTCACGCACGGCGCTGCGTCGGCCGCTTGGGCACCTCCACCGTGGTCGCCCGACCGCACGCTTGGGCGTCGACGCCGCACGTCGCCTGCGCCGGCCTACGCCTTCATCACCGAGCAGCACATCCACCTCGCGGGCGATCGGATTGGCCATCCGCCCACCCGCGATCAGCCCCATCCACGCAATGCCGCCGACCTGATCAGTCGCCCGCGTGCGCCTCCGCGGGATCCCGTGAAGATCGTCCAAGTATGAACGCCTATCCGCCGATCGAGCAATGGGATGCCGCTACGTCGCCCCTTCAGGCCGCAGCGCCGCCTCCCCGTGGTTCTCAGGGTGGCTACCTCGACCTGCGTGCTTCCGATGCGTCGCCCCTACGGGTCGTATAGCTGCGGCACGCGGTCCACGCCGCCGCCCCGAGGCCGTCCCCGTGGCTGCCCGACACGCACGTCGCCGCTGCATCGCCCCTTCGGGCTGTAGCGCCACGGCACGCGGTCCACGCCGTCTCCCCGAGGTCTTCCCCGCCGTCGCCCCCGATACGCGCGCCGCCGCTGCGTCGCCCCTTCGGGCCGTAGTGCCGCGGCACGCGGTCCACTCCGCCGTCTCCGCGCGTCGACTTCTACGTGGTATGTGCTGCGCCGCCTCCCTAGGCGCGGGAACGCCACCGTCCGCGCTTGGTCTTCGTCATGTTGTCGGGTTCTTCTTCGCCTACTTCGAGCACCGTCGCCGCGCTTCTACACGTGACCGCCGTGGCCCTTCACAGGCTACCGCCGCCGTCGCCGATCGCATCTTCGTCTTCGTCCAGTACCTGCTCATCGCCAGCGTCGTCGTCATCTTCCCCAACCACTTCATCTACTCCGAGAGTCGCGGGCGACATCGGCACCTTCTACCCCACGCCGATTGACGCCGCACCCGTCGTCGAGTCCTCCTCTGCTGGCCCCTTCGACATGGCGTACAGCTTGTACTGGTCCCCGTCTACGCATGCCAGGTGCTGGCAACACCGCCGTGTGCCTTCGTCTACGATGTGTCCCCGGGTCTGGCAAGCCTGGTGCGGCGCCTCGTCAACATCGACTTACTTACCATCATCGCGCCGCTGCAGCTCGCTGAGCCACGCCGCTTCTTCCGAGGCGCCGCTGTGACTCGCTGATCCACGCCGCATCCTCTCACCGCCCCTACGCATGCTCGGTGCCGGCAACACCGATGCGTGTCTTCGTCCACGACGTGTCCCCAGGCTTTGCAAACCCGGCGCGACGCCTCGTCCACATCATCTACTACCTGGCGCCACTGCGCCCTGACTACCGGCGCACCCTTGCGCCCACGGCTCCACGACAGCTCCCTCGACACCGGCAACCCCGACTCGACATCGACCACGGCTACACCACCCTACGCTCTCGGCTACCTCGACCACGGCTACAACATCCTACGCTCTCGGCTACCTCGACTTCGGCACACAAGGGCTACCGCCGGCTTGGGAACCTCATTGGCTACCACTCCAGCCACAACTTCCGCGATGCGTCGACTGACTGTGGTGGGGATGTCCGTCGGCTCCGTCTTCGGACTCTTCTCCAGTCTCACCGTCTGCGTCGCTACGTTGTGACTGCGGGGGGATGTTGAGTATCATGGTTATTTAGGAAATATGAGATAGAGTAGGATTCTATTCTACCTTGCCTTGTACTCCAAGTAAATCATTGTACTCCTATATATATGCCCATTGGGCTCAAGCAATAAACAACGATTCCACCAATCCCTCTCTAACCTTCTACAACGTCCATGTTATACTCTAGAGGCAGGTCAATTACGCAAAGGCACTTCATTCCCTGACGCTTAGGGTACGGTACGGAGGGATGATCTAACCCAGTGAGATGGATTTCTTCTGGCACGAGGAACATAGAACGTAAATCATGGGACATGAACCGTCATTCGGGATAATTGGCTACAACACACTGTTATTTTCCGGCGTTTGCTGAAACACACTGCTCGATTGTGTCTTGTCAGGTACAATTACAATTTCGGATACATTTGTCAGAACACACTGAATGGCCAAAAACGGAAAGTTTGTGAACTTCCCTTGGATGACCATATGCTTTGACCCATTGTGAAACGTTTTTTTTTCTTCTCTAATTTCTTTTTGGCGCGAGGGGAGATATGTAAATTTCAATTTCAGACAAAATTGGGCAGATTGAAGAACACATATACCATGCCGAAGGTGTCGTTCCTCCTTCCCATCATTTAACCAGGGACACTATGGTCAGAAATGCACTTTGGCTCCCGGGCTCATATGCTCTTGGTATATTAAACTAAATTTTAAAAATAGTAAATCATTTAAAAAAATTCTTAAAAAATTTAGAGGCGGACACATACCAATGACCAACATACGTGCCAAGTTTCGTGGCGAAATAACATTCGGTATGCCCTGTGCAAAAAAGATAAATCAGTGGTCGAAATTCAATTTCAAAAACATACTTAATAGAGCACTGATTTTGTTATTTTTTGCACAGAGCACCACACATGACATTTCAGTACAAAACTTGGCACGTATTTAAAAAACATTTATATGTTCGTCATAAAAAAATTCAGAATTTCGAAAATGTTTTACTATTTTATTAATTTCGTTTAATATAACATGAGCATATGAGCTCGGGTAGGCGCTAAGCTCGGGAGCCAAAACGCCTCTTCCCACTATGGTCATATATTCAACAAAAAAAACTTCATACAAAATTGGACTGCAATACATGAACAAACGGATTGAACAAGACATGTACTACCCGTCTATCATCAGGTTTAACACACTGTAGGCATACATCATGTTTAACGAATAAATTTTAACCAGTTGAACATAAAAGCCCAACAAGCAACAATGTCCACTGTAGCCATACATCAGGTTAACCACACACTAGGCTGAACACAACAGCCCACAGAATAACAAGTTCTGAAGAAAGAAGGTTTCAACTAGCAAGTAACAGGTGCATATATTACATGGCATACAACCAGCACTACTTTCTAGCCTTTTTGACATCCAACTTGCGAGTTATTATCTATTACTGACTGCTTTCATGCTTCCCTGGTTTTTTCGTGCAAATATATTCTGATTTATGCCGTTGCTCATGTGGAATCACACAAATTGTACATAGTTTTATCGGAGGATCACAACACTGGTTGTTAAATATGTATTTTTTTCCAGCTGGTTAGTTTCCCTCTTAAATTTCATTACTTGAACTCCTGAAAACTCTGTTTGCTAATAATGTTGATTTTAAAATTCTGTAATATTCCTCCGTTTTTTTGCAAGTACAATATTCCTTTGAATCATAGAGGCCCAAGTAGAGGATTTTCCAACCATTTATGTTTCTTTCGTTATCAATATTATTTATTCATTAACACATCTTTCTTGACGATCATATTGTTCATTGTTCCTGCTTCGCTGCTATGACTTGGCTTCTTATTCTGTCTCCATTGCTGACATGGGCAGAGAGATTGTCCCTTCCGTGAAAGTGAGGTATTGTAATAGATATTATCCAAACGGCACACCCTCTTGCTTCCCAAAGTGTTGGACTCCCGTAAATATTTTATGGGACGATATGTGTGGCATTTTGCTAACCCTTACATAAGCTTGTGGACTTTATTTACCACCCTTTTGTCTCCTTTTTATGGCACACCCTCTTGCTTCCTGAAGTGTTGGACCGCGGTAACTTATTTATGAGACAGTGTATGACATTTGTCCAACCCTTTGCATAAATTGGTTTCCTTTGTTTAACACACTTTTGTCTTCGTTTCATGAACTTGTAAACTGAGAAATTGCAGGTTCACGCGTTTCAAAAAGGAGTCGTCATTCTCAGATTAAATGGACATCGGATCGTTATCCCCGTCCATGTCCCGAAGCTGAAAACTAGAAAGTAGGCTAGTGTAGGAGTCCGTCCGTAGCTGAAAATTTGCCATCGCTCTTGCGGTTGGACTTAGATATGCTTTTGTCAACGCAGCTGTCTATTGCTAGCTCAAACTTACCTCATGTAGATGATAAAGATCTTGGACTCTTGGTGTCTATATTGTACTCCGTATTTGCTATATATCGCTGCCACCACGTACGTAGCACCTGACGACGACGGCGTTTTATACATGCAATACATGCAGTGTAATCCGTAATCGTGTACAACTCCCAACCAAGCAATCAGTACACTGGGGTCCAGTCATCGGCGCCGCCAACGGCGAGATTCAGACAAACTCACGCCCATGCCTAGCATCATACTCCGTACTACGTACCCCCTCTGTTGGAACTTGGATCCTTACTTGCCTCAACACGACGGTTTTGGACGCTGAATGATCTCAAGAAGAAGTATATGACTGGTACAAAAAAAATTCTAATCCTACTATATATAAAAGTTGGTGCGTTTCACCCTCAAATCGGCCATCCACGTCGCCCGAAAGCCGCTGGCCGTCCGATCGAGCCGTCGGACGACCCAGATGCGCTCGCGCTTACTGTAGCAGCCGAGTTTCTACCAATCGCACGACGACACGTCGCCCCCGCACAGACTTTGGCGCACGCTTTTGCAGCAAACGCCCCGCTACTTTACAAACCCCCCCCCCCCCCCCACGAAGGACCACATCGCACATTACCGAAAATACAGGGGCTCCGTGCAAAACCGCCCTTATAACTTCCCCTCTCTCTCTGCTCGCTCGCGCGCGAGGCGGAGCTCGCCGGCGCCGCCGCCGCGTGGCGCCGCCCCTCGCGTTTCACCCTCAAATCGGCCATCCACGTCTCCCGAAAGCCGCTGGCCGTCCGATCGAGCCGTCGGACGACCCAGATGCGCTCGCGCTCGCGCTTACTGTAGCAGCCGAGTTTCTACCAATCGCACGACGACACGTCGCCCCCGCACGGACTTTGGCGCACGCTTTTGCAGCAAACCCCCCGCTACTTTACAAAAACCCCCCCACGAAGGACCACATCGCACATTACCGAAAATACAGGGGCTCCGTGCAAAACCGCCCTCATAACTTCCCCTCTCTCTGCTCGCTCGCGCGCGAGGCGGAGCTCGCCGGCGCCGCCGCCGCGTGGCGCCGCCCCTCCCCCCTCAAATCCAAGCATGCCACGGGCTCCGCCGCCGTATCCTACACCTCCTCGCCGCGAACCGCCTGCCGGGACGCCCGCCGCGCGCGGGAATCGCCGCCGCCGTACTAAATCGAGCGCATCGATGGCGTTTTCTCCGCCTCCGGCCGTGGCTTCCGGAGCTCGCTCCGGCCGCTCCCGATATCCTCCGGCTTCCCAGAGCTTTCGAGCTTCTTCGGAGTGAGTAGACGGACCTCTCCGGAAATTTTTCCCTCTCCTTTCCTCACTGATTCGCCGTCTCGCCGCAAACTGCAAGCCGCCGCCGCAAATCGTCGTCGCCGGCCCGCCTCCGCGCTCGAGCTCGGCAAGCACGAGGTCGACTTCGCCCGCCTGCTGCCGCCCTCCATCGACGACCACGAGGACGGCGGCGCCTCCAGCTTCGGGAAGTGGAGCACCAACTTCTGGATCTCGAACTCGGTAGCGGCGGCGGCTTGCCGAGCCCATCCACCACGCCATCCACGATCTTCTCCATAGATCAAAGCAGAGCTGCTGCGCACGCGGGCCGACGAACGCTGGTTGGCTGGCCGGAGTACTCGGTTTTTCCCACTGGCCACCGCAGCTCTGGCCGCCACCCCGCGCAGCTCTGCTGCCAGCCCTCTGCCTCACATCATCTCTCCCCCTGCACCTCCTTTCCCCTCCGTACCATGGCCATATGTGGGGCACCTCCGTCTGCTTAATTTTGCACGGGGCCTGAGCAAGCAAGCCCGCTCGGGGAGGAGCAGGCCATGCGCGTCCTTCACACCATCAATGCTTCGAGCAAACCAGGGTAAATTGCATCACCTTCCTCTTGTGTGATGCAGGATTTTGTCAAGCCTCTACTCCGGGAGTGTTTGCATCTGGAACAACCAAACTCAGGTAGGTGACTGTTCACGGTAGCCTGCCTTCCTATAATTTCAGCTATAAACTGAATGAAGATTATAATCGATTATGGTGGTGTTAGTTGTACCATGTATGCTGCCTTTTAATTAAAATAGAACTTCTGTAAATATCTAGAAACAGAGACTCATTTCCATTTAGATTGTTTGTCATTTGAAACACAATTTAGTGTGTGTGTAATAGTCAGCTAGGTGATATGCCAGCCGTAGTGACTTCCCTTAGAAGAGACAAAGAGAGGGAGTACAAAACACTTACATATTAGCAATTACTGGCCAAACAAAAAGGCTTTAATGCACCTTCTAAAAATTATTTATTGGTGGAAAGTGAAAACAAAAGTAACGAATAATATTCACAAATGCTTAGTTCTATTTAACCAGAGGGCCAATCAAACTTGCAGATTTTTTTCCATACAAAGGTAGCTAGATATAAGGAATGCCAAGAGATTGCTTTCTCCTAATTTACAGTAAATGCAGTCTATTGCTACATGTGACTGCAATGACTTATCTGTTCGAACCAAGCTGTATTTAGAAACAAATTGTTGGAAGGAAAAAATATAGACATTTACCAGTAGGTGGATGTTTCGTAAGTGTTATTTCACCCTGTACTATTCTTACTGTCGAAAATAGCAATATGGCACATCATTTGTTAGTGAAAAGTCTCGCCTCGGACTGCAAATATACTTGGTTTTTATCTTTTTGTTAGGTCTTCTTTTCTAATGGAATAAGGTATACTTTTGTGTGTAAAGATTAAATTGTCGTGTGCTGCAGACTTAAAACCCCCAAATTTGTACAGTAGTGTTAACCAATTCTGCCTGAAGATTATATTACATAAATGTTCCGTATCTACCTCCACTTTGGATTACGGCACTCAATCTGAATAGCTTTGATATGGAATTACTGGAAATTTAAGGCTGGCATAGTTGTTGTTATTGGTCTGGCATGCGCTCTTGCTGGTTGTAGACTTATGTATTTTGTTTTCATGCTCCGGTTCAGGGCATCTGAAGATTTGTTTCAGTTCATGCTTCTTTCCTCTTTCCCTGTTTTGTGCAGGTTGTGGAACTGGAGTGAGAGTGAGAGGCTCTTGATACTGGGCTGGTAAACATCGAGCTAGAATAATGAATGAGCTTGCAGCAAGGCATGCTCTACTCCAGCCTTTGTTCATACTCCGCTCGCGCTGCTGTTGTGCCACCATGATGAGTTCACCGTGTCGCAACCGCGGTGGCAGTGATTCACTGCCTCGGCTACAATCTTATCGGGTGAAAATGTGATATTCCGGTTTATGGTTTTGACATCTGCACTTCATTTGTAGGATATCAGTAAAGTAAAGACAAATAATAAAATGTATTTTCCTGTTATTGTCCAAATTGGTTAGCACATTAATGATGTTACTAATAGGACGACCACTGATTTGGAGTGCAATTTCTCATGTATGCACTAGATTCTGATCTACTGCAAGTACCCTTACAGTTTATCATGTTTCCTGATACTTATTCTCCCAGTACCCCTTGAAAGCATGCCTCTCTGTCAAGATACGCTGCGTGTATACTCATTCTTGCCTCCATATAAAAACAGAGATTTCTGATATTCCTGCAAATTTTCCTGCTACTGTTGCAACTCAATCTAGGCAGAATATGACGAAGGCTATTGGCTCTGGAGGCATGCAAAATCAGCATATATTATTTCTATATTTCATATGTTATAGAAAGTATTCTCATTTCTTTACTGTTTTAATGTCTGCTATTTTCCCCATTTAATTTAGCAGTTATCTCTTCGTCAACGGACAAGCTATATGTAGGCGAATGTTGCCAAATGCCAACGGTCTGGCTACTTTTCATGCTTTGCTCGACATCCAAGTACAGGTTCTGTCCATCGAGTATTAATCAGTGTCTGTGTTAGTTGAGTTCTTATCACAGAATATGCTGGCCACTTTTTGGATCAAGGAGAACAAAGATGGCATGGGTAAGACAACATGCACACACACACACAGAAATAGACATTACTGTCATTGTTGTGATGTACAGATTAGTACTTGCCACTATACCGGCTTTAGATGACTTTTCTTCCCTACAGTTTTGTTTCCTTTTGAGACAAAAGAACATGTGAATAGGATGTTTTAATTCTTTGGTGCGATATGTCGATGCTTCAGGTTTGGATTTTCTCCTTGCTACTTTAATTGAGGTCTTGGGGCTACAAGGAGATCAAATGTTGCTTACAAATATGAAGTGATGTGCAAATACTGCAGAATGTTGTATAGTATCTATCAGGAACTGGTTCTTCATCTAAGTAACTATACTTATTTTTCGTTTGGTCAAAACTGATAAACAAGTTGTTTGTCAACGCTTCCTACCATATGGCTTTAAAATATAATAAACCCAGTCCATGTGTTGGCATTTGAAGTTCATTTGTTTCATTAAAAAATTAAGCATTACATCAGTGATACATTGCTTCTCATATATAAATTTGCTCTGGAATACAGATGTGGATTTATTCAATCATATTTGATAATCTAGGTGAGATTTCTACATTCATATATATGTATGTGCGGTTTGTCGTAAATAATATGACATTGTAAAAAATATATATATGTGCAATTTTCCGTAAATAATTTGATGTGTCAGCCTTAGTTAAGCAATACTTAAAATTTCAATAGTGCAACATTCGACTGTTTTTTTCACTTTTTATCCTGATGTTTAAACATATTGATGGAGGAAAATATCTCTTAGCTGTTTGAAGGTTCATCGATGGGGCAGATATAACAACCCATGTCTTATGTCACATGTATAGAGGATGCAAGACAGCTGTAGAGGCTAAGGGGAAGCAAATTAAATAGTTATTGCATTAGGAAAGCTTTAGATTTTCAGTGGAAAAGCTACAAAGTCACTACAAAGTCATTGTCCACTTTTGAGCGAGCAGTGCAACTAATTTGTAGTGCATTGCCAAAATTAGTTAAAGCATTCTCTAATCGGTTTGGATACTCTATGCACGTTAGAAACTACTAATGGGGAATTACAATACGACTTACAATTTTTTATTTGTGCATATCTTATCTTTTGCGGATAAAGGGTTGATTCTAGAAGGCTAACTTTACGAATTTTGCAGAAGCGAGTATTTGCAAAATTCGCCGAAGCGGAGAACTTGAGAGGATAATTGTTGGAGATACTGGGGGTAAACCCTGACATGTAGCGCCAACCACTCCCTTACATGAGAGTTGTGTTTTGATAATTCTATTAGGCATAGAATATACCATCTGATTATATTGTTTCACTATCTGCCTTTTTTTCTCTTGAAAGAGGTTATACATCAATAAAAATGTCGCCGCCAAGAGTACGGCGTGTCGCCGCGCCATGTTACCTAGTACATGTAAATATGATGGGATCGTGGATTCGTGGGTACCCGATACTAGCCACGTATTTACCGGCATGCTACCGGCATTACGATAGCAGGTAAGGGCATTTTTTTTACCTGATGAGGTGCTCAACTTGAGCTAGATATCCAAAGGTTTGCCTGCCATAGGATGATCATAGGCTCTTAGTAATTCTTAATCGGGCTTAGCCGCCAGTGCAAATGATACTCCATATTGTTTTGTCCGATCAGATATCCTAACGAGGCTAACCAGGCCTGTCTCCACAGGCGATGCTTATACGCCAGTGCTTACTATGGATTGGTTAAATCTATAATTTGTGAAAGCGTATTCACGCGATTCTCTTGCATGAGTGGCGGCAGGGGCCGGTGGTTGTTGACCAGTAGGGCGGCGACGGTGCTATTGGCTAGCAAATGGCGACGACGATGACAAGATTAAAGAGATAGGATCATAGATTCATAGGGGTAATATATAGTTGCGCACCTAGTTCTAACTATATTAGATGATATGTCTTGTATACCGTATATACGGTTCTGTAATTCTGTAACCTGTAACCTACCGTGTACAACACGTACACCTGTTGATATATAAATACATGGATGCCACGCCTTAGAGCGTTGAGCAATCCTCCCCCAAATCCACCGAACCCTAAAGTTCGTATATGGTATCAGAGCAAAAATAACCAACGTTTCCTTCGCGATCCAATCTCCCAGAGCCGCCGCCGCAACTCTCCGCCGCCGCCGCCATGGGATCTTCTTCCGCTGCCTCGACAACCGCGATGACCACCGCGATGACTACCGCGACGACCACAGCGATGGCAACCTCTCCGGCCGTGTCCAATGCGATGGCGCACTCCTCGTCGCTGTCGACTGCAAACGTGACCATCTCCGCACTGACCGCCGCCATGGCGGCCATGCCCTCGAGCTCTCCTGCGTTCAGCACTAGCTCGACCAGCCTCGGCGTCATGTCTTCGCCTGAGAAAGATCCGTTTAATCCAGCGCATCTGATCAAGGTGCAGCTCTCCCCGGACAATTATTTGTTCTGGCGTGCCCAACTTGTGCCCCTTCTCCGCAGCCATGGCCTGATGGGGTACGTCGATGGGTCCTTCCCGTGCCCTCCCGCCATGGTCACCATGACCACGGCTGAGAACACGCTCATCTCTCTCCCGAACTCGGCTCATACAGCCTGGGTTCGGCAGGATGCTGCTATCCTCTCGGCGATCCAAGGCTCGCTTACGCCAAGCGTCGCCGGGATGGTGCTCTTCGCCGAGACGTCCATGGACGCGTGGACCACCATCACCAGCAGCTTCGCCTCCCGCTCGTCTGCACGGGTTCATCAGATCCGTACTGAGCTTGCCGAGGCCAAGAAGCTCGACATGTCGGCCACCGCCTTCTTCACCAAGATCCAAGCCCTGGCCGATACTCTCATGGCCATCGGGCAACCACTCCGCGACTCCGAGTTCACGTCCTACCTCCTCAACGGGCTGGACGGGGACTATGACTCTCTCGTCGAGGTCGTGGGTGATCGCGAGGTACCTCTGCCGCATCGTGAGCTATATGCGCGTCTTCTGTCCACCGAGCAGCGTGTGGAGGCGCGACGGGCTACAACAATCAACCCCGAGGCCAATCTCGGCGCTCGCGGCGGTGGTGGACGTCCTTCGCCGCACCAGCAGCAGCCCAACCGCTCCAATCATTCGGGTGGCGGTGGCCGTCCTCCGCAGAACCAGCAACAGCCGCGCTCCGGGAACGGGAACGGGAACGGCAACTACTACAACAACTCCAGGTCGTCCTCCTCCGGTGGTTCCTCTGGTCGCAATGGCAACCGACCGGTGTGCCAGCTCTGTGGCGTCATCGGCCACATATCCTCGCGCTGCTACAAGCGTTTTGATCGGGACTTCCTCGGCATTGGCAACGACGGCAAGAACACCAAGCGTCAGGTGGCCATGGCCACCAAGGCTCCACTCCCTCCTACCCTGTCGATCCGACGTGGTACGCGGACACTGGTGCGACTGATCATCTGACCAATGACATCGACCGTCTTCATCACAACGAACCCTACCGCGGCAACGACAAAGTCCACACGGCAAACGGTTCAGGTATGCGCATTGTTAATATTGGTCAATCTACAATTCCTACACATACCTCTAGAACACTCTGCCTTAAAAATGTCCTCCATGTTCCGGATGTCACCTGCAATCTCTTGTCTGTTCGTAAATTTGTTAAAGATAATGGAGTTTTTGTTGAATTTCACCCCGATGATCTTTTTGTGAAGGATCCAATCACGAAGGAGGTCATCGTTAGAGGTCGGTGCCATGGTGGTTTCTACTCCATTGCTGCCCCTGTCAGTCCACAAGTCTGTGCTGGTGTTCGCGTGTCTTCGTCTCAATGGCATTGTCGTCTTGGTCATCCGGCTTCCCCGGTGGTGCAACGTGTCCTTAGTCGTCATGAACTTCCTGTTAGTTCCAGTTCATCAAATAATGCAGTGTGTGATGCTTGTTGTCAAGGCAAAAGTCACCAATTGCCCTTCTCTAGTTCTACTCGTGTAGTCAAAGAACCTCTTGAGTTTATTCATTCAGATGTCTGGGTCCAGCCCAAACTTCAGTGAGTGGTCACAATTATTATGTTAGATTTGTTGATCAATTCAGTCGGTTTACGTGGCTTTACTTGATTAAGAAAAAATCTGATGTGTTTAATGTTTTCTTACTCTTTCAAGCACATGTTGAACGCCTCCTAAATCGCAAAATCATACACGTACAATCTGATTGGGGAGGCGAGTATCGTAATCTTAGTTCTTTCTTTGAAAAACTTGGTATTACTCATCGTGTTGCGTGTCCACACACACATCAACAAAATGGCACCGTAGAACGTAAACATCGTCATGTTGTCGAGACTGGTCTAGCACTTCTTGCTCATTCGTCTGTGCCTTTTCGCTTTTGGAATGATGCTTTTTCCACCGCCTGTTTTCTCATAAATAGGCTTCCTACACGTGTTCTTGATATGAAATCACCACTTGAGTGTCTCTTAAACGAGACCCCTGACTATACCTTCTTTAAGGTTTTTGGTTGTGCATGCTGGCCACACCTTCGTCCATATAATTCTCGCAAACTTGAGTTTAGATCAAAGAAGTGTGTGTTCCTGGGATATAGTGCTATGCATAAAGGGTACAAATGTCTCCACATTCCGTCCAATCGCGTATATGTGTCACGTGATGTTATTTTTGATGAGATGGTTTTTCCTTTCTCCAATTCACAGACTTCACCTTCTGCACCAGCGTCCACATCCGACCCTCCGTCTCCTGACCAATTTAATGATGTTGCATATTCTCCTCTGTTATTGCCTAACCATGGTGCAGGTATTGGGCGTTGTGCACGTCTGGAGCTCTTGGATGACTCAGCTGATCAAGCTTCTGCTCTCGTCGATCATCCTCCTCACGTTGAAGAAACGGGCCATGCACAACAGGCCATGCAGCCACGGCCCCTATGCCAACGCCTCTGCTGGGCCGTCCTCGGCCCCCGACCTGGACAGCGCACTGCGGCCTCGTTCGCCCACCTCACCGCTGGCCCAGCCCAGTCCGCCTGGGAGCAGCGCCGTGCGGCCATCGCCCACTTGCGCTCCCTCCCCGCCGCTGGCCCAGCCCAGTCCGCCTGGGCGTGCGTCGCCAGGCCCGTCTGCATCGTTTGAACCTGCTGTTCCCGCTACGACTGCCTCGGATCTGCCGTCCGCACAGTGTCCGCCTGTTTCTGCAACTTCTGGCCATGTTACACGCAGCAAAACTGGGAACTCTAGGCCATTGAAACGTACAGATGGAACAGTTGCTTGGTTGACCACTAGCCTTCAGCGTGCCCTTGCTGATCCGTCTTCGGAACCGACTCACTTTCGTGCTGCTCTCGCCGTTCCTCATTGGCGTGAAGCTATGGAGAAAGAGTTTGCTGCCCTTCTTCAGAATGACACATGGCAGCTTGTTCCACCTGTTTCTGGCGTAAACATCATTGACTCCAAATGGGTATTCAAAGTAAAACGACATTCTGATGGTTCCATTGAAAGGTACAAAGCCCGATTGGTGGCCAAAGGTTTTAAACAACGCTATGGATTGGATTATGATGATACATTTAGCCCTGTGGTCAAACCAACTACCATTCGGTTGCTTCTCTCCTTGGTTGTTTCTCGTGGTTGGGATCTTCGCCAACTCGATGTTCAGAATGCTTTCCTCAATGGGATTCTCGATGAAGTGGTCTATATGCGTCAGCCCCCTGGTTTTGAGGACTCCGCTCGTCCTCAGCATCTTTGTCGCCTTGTGAAAGCTCTCTATGGCCTGAAGCAGGCGCCTCGTGCCTGGCATACTAGATTGGGTGCAGTTCTGCGAACACATGGTTTTGTTCCGTCCACGGCAGATACCTCTCTGTTCCTCCTGCGCCGTCCTGAGGTCACTATCTACTTGCTAGTATATGTTGATGACATCATTGTGGTGAGTTATTCTGCAGCAGCTACTGATCGTCTGGTTCATGGTCTCCGTACTGAGTTTGTGGTTAAAGACCTCGGCCGGCTGCATTACTTCCTTGGTGTTGAGGTGACGCACTCCTCTCATGGTTTGTACCTTACTCAGCGCAAGTATGCTGGTGATCTTCTACTACGGGCTGGCATGGCTAATTGCAAGCCATCTCTCACACCCATGTCCTCTACCGAGAGCCTGTCGTCTCTCTCTGGTGATCTTCTTGACTCTGCGTCTGCCTCGGGCTACCGTAGCATTGTGGGGGGCCTTCCGTATCTGACTATTACTCGTCCAGATTTATCGTTTGCTGTGAACAAAGTGTGCCAGTTTCTTCATGCACCTCGGAGTTCTCATCGGTCCGCCGTCAAGCGCATCTTGCGCTATGTTCAGCACACCTCGTCACTTGGTTTGGCTGTCCGTTCTTCTGCGTCCACCGTGCTATCTGCATTTTCTGACGCTGACTGGGCAGGGAATCCAGATGATCGAAGATCAACGGGGGGATATGCTATCTTTTATGGACCGAACTTGATTGCATGGAGTGCTCGTAAACAGGCCACTGTCTCTCGTTCCAGTACTGAGTCAGAATACAAAGCACTTGCTAATGCAACTGCTGAGATCATTTGGTTACAGTCATTGTTACAGGAATTGCACATTCGCCAGGACAGTCCACCTATCTTGTGGTGTGATAATAT
Source organism: Poa pratensis (assembly GCA_947311845.1). Lineage (NCBI taxonomy): Eukaryota > Viridiplantae > Streptophyta > Magnoliopsida > Poales > Poaceae > Poa > Poa pratensis. The sequence goes on from CAMZMU010000061.1 coordinate 23,488,436, forward strand.
TGGAGCAGCCTATCTCTCCTCTAATCCCGTATTTCATGCGCGCATGAAGCATATTGAAGTGGATTATCATTTTGTTCGAGAACGGGTTGCTCAGAAGCTTCTTCAAATCAAGTTTGTTTCTTCGAAGAATCAACTTGCTGATGTATTCACGAAGCCTCTGCCATTGCCAGCATTTCAGTCCTGTTTGCGCAATCTTCACCTCTCCGATCCGTTCAGATTGAGGGAGGGTATTACATGATATGTCTTGTATACCGTATATACGGTTCTGTAATTCTGTAACATGTAACCTACCGTGTACAACACGTACACCTGTTGATATATAAATACATGGATGCCACGCCTTAGGGCGTTGAGCAATCCTCCCCCAAATCCACCGAACCCTAAAGTTCGTATAAACTAACACGACAATTGGTCTAGCGTGCTTCCGGACTGTGGGTTAGTTTTGTTGGCTGCCTTGTTACTCCACAACTTCCGGACTGTGGGTTAATTTTGTTGGCTGCCCTGTTACTCGACAACTTACCGTACATGCATGTTACTCCGTCGTTGCTTAAAAGTGACATATAAATTTTGTCAAAACTTAACACATTGTAAGTCTGATCGATAGAAACAAAATATGAATATTAGAACACAAATTAATATCAATAAATCCACCTTACAAAATTTCATAATATGTTTATTTAATCCTATAAATGTTTTTATTTTTGTCTATAAAAATGGTCAGAATTATACTATGTTGTATCCTTAAAGAATTATACTATGTTGACTTGTTACTAAAAATATACACTTGTGTTGAGAAACAAAGTTTATTGAGAAGAATATGAATCAATCACTACCATTAGATTTTTTAAAGAAAATTTCATACTCCTTTATTCCCATTTCTTAGCGATATAAACATATACATTAAGGTTAAGGTATATGATTATATCGCTCTTAATCTTGCCATACAAGTTGTAATGATGCATAAGACATTGCGTATTTATCATGGAGTATAGGAGGAATGCTTTAAACGCTTTTATTACCTTTTGTGATATTTGTACTACTGCTATTGAAGATTATTTCTAAATTGGTTGGCCTTTTCATGAAGAAAAACATATGTGGCAAAGCAAAAGAGGCTAAACCGCAATTCATCAAACTGGACTGCTATCACGAGGCATTCTGCGGTGACCGTGCAGAAGGATCCTCTGTTCCACGCTGGAGACTGGAATTGACTTGTCACATGAAACTACGGTGAGAAATAGTATCTGAAACCGAAACATGTAAAGATCCAGAGGTCCATGAGTAGCTCATAAAAATAAAAACACTTCAAATAAGTCCATTTTAAGTTTTATTACAGTGTAAAGAAAGGGCAGGACACACGCCATAAATCCTATTATAAAAATATAAGGGACATTATTTCCTATTCTTTCAATAGTAGGTCACATGACCCGTCAACAATGAGTCGTTCGTAGTGACTTCATCGATATCCTGAAGGCTGTGCATAACGAGTATGCTTGCGTTTACAAGGATGAGTGTACGTACATATGTCTGCTTTGTATTTCGCAGAACAAAAATGGTGCATTCAACGGCGAATGCACACCCGGTAGAAAGGAAGACAGCGTACGGCACTCTCCACAATCATCGCCCATGGTGCCGTGGAACCCTCTAATGGCTGTTCGTCAAACAGGAAAACGAAAAAGAATGTTGTTGATCAAATCAACGAGGAGTAAAAAACACGAGAGTAACAACGAGGAGTCAAAGGTGGAGTCTCAAAGTGAACCTCTTTCAACTGCCCAGGAAAACTCTCAAAGGAAAACCAAAGTTTGCTGCAGGTAAACGATTGCGTGGCTGGTAGGGGCGACTGGCATACGTGCAGCGTCCAGATTGGGCGAGCTCTGATCTTGTCGACGCAACAATCTATACTACTATTAAAAGAGCAAACTTGTGTTCAGCTGTGTCTTTAAATCTGGACCGTTCAATATCCGATCAAACGGTCCAGATCGTCCCAATGTTTGACAACTCAACATTGTCTGTTTTGGACCGTTTTGCCCTCCCACCAATCACATAATACAACCAAATTGCCACCGCCTTTTCGTTTTGAGGTTAATTACAAAGGATTGCCACCGCTAAAAAGAAAAGAAGAGTGTGCGCACTCCCAGACCCTGACATCTAGACGGGGACGACGCTGGTGAAGCCACCAGTGTAGCCGATGCGGAGCTCGCGGGGGATTTCACGTGGCTGCTCGAGCTCAAAGACGGCGCGGACCGTGGCGAGGTCGGGCGCGGCGAAGCAGGCCGGGTCGACCTCGCGCAGGAACCCGAAGCGGCGGCAGATGTCCTCGATGTCCTCGGCCGTGCGGCGCAGCTCGATGGGTAGTCGTGCAGGGCGACGTGGACCATGCGGTCCGGCGGGGCGACGGGGTCGTTGGGGACGATCTCGTCATCCCGCAGCAGCTTCACCGTGACGCCGTCCAGCTCGAAGGGCTGCCTGCGCATGGCCGCCTCGCGTTCCGCGGGCGTGCGGAAGCGCACCGCGGCGTCGCCGTAGCCGCCGGTGTTGGCGAAGACCTCAAACGTCTGCGGCAGGTCGAGGGCCAGAGTGCGGAAGACGCGGCGGACGAAGGGGCACGGGTCCGCGCGGGGCGGGGTGATGTACGCGTACGCGAAGCGCTTCGCGTAGAGCGACTGCTCCGCGCTCAAGCGTATCGTCACGTACTCGCACTTTGGGCGTTCCCTGCGCCTCTCCGACGGCGGGACGGCCAGGCGTACGGCGGTGGCGGCCGGACGGACCCCGAAGCCGGCGAAGGTGTCGACGAAGGCCGGGCGGTCGGTGGGGATCTCCAGCGCCGTCGCGCACTCCGGCAGCAAAGCGCTGGTGGCGCGGGCGGGAAGCATCTTGCTTGACGCTGGACGAGGTGGTGGAGTAGGTAGTGGTGTGAGCAAAGCTGGGGAGCCGCAGTGGTTTTAAGGACATGGATCACTCGAAGGAAACGAGCAGGTTGGTGGTGCGCCATGAATGGCAAGGTAAACCAGAGAGTTAATGGTGGCGTACGTTGCTGGTCACTGGTCAGGTTTAAAGCAAACGCAGGCTGCGTTGATGTGATACGACATGCCCCATGTTGGCATGCACCACACTACTGGACACGCCGCGCTGACCGGACTGCAGATGTCTTGACACAGCTAGCAGCACCAAATCGAATCCTTGGGCAGGAATCTTTAGGCTCCTTTTATTGTTTGATTTCTAAAGGATTTGTGTAGGATTCAAATTCTATTGGAATTTTTTCCTTCGGATGCCGTTTCTTGATTTTGTTCCAAGAAATGACTTTTATGTACTGTACAATATTGGTAAAACTTTTTAATGGATCGTTATAATCAGCACAATTATTATCTATGTTTGAGTAATGAATAATCTGGAGATCTGCATCACATTAGATTTTCCTTGCCAGCCAATACTTTGACGATTGAACAAGACTTTTTGTTAGTGATGTTCCATATATTTTGTCAAATTTATCTTATTAGTGAAACTAGAAGTAAGCAAAAGAACTGAAAGCAACGATATCCCGTTGTTTGAAAATTGAGGTAAGTGAATTATATTAGAACCATTGTTTGCTTCCATGCAATATCCAATAAACATAACTTATATTTTTTGAATATCTGACGCATGTTATTTATATTTTTGAGACGTGCGTTGCACGTGCAAATCAACTAGTCTTTAATAAACAGAGAAAATCCTCTCGATACTTTCGGACGCACAGCTTTATAGAGCCCGCCCATCCATTGCATAATTGCATTCCAACAGGCCAGAGTAAGTATTCCACGCCGTCATCGCACATCACATCGAGTAGTGTTTCGGCGTGCTCGTCCGACGATCGACGATGGCGGCACCAGCAGGAGATTCCTCCGGCGGCGACAGGTACAGGTCTCACCTGGCCGGTGAGGGCGAGAAGGACACCGTGTGGCGGCACGGCGCGCCGCCGACGTACGACGCGTGAACAGCCTCTTCGAGTCCGGGAGGACACAGGTACTCCTCCAGTCCTCCTTCGATCTATCTTCACGCGCGTCATGCGGTAGGATAGGAAACGGTTCTTAAAATTTGTCGTCTGCGCGCTCGTGGCAATCGAGTCACACGGATGGCTGGATCTGCATGCATGGATGACACGCATGCTCGTCGTTCTTTGTCTCCTTCCGTTGTGCAGGAATGGCCGAAGGGGTCGCTGGAGGAGACGGTGCAGAACGCGATCAAGACGTGGGAGATGGAGCTGTCGCACAAGGCCCGCCTGGGGACTTCAAGTCGGTGAGCCCGGTAGGTTCACCCTGTCCGTGAACGGCGGGCGGCCCCTGACAGGGGAGGAGACGCTGGCCGTGGGGAGCTACAACGCGCTGCTGGCCGGCCCGATGCTGCCCTCCACCGGCGCCTACGACGCCGCGGCGAGACGTTTGAGTCCTCGCACGACCTCTTCCGCTCCGCCTTCCCGCGCGGCTTCGCGTGGGAGGTCGTCAAGGTCTACTCCGGCCCGCCGGTGATCGCGTTCAAGTTCCGGCACTGGGGCCACATGGAGGGCCCCTACAAGGGCCACGCCCCCACCGGCGACAAGGTCGAGTTCTACGGCGTCGCCGTCCTCAAGGTGGGCACTGGGCAGTATATATTTTAGCTGATCGATCTTGGTTCGTAAGAATTAAGACCAGGCATGGAGTGTACGCGTTGAAAGTTAACTGATTGGAGTGTGCGCAGGTGGATGAGCAGCTGCGGGCGGAGGACGTGGAGGTGTTCTACGACCCAGGGGAGCTTCTCGCGGGGCTTATGAAGGGTGCCAAGGAGGAGGAGGAGGAAGCGGCGGCGCTCCCCGGGAAGTTCAAGGAAGCGGCGGCGCTCCCCGGAGGCTTAAGGAAGCGGCTACCGTGTCGGCGTCGAGTGCTGACCCGCAGCCGAAAGCCTACCCCTTCCTTGGCTCCGGAAAGCAGGAGTAATGGATCGAATGTCCCGACCCGATGAAACGTGTGCACTCTCCACTCTTCAGGGCATTGCTGTTGCATCGCTGGTTCGCCATCACAAATATCATTTTCGTCAGCTTTTTAGAACGATTGAAAGTTCAGTTCAACGTGTAATTGTACTGTCAAGTGTTCTTGTTCCTTTGGTTCGAAGGTGTCTGTCAGTCGTGTGTCGTCGAAATTAAATAGCACCACCAGATTTGTGAAAAAAGTAGCTCTTGGCGCGCTAATTTCATGAGTTCTGTCTGAATCGAATTGTGGTGCCTGGGAGAATCATGCATCCCAAATAAATCCTTAAAGTTGAGGGAACTGAGAGGGGACATAAGTCCACATATTGTAGAAGACAAAAGGCAAAAGAGAGAAACAGGACATAAGCAGCGGCGGAGGACGCAAAATTTGGAAAAAAAAATTAAGGTAGGGTGAACTTTAAAAAAAATGCAAAGACCAAAATAGTCGTGAGACATTGATACAATATTGAATAGGTATCTAACATAATCATTTATTCCCTCCGTTTTCTTAGCTTGCTAAAACGTCTTATATTATAAAATGGAGAGAGTAGTACAATAAAAATAGTAACATATTTGAATAACTAGCAAGGTGGTACTCGTAAATGCGAGGGCATCATCTTTAGCGTATTGAATAGGTATCTAAATTTTTATTTATGGTTTCAGAGATACTAGTAGTATGGAATTATTAATTACATGGTTCTATGGACAATAAAAATGTGGTGGTAATTAAAATAATCTGTGTGAAAATAGTTTGAACCTATTTAATTTGTGGCAGTATATTTAGTGTGATATTTTCAAAAATGTCATGTCACTGTATTGTAACGTATGTAGTGCTAGTTTGATGTATTTTTAATCTTTCATATTGTTCCCCACTCTTCAATCTAGGTGATATACTGTCCTACTCAGATGTATTTCTCATGTTTTGTCGCACAACTATTTTCAAAATTTTAATTAGTCACCGGTTTACTACATGTACTCTAATCTCTACTATTTCCATGGCACCAGAGAATTCTGCCCAGCTTGGAATCAACACTCCTCGGTAACTATCATCATCATGTCCCAAAATGTTAGGTCAATTATTTGACCGACGTATCTAAAACAGCGCAAAACCAAATAAAAAAAAAATTATGGCGATGATACGTCCACTAAAATCTTAATTATTTAAATTTATATCAGAAAAAATGTATTTGATTTTCTAAAAGGTTAACGCAAAAAATAGTTTATGTGTGATTAGTAGAGAACCATCCTTAAGATTTGTAAAAATGCAGGTAACATTCTCAATTTTAAAAGAAAATATAGGATTAAACATTCTCCAATATCTTTTGAAATTATTTTCACCATAAATTCAACTGATACACGTTGTCCGTCCCAAAGTTGAATCCTTGTGCACAACATTTTATTACATCAATGCAATGTGTGGGTACTGATACTTCTAGAGTCGCATCATCTTTCTCTCTAATTACTGATCATAAAACTCACCACTATGCAAATCTTGCGCATGATTTCTCTTTTTTGGGTGACACCTACTGTCCAAGGAGGTGAGCTCAAATCCAGTTACTAAACTTTGGCAACGTTTCATGACAACCTTAATCATCTTACATAGAGTAATCTGGCCCCAAAAGAGATAATTTTTTGGTTTTCTTTCATAATGCCGACATGGAAAGTTCATTCGGAGTAAACGTCGTTGGAAGACAATGTCATGCAGCCTACCATCATCGGCTACTAATTTTTAGATTGTCAGGGATCTGAGTCCCCGGTTCCATTGCACATGAAACCTCGGTTACTCTATATATGGATACAATTATCCGAGGACATTATTATAAACCCATTGATAATGTTGAACCTATAAGGATGGAATGTAGTAGAAGATTGTTGACAAATTAGATGTGAGAAGTAATGATAAATTGTAACATGAAGTTGAAAATTGTTAGAAACTCGTACACATAAAATATGGAGAATATTAAAATAATTTTTTAATCCACTTGTTGTACAAATTGAAACATATGATTTGAAATTACTTTGGCCATAAAGTCAATAGATATTCGTTGTCTTTACCAAAGTTGAATCCTTGTGTATGACTTCTTATCACATCAATGTAATGTATGGGTACTCATACTCTACAGTGGAATCATCGTTTTCTCTAGCTACCGATCTTGAAACTCACAACTATGCCAACATGAAAATTCGTCCAGAGTAAACATCATTGGAAGACAGTGTTGTGCGACCTACCATCACTGGTTACTATTTTTTTAGACTGACAAGGATCAGTCCTCTGTCCCATTGCACATGAAACCTCGATTCCAATATGATAGAATAATTTGAGGATAATAATGAAACTATAAGAATGAAATGTAATAGATGATCGCTGACAAATTAGAGGTGAGAAGTGATGAGAATAAATAACATGAAGTTGAAAGTTGTTAGAAAATTGTACACACAAAATCAGAGCATATTAAAATAAATTTATAATCCACCGTTGTACAAATTGGAACATAAGATTTGTACCTGTAAATTTTCATGAAATACAATATTTTTATGTTTTCTTGTATAAAATACAAATTAGTGAACCCAAAGTAGCAAATAGGGCATACAGTATTTTCTACTACAAATTCACCAACCAATTAGTTTGGGTCGGCTCATGTGCTAAAATATTCATAAATGACATTCTACACATTGTATATATGAATTGTTTCAGCTTTTTTGAATATGTTAAATGTTATTTTCATTTATTTAGTTTGTACTCAGTGTAGGATAATATCCAAAGGACCACGCTCAAGTCTGATCGAAACATCAACCCAAGATTGATTTTAACATAATTTACATTAAACTTTCATACTTATCTTTTAAATGATCTTAATGAATATATTGTTTATTTCTTATTTTGCCTTTTTAACAACGTAAAAATTGCTAAACTTGTAACATTCTTTTTATATAGATAACTCATATAGTTGAAAAAATGCATCTACATTATGCTAGAGTTAAACTAGATTTTGTAGCATAGTTTTATTCGTCAAGTATATTTCGATAACCGTATGAACTATAGAGTGCGTATATATTTATGGTAGAAATATATAAGGATAAGGACTAACAAATATCTTAAAAGTGGATTTTAGTGTATGATTAGCTCATCGTGTTTATAGAAACTTTTTTAGTATAAATTGGATATTGTTTCTTTACCTCTATTTATGTGGCCAAATATATTTTGCGAGTTACTTGAAATAATAATAAGATGACAATGTGTGATGACCCGTATTTGGTATTCAAATAGCATTGCTAAATAGTAATCACCAACAAATAAACAAATTATATAGATTTATTGCTTTCAAGTAAATAGGAGTTGATTAGTTGATATGGTCATTCACAACATGCTATAGCTCGTTATCATTTTCTCTACACATGCACTTGTGCATGTTTCTTAAATAAATAGTTGTGCACAAAACATGGATATGAAAATTTCGGGTATTCACTTAATTTTGTTAGGTCTAGGTGTTTTTTTCTAGTTGTGCACAAAACATGGATATGAAAACATGGATATGCGTTCTCGGGACCTTCACACGCTCCATGGTTAGAACCTCTAAGGGGCCCAACGGTTTGCACTTGATTTGGTTGAAAAGAGACATACAACCTTGGCAAGAACGACGTTCAACTAAATATATGATCCACACCCTTTAGACTCTTTAAATTATGTGGGTAAGATCAATGCAGTTAATTATGTCTCACCTAGAAGTTGGTTATACACTCGGGCATACACATGCTATGGACATATATGTGTTGCCACTTATTTCACAACATCATATATGCCTTGTACGCAGATACTTTATATATATAGCATTTGAATCTTCCCAATCTATCACTTTTGGTGACCATGAACTCTGCTGGTGAGCGCCGATCCTTACATGCCTACCTATGTTCTACTCCGGCATGTGTCCTTCTCCAATAGCGGAACATATCATATTTATACATATCTAAGCAACCAATGCATCATTACAACACAATTCATAATATGCATTGGAAACAAATTGTTAAAAACGAATATTAGGTCAGATGGTTAGCGGAGGTTGTTGTACGTACTTCCTGTTCACGGGAAATCAAATGACATAGTTAGCGTTATATACACCTCATCAAGACATGTTAAGCTTTCGGTGCAAGAAAGTATAAAGGATCCTCTCACTGACAAGAGGGTCCCACATGAAAGAAAATTTACAGAGATAGAATTTTAGGGATCTGACGTGGAGAGCACCTGTATAATGATACTATAGGATCCTCTAAAACGAATATGAGTTTCTAGGGGCGCGTTTGGTAGCGAGCAGCTACTTTGGAGCTCACTGGGGGCAGTCCAAATGGCCCTGCCGAGCAAATGCAGGCTCTAATCCGTGTTTTGTGCTTTGTTTGGCATGTTGCAGCTAAGAACGTGGCATGGGCTGAGCCCTTGGTGCTGGTTGTTTGGTTATATCCAAGGCGTGCTCAAATACAACTATGGCTATGTTTGGTTGCATGCAATGCTGCTGCTACGGTAACCTCTTGTACCTTGTGGTGAGGTTACCAGGCGTAGGAAAAACAAGTTAACACAGATGAACATGATCCACACATCAAAGTAGCATACTAGTTTTAAACAAGTACCATAATCGAGATGAACAAGTAGCTTAAAACAGGCATCAAACAAAGTCTGATCTAACCAGTACGATGAACATAAAACAGACCACAATCCACTAGCTTACTCGTCTTCGTCTTTCTTGAAGTTCATTGGGTGTTCAGGGCACTCTCTCACCAGCTCACAGCCTGAGTTGTCGAAGATGATCACCTTGTACTCTATTCGACCGAGATTCTTGAACATGAGCAGATAACCAAGATCCAAGCTGTGAGCTATGGCAAAAGTTGGCCATCCTTTGACGAAGCAAGCTTTCCCATTGACATCAGCCAGGGTGATTGTCTAGATGCAGCCTGTGTTCGTCTTGAGCGTGATATTGATACGTCTCAAACGTATCTATAATTTTTGGTTGTTCCATGCATGATATATATCATTGCCACATGTTTTTATAATTCTTTTACATAATTTTGGCACATTTTATGGAACTAACCTATTAACAAGATGCCCAGTGCCAGTTCCTATTTTCTGTTGTCTTTTTGTTTCAGAAAATCAAGTCGGGGCGCTTTCTCGGAATCAGCTCATAATTTACGTGATTTATTTTTACGAAGAAACAAAGACGGAGCCAGGAGGGTGCCTGCAGGGGGGCCCACAAGCCCCAGAGGCCACCCAGGCGCGGTCCTCCCTTGACCGCGCCTGGGCCCCACCTAGGCGCCTCGAGAACCTTCCGACGTCGCCCTTTCGCCTATAAATTGTCTTCCTCCCGAAAACCCTCGGTACCCGATCATATTTTCCAGAAAACGTCCGAGGCCGCCGCCGTCGCCAACCCTAGATCGGGAGGGTTCTGAAGCTCTTCCCGGCATCCTGCCAGAGGGGGAGATCGTCCTAGGAGGCATCTACACCACCATGCCTGCCTCCAGAGTGATGCGTGAGTAGTCCACCACGGGACTACGGGTCCATGGCAGTAGCTAGATCTTGTACTCCATTGTTTAATCTTGTGAGCTGCCTAACATGATCAAGATCATCTATTTGTAATGCTACATGTTGTGTTTGCGGGGATCCGATGAATTATGGAGTCATGACATTATTGTTCAGTTTATTTTTTTGAGTTTAAGGTGGTCGATATCCACCGCTCGAATAGATAGAATAGAATTGACCCAGTTTATAAGGGAAACCGGATTCAAAAACCATACAAACTGTTTAAAAGAATCACATGGACGAATCGACCCGCCGCCCACACGACACAAGTCGACCAAACGCCACAACACACACCACCCGCTCCGGGGCCGCCGCCCCGGCGTAGCAACCAGATCGACCTTCGCATTGCCCGAAAGCGATCCAGTCATGGTCGACGAACCCTCTGCCCGCGTAGTCTTCATCCAGGTTGCCACCAAAACCACCCTGTTCTGGGGCTGCCGCCCCGGCGTAGCAACCAGATCGCCATTCGCATTGCCCGAAGGCGATCCAGTCAGGTCGACGAACCCTCTGCCCACACAGTCTTCGTCCAAGTCGTCACACATATCCACGCTAAACAACGGCTCTGCCTCATAGAACCTTCATAGCATGGGAGCTCGAGGCCGCTGTCTCGGCGTACCGCCACCGTCCGGGGCCGCCACCCCGGCATCTACCTCCCCTGACCACATCGCCGTCCTACCCATCCCTGACGAACCCGCCGCACCGAGAGAGCCGGTGACTCCAAGACGACACCTCCAACGAGGTAGTGACGCGTCCGTCCCCGTCGCCCGCCCCCGACGGGGCTTAGGCTTTCACCCGGAGACCATCGGACCACTCCCATCGGGCCGGCTGTCGAAACTCCACGACGATGCCATCAAGAAGGAGAACGACGCCCAAGGGCGCCGCCATCATCAGCACCGACCGAAGTCGGTGCAAGGCTTTCGCCCGGAGTTCGAGCCGCCCACGAAGCTCGGATAGCTGCGAGATAGGAGACCACATCCGTGGTCAGCCACCGAGCTCCTCCGCATGCCGCAGCCACCGCGGCACCTCACGCCACGGCAAGCGCCATGCCGGCCACACTCCTGTCGCAGCCGCTGTTCCGGAGCTGCCGCCCCGGCTTCCTCCTCCTCGTGAGCTTGCCGTGGCCGGAAGAGGGTGGAGGATCCCAACCTCCCCAACCAGCAGCCCGCCCTTCGCACTCCCCCCGCTGCACCCCATTGGCAGATCGCGCCGACGCGCCTTCCTCCTGTCTGACGCGCGCCACAGCGGCCCGCTGCGAGCCCAGATTGGGCCCGCCAGGGAGCGCCTCTAGAAGCCCCGTCGCTGCCGCGCCCCTCGACCTCTGGTCCTCAGCGCCGCTCCGTCGCTTCCTGCCCTGCCCGCTCGCCGCCCGTATGGCCCGCCAGGCCCAGATCGAGCCCGGCCGGGCCAGATCTGCAGAGCACCAGCACCGCACGGGCGAGGCCCTCCCGCACCGATGGCGCCCACGCGCCGCACCGCCGCCAAGAGACCTCGCCGACCTCCAGCAACACCCGAGCCCGCCGTCTCGGCTTCCCAGCCCCGACCGCCGCCGCCCCCACGCCGGTCTGCCACCTCACGAGACGCTTGGACATCCCCCCGACCACCTTTTGGCAGTGGGGGCGCCGCCACCGTCGCGGACGGAGCCAGCGACGGCAGCGGCAGGAGGGCACCGGGATTGGAGAGGTTTGGCGGCGCTGGTTTGCTCCCCTGGCGCCGCTGGGGGGGAGCGATGCGAGGGGTAGGTGCAGGGTGGCGAATTTTCTATGGACTTATTGTTCAGTTTATCTATGATATCTTTTATTTATGATCTTGCATGCTCTTCGATGTTTGTGTATGATTTGGCCGAAGTAATTACTTGTGTCTTTAGAGGGAGTATTTATGCTAGATAGTGGGTTCATGCCTCTCTTGTCTGAGCTCTAGTTGACAGAAACGATTAAGGCTTGAGATGTGACGTTGCTACTAGGGATAAAACAGCGGTGTTTATTGCTATATGTTGTAACCATTGTTTACATTACGCACCATGCTTATTGCAATTATCTGTTGCTTGCAACTTAATACTTTCGGGTGACATGCTGGATAGCGATCCCGGGGTGGATTATTAGTTATAGATGCAGTTGGATAACGGTCTATCTATTTTGACGTAATGCTCATATTAAATGAAACGGTAAACTTTGTGTCATGATAGTATTGTCATGCGGCCATGTTTGTCAATTTCCCTGCTGTAATTTGTTCACCCAACATGTTTATCTTTCGGAGAGACACCACTAGTGAACTGTGGACTCCGGTCATATTTTCTATATTGCTTACGACCGTTTTCATAGCTTTTCCTAGTCATTTGCTCGCTGGTCATTTTTGCTCTCATAATATTTTACACGCATACATTTAATTCTTTGTGTTCAGCAAGCCGGAGAGATTGACAACCTCTCTGCTTCGTTGGGGCAAAGTAGTTTGTTTGTGACTATGTGTAGGTCCACGTCAATAATCGTAAACGGCGCCGTTGACACCTTGTTAAAGCCTTCTCCAAGTCCTACTGGTCCGACAAACTTGGTTTTGTAATCAAGGGAAAACTATTGCTACGCTGCATCATACCTTCATCTTGGGGTCTCCCAGCGAATGTGTGGTTCACGCCATCAGATATCACCAGGCACCTCGCCAAGTAGGGCCTGAAGGCGTCAGGAACAGGGAGGAGTCCTAGTCCAGGTGCGAGGAGCACTTTGCATAAGTGGTTAGGGGACACCGTATTCTTGATCCAGCCATACATTGCCTTCCTTCTCTTGAAGACGGTGTCAATCTCAACCATGTCCACATGTGCTTTGAGCTTCGAATCCTGGTACAAAGAGAATGGCCTCAGTAAACTTTGAACATCACGGTTTTTGCAAGTGTTTTTCCAAGTGACCAAGAGAACTGGTGAAGCTTTGAACATATCAGTTGGTCATTCGGACTAACACTAGCACTTGTATGATGCAAATTTTCATCATTGTCCATCAAAAAAGTAGTAGACTCAACGGTCTCAGTTATCATAGACGCACAAGAGGCACATACCACTTTGCGCCACCAGATAAGCCAACGAAAACAAGTACACGCCACTAAGATTTGTGACTGGTTCCTACTTTTATTGGTCGTCTGGTGGAGAGGGTCCTTCTCTGCCCCACGGTAGTCCTGTGAAAAACATCATCAAAGGCCAACATCATAGGCAATAAGAAATGGTACATGAAACATTGGTCTCAGTTTCATAGACACACGAGAGGGATACAACCTTTTGCACCACCAGACTCGCCAAAAAAGGTAAGTAAAAGGCACTTTTATTTGTGACTGGTTCATACTTTTTTTGGCCGTCTGGTAGAGACATTTGTGCGTCATCCTCAAGACAGTGTTGTCAAAAACATCATCATTGACCAAAATCAGATGCAAAAGCATTTTGCGAACACTCAAAAGATGATCTCTTAGTACCAACTATGATGCACAATAAAAATCATTTGTGTAGAGCAACAGATACTAAAGGACACCTCTTGAATTCAAATATGCTAAACAAAAATGGTTTGTGCACAAAAATGTTGCCTCATAAAATACAGCACACAAGGAGTTCAGGGATATGACTCTTGCAAGAGCAAGAGATATGCACAGTGGGCTTGTGCATTGCACAAGGTCCTACAGAATCATCTCCCTGAGCTTATGTTGTGGCACACTCTAATCGTCGGCTATTTGCAATGACAATTCATTGAATTCAGACAAGTAATACTACATGAACTGTAAATTTGGGCCTCGGACTTGCATTTCCGATAGAGTAGTGTTGAAAGAGGTGATACTACTGAAGTAAGAACACGACGTAAGCAATGGCTTGTACGTTGCACAAGGTTCAATAATACAACCCCTTTCACGAAGGGCGCGTTTGGTAGCTGCAGTATCATCATAGGCCACAAAAACATATATCGGGCATGGTATCAAACTCTATCTGACCGGAAATGTCCCAGTATGAAGAACACACCAAATGAAGTACAAGTCAGAAATATGCAACCACAAATCCACATTGAACCCTAAAACCATGTAGATCTACCGTGCATGTAATAATACGCTCGTAAATGAAGCCAGATCTACGATGCGTACGAAGCATAGAAGGGCTCGAAATCATCATACAGCCATTGACGAAGAACTCGCCGAACTCGGGAGGACGCGGTGCTCTGGATGTGCCGATGAAGCTCCTCCTTGCCCACGGAGGGAAAGACGATGCTCGACTTCTTCTCCCGCCGAATATGCTCGCGTTGAGCTCTCGATATGCCAACGGTAACGCAACCGCCGACGGAGAGAGACAGAGGAGAGCGACTGGAGGGGGTGAAGTGAGTGGGAGAGTGGGCGCTGAGGGGAATAAATGACGCGTGTTCCGAAGGGACGCGGCGTCTCCCACGTGTACGCCCGCGTGCACCCCTTGCGCTCTGCTCAGCATGGCCCCAGGAAAACGGACGATCCGGCTGTTCCTGCATGGCCTGCCCAAGACTGTTTTGAACAGCACGCTATCCAACAGGCGGAGCGGATAAAACGTGCATCCAAACACGAGAAAATCGCATCTGGCGGGCCTGCCCCGAGAATCTGCGACATACCAAACGACGCCCAGGAGATCTACTGTGGCCTGCAGAGGTTGTTGCAAGCACCTCGCGAGTGCATCCCCCGGCAAAAGTTTATTTAAAAAAAGAAGAAAGGAAAACCACCACCGCGTCGATGCCAGCTATACCCGCACCGGTTTTTGTTGGCTAGCAGCCTAGCATAGCCACATCCTGAGTTCCTGATACGTTCATCCCCCACTCCAGCTCCACCTCCGCTTTCGGTTTTCAGTCCACCGTCCTCTCTTGCGTCGCGGCGTCGCCCCTCCAATCCAGACGCGAGGGCCACCTCCGCCTGCAGAAGCTTCTCGAAGCGAGGCCGCTGATGATCGCCTGATCGGCCGTCGCCATGGGCTGCGCCGGATCCACCCCTACATCTGATGGTCTCTTCTTCTTACCCTGCCTTTCTCGATTGTGTTATGTTTTCTCAGTAGTGAGTTAAGGATTGAGATCTCGGGCAGCTTGGTTCCCAGAACCGTGATATGTATTAGATCATGCTGCGATAATTCAGCTCCGGGGGTAGCAGTGAAGGGGGTTAGAGCTGCTTGTGGAACACTGTACGTTATGTTTGGTACTGAAATGAACTGAGTTATATTTGGTCATATGTGATCATTCTACTTATATTGGAAATTTGCACAAATAAAACAATTCTTGGAGCAAAATGTGTTGTTAATATCGCCTTGATCATCATATCGGTGATACTCCCTGTACAAATTTTGGTGTTGATAAGATATACTGTATGTATTATGAAAAGGCAACTGAGGGGTGATTTATTCTTCATCTGCACTTATGAAAAGACAACTGAGGGGTGATGTATTCTTCATCTGCACTGTGTGATATAAGCTATAACTTCTCAGTTACTGGGGAAAAAAGCTATGTGTATCAGGGAAGGCGATCGAACTGACGGTTTATTCTTTCGGGGACAAAGATGTGACCTGACGAAAGACCTATCAAAATGATGGTATATTCTTAATTTCTTATTGTAGGAGGAAAAAAGTTCCTTATTGGGGTTAAGTAGTAGGAAATATCAGTTCCGAGCTTTTGATTATGCAAAATGGCTTTAACATCAGCGTCTGTCCATTAGCTTGGTTAAATGGGAGTTAGAACACAACAGCAAAAGGATATGCTCTTCCCTGAGCATTTTATTTCTCTTCCCTAATACTGAGCTCGCTTAAATAGTACTAGAATGGCGTGATTTAATCTTTTTGCCTGATCGTGGTCACATCTTCTTTAGTTACACGACTTAAAGATGTTCACCGAGCTATAAACTTGTTGTGTGTCAAGGAAGGGGTGAATATGACTCCTTAAAAAAAAGGGGTGAATATGACATTTGTATTGCCCGTTTCAGCAAATGAAGGGCCTTAACTCATCAATAAAAGCAGGCTTGTATTGCAGCAGGTTTGTTGAAAAGTACTGTTAGCAGGTCTTGGAAGCTGAATTCTGTGTTTTTGTTACTTTGTGTACTTCTGCGGTGCTTAATACAAATTATACAATATGCAGCCTGATTCATTTCTGAGATCAATACCTGCATATTTACAGTGATATCGTGTTACTGCATTTGGATATATTCAGTTACTGACGGTTGACACATTCTGTTGATCTCAGATAACAGTAAGAGGCTGAAAAAGCCAAAGCCTTGGAAGCACACTCAAGCAATAACACCAGCACAACTCAAACAGATGCGCGAGGAATTCTGGGACACTACTCCTCACTACGGTGGACAGAAAGGTACCGCACATCTCCCATTGTCTACTGTGAACGTTTATCTGCAATGGATTTATACTGCTTGCTAGACCAGTACCTTTTCCTCCTTAGAAGAAGCACATATAAGTTTTGTCTTAACTTCACTATATTTGTATGCAGTTTGTTACTTTAAAATTTTGAAGTACACGTACATTTATGGTGTTTATTTTGCTGTTTTGGAAGTCTATCCACTGTTGCTGTTACATTTGATGCGACCACTTCTAGTCCTTGACATAATTGTTCACAACCAAATAGTTGGAGAAAAACTAGATTTGCACTAAAAACTGCCATTTGTCTCCCTCAGAGATTTGGGATGCGCTTCGAGCAGCTGCAGAAGCTGAGTTATCTCTTGCACAGACCATAGTGGACAGTGCTGGCATCATCGTCTCAAATTCTGACATGACACTTTGCTACGACGAGAGAGGTAAAAACATCTCCCTTGTATCTCGTTTATCTTCTCCACGGTCCACGCTTTCAGAACCAAGCCAATGCCTTAAAACTCCGGTGCAGGTGCCAAGTACGAACTACCAAAGTATGTTCTGAGCGAGCCAAGTAATTTGATCCGGGAGGAATGAAGGCGTGGCCCATGAAGGACTCGTGTAAATTATGTAAATCTCATTTGTTCGGTTGCATTAGTCGTTACTTGCTCGAAACTTTAATAGATATACTGCAGTTAGGTTCGGGTTTTGCGGCTGTTGTTGAACCGTGGTGTGCTTATTTCAGAATCTGCTTTACAAAATTAGCCCAATAGTATACAGAAACGTGAAAGGCAAAAGTTCGTTGAGAATATGGGATTAATCCGTCTCACACCGAGTGCTAAACGCAGCCTTAGTTTAGTTCTGGTCTAAGTTGTTCTGGACCTCCATTTCCAAAAGAAAGTTGCTCTGCACTTCTAGCTAGTAATCCGGTTTGTTCTTGGCTGGACAGCTGAGTACAGTGCATTGAGGCCTGAGCTGTTATTCCTGTTGTCAGCGTAGTATCTTAACTGGTTCTTCACTCTAATTGATCGTTAGGTCAAGTGGTTTTACATAATACTAGAGTGTTTTGGCTGCTTTGGGGATAATTTCCGGAACACTGTTAGCGACCAAAGGCCAGCTCACGCTCGACCAGTGTATTTGGAGGCCCAAGGCCTCTTTCATCCCAAAAGACCGGCCTGAAGGGAGAGGTTTGCCCAGCTATATAAGCTGGTGTCGGCCTCCCTCAACTGGCGAGGTGGGACTAAACCCCGGGCGCGTCCCAACGGTTCGTTGCTACACGTGCCGTCCGTTCGAGTGCTGACACCCCATCCCCCTGCGCGGGGCAATGGCGGTCGCCACACACCTAATAGCGACGCGCACGCTAGCTCTGATACCAGATGTTAGCGACCAAAGGCCAGCCCACGCTCGACCAGTGTATTTGGAGGCCCAAGGCCTCTCTCATCCCAAAAGACCGGACTGAAGGGAGAGGTTTGCCCAGCTATATAAGCTGGTGTCGGCCTCCCTCAACTGGCGAGGTGGGACTAAACCCCGGGCGCGTCCCAACGGTTCGTTGCTACACGTGCCGTCCGTTCGAGTGCTGACAAACACGCAAAAGACTTAGCGTGCCATTTTTGTTAAGATTGGAAGAGAGTTTATATGTACAGAGTAGGTGCTACAAAGCCAAAGCCATATTCAGGCCCGTCGAGAAAGTGAAAAAAGAAGGATCTATGTTACTCCTCTCTCTGGCCTGCTCCTCCTGGCTAACTGAATTAGCGACAGCTCGTCATTGGGCAAACTGCATACATACCTCGTCATGGGCAAGCACAGCAATTGGCGGAGCTAGAGAACTGAACATAGGGGTGCACAATGGTACCCCGGCTGCAAAATAACTTGTTTTACCGGTAGCACACGTGGTGAAAAAAGCTATTTTACACAGAAATTGAACTCTTCCCGGTGTCCTGTACACCCTGGGGGCTCCACTTAGCTCCGCCACTGAGCACAACACTGCACCCTTATACCGTCGCATCCTTCACTTGTTAGGCCTCTTTGGCTCGTGCGATTTGAAAAACAGATGAGTGGAATCCTATAGGATCGAAAATGCAGGAATCATACGTGTTGTTTAGTTGCACCACAGAAAAAACGCAGAAAATTTGTATAGGATAAAGCACATGTCACATCTTGCTAAAAATCTTATAAGATTGTAGCGTAGGAAAACAATCCTGGAAATTCTTATGGATTGAAATTATATATAATTCCCTTGAAAATCGTTTGAACCAGAGATTTCTTAATAAATGTTGCCCGTGCTGCTCGAGAGGTCGAGATGCCTACACAACGCATATACTCGGGTGTGTTTGGTTTGAGCCTAAGCCAACCCCACCAAAAAATTGGCTAAATATTTAGGTGAGGGCCTCTTTGGATCATAGGGTTGAAAAACGCAAGAAGAAAAATATAGAAATCCCATGGGTTTGCGAATGTAAAACAAAGAATTTTAAAACACAAGAAAAATGCAGAAATAGTTGTTTGGATGAAACTAAGAAAAAACGCAGTAAAAATGTCTTGATACTACACACTCGAGTCTAAAAAAGAGATTCGAGTGGATGTTCAAATTTCTACAAAACCGAGGCATAGGAATCTAATCCGAATATAGGTAGTACCATTCCTTTAATCCAAAGGCAAGCCATAGAAAAAATTCTAACAATTGGTATCCTAGAAATTCCTACAACCATTGTTGGCAAGAGAAATTGAACTCGAGTTCACTAGAAAGCATGAGTATACATGGACAATCATGAATCATCCAAGCAAGTGCTAAAATTTTAACAACAACAAAAAAATCGAGACTACGGTAGACTGTGGTCACCAACCAAACATACGCTCAGGCTGCTCATGGTGGGAGTAACTTAGCTAGTAACATCACACATATCAAGACAATTTTGCTTATGTGGCATTTAGTTAATGAGTAGAGGGGTGTTTGGGGTAACTTAGGCATGTGCCAATGCTAAGTTTCTTAGCGTGGTTTCATAGGCATTTTGCTGACATTGCATACTAATTAATGAAGAAAGGGAGTGAGGTTGTAGCTAGCATACAACCCTGCACGTGGCCATAGGCAAAAAAGGGTTCTAGCCCAGTCATATGCATGCATGAGTCCCAAATCATTAAATGTAGGTACAACACATAAGAAACAATGTATTTGACTTATTGTATCTTAAATATTTATTACTCCTATGATATCGTGCTAAGAAACGGTGCATTGGCACATGCCTTAGCTAGTTACTATAACATCACACTTACCAAGACAAAATGAGTTTATATCCTAATAAATAAAGTCCTATATAACACCACATATTCCCTCCGTTCTCTTTTAATCTACATCCTAGAAAAAAACAGACAATTTAGGCCAGCATTTATTTGTACTATTTGGCCACACACTCACATGCATTTCAATTGTGGTATCACCAGAAACAAAGCACCTCCACGGTTAACAAGGAACAATTAATGTCATGCATGCAATTTCCATTCAAATACTACTCACGGATAGGTTAGTGGAGATAGAGTTGGATGTCAATTAATACTTACTTCAATTACCAAGGTGCATGGCCTTATGTATCAAGGTGGGACCCATCTAGGATGTAGATTATTTCTGAACAAATAATAGGGCCATGTAGAGTATTTTCGAACGGAGGGAGTATATGTTAGTCCCACTGTGGAGGTAGTAAGACTGCTCATAGTGGGAAGTAACATATAGTGGTATCATGCATATCATACTAGTTTATATTACTAGATTCATAGTGCATAGTAACATATGTGTAGTATCATATATAGTGCATTTATTAGATTTGTAAACTCATTGTGCATTGGAATGCGTTATGTTACGGTATCTAGCTATACCACCACCTCCTCTCTCATCATTAATTATAGTGCCACGTCAACATTTTGTATGCATGGAATGCATGACACCACCTACGATACCCCACTGTGGGTAGTCTAACATAGACTAGTAACATATTTACTACTCTATGTGAGCAGCCTCAAGACCCAGTCTCAGGTCTCGTTTGAGTTTGACCCCTACTGCAGTGCGTGTCTGTTGTTCGCGAGCTCTGAATGATTGGATCTCTTTCATCATAATGATATGTACGGCTGTACCGACAGCTTGACATTTACTAACTGCACGTCTCGGGTAGATCCTTCTTTCGAGCCTGCGCAACCAATGAATGCCACGGTGATGGCCATGGTTCACGGGCGGCAATTTCTTTCGATCTTCCTTTTACAGTTGGGGAAACGAAGAACAGGTTTGCGTGCACGCGGATGATTATAGCTGGAAAAGGCCAAGAAAAACTACTACTACTGGATGTGTGATCCGCCAGAGAAGCTCGTAGGACCACGGCTCGAGTGACTCGTCTAGGATTCCATGTGTGCGTAGGCTGGATCCGAGATCTGACCTGGGCTGCACGATTTTTTTTTTGAAAGGGAGTCGTGTACAAGATCAAGCAGAAGAAGAACATACACGCACGGACACAAGCACTGGCCACTCCACACACGGCGACCACGGCACCACCACGCACACCACGCACCGAAGGAAGAAGCTCAGCCAACCTAGTTGAAGAGCCGCAGAATCCATCCGACGCAAGCACCGGAATCTTGACGCTGAAAGAACATCGGCGCTGAGCCGCCGCCAGACCACCATCGCCGCCTCACGCCGGAGACGAAGAAGGCAGCTCCACCCATCTTCCGCAAAGCCCACCATGAACGCCGAAGAAGGAGAGCACCGCACCTGCAGACTCCCAGCGGTTTTAAGCAAAAGCACCGCCTCGCACGCCGGCGAGGGCAGAAGGGCCCCCAGAACCAGAGCCGCGACCGCCACCACGGACGCCGGCTCGAGGGGAGGCGCTCCGCGGCTCCGAAGAGCAGCAGACACGCCAAAGACGGCGGATCTACCCAGAGCCTCCGCCGGAGAACCAAGGGCAGAGGAGAGGACCGCCGTCTCCAAAAGCTTCTCCGACCGCGCCTCCACCTCCAACGCGCCGCCGGCAAGCCACCCACACACACCTAAGCTATGTACACGCCGGGATCCGTCGATTCCCCGTCCTCTCGCCGCCGGAGCGGCCGCGGAGGGCAAGGGATCGGGCGGATCGCCGGCGGCGAGCTCGAGCGCACGGGTTTCGCCCAAAAAATCGCCCTGTTCACTGAAGAGGTGGGGAACGAGGGAGGGGTCCAGGTGTTCTGCTTTTGCCTTAGGCTGCACGATTTTTCTCGCCATGGATCACATGATGATCTCAAACTTTTGGGCTCGTGTAGCGTGAAGGACCTGGCTGCAGACGCTTGGTAGTGTGGTGATTTTTGTTAGGAGAGTTTTTTTTCTAGAACTTTTCTGGGAAGAGGTAGTGTGGTTCGTTGGACTACCGGGTTTTTCTCAACAAAGAAACTAGTGGAGATTCCGTACTCCCGAGCTTGAGTGATCTCGCTATTTTTAAAAATTAAAATTATATTTAAAAGTTTATTTTTTTGAAAAAAAACCATGCATGTTCCTAATGATATATTCCAAAAGCGTGAAAAATCTCAATACAAAATACTTTACATTTTAAGCTACACAAAAATAACAAATGTACTGAGTATAGTGAACAATGTATATTTTTAAATCTCCAACTTTTGTCATTTTTATGTACCACATTATACAAAAACTTTGACACTGTGATTTTGCGCGTTTATAGTATACATCATTAACAACACGTGAATTTTTTGAAATGTTTAAATAGGTTTTTTAATATATATATAATCATGGGATCACTGGAGTTCAGGAGGCAACATGACTTTCCACGGAATTAGATTGGACCCGGGGTCCATTCTCAGATGCTTATTGCAGTGTTGTTCGAAGTGTCTTTTCAGAGGATTGTTCGAAGTATCTTGGCATGCTAAACTGGGCTCAGCCTGTTTGTGATACTAGCAAGTACTCCGTAGTAGCAACAACGGCCAGGTTATGCACTCAACGCGACAATGCCTAGACGGCCTGGGGCCTTCGGGGAAAAGGAAGCACACGGTGCGTACCCTACATATCCAATTATCCATTGGCGGAGCTAGAACAAAACTAATCAGGGTGCACTACCCTTGTTAATCTAGAATTTCAGCCACACGGGTGCACTAATCAGTGTCTAGAGGGGTGCACACACTGTTTTTTAGGCTAATTGCAGTGTTAAATTTTTTTCTACCCGGGTGCATGTGCACCCGGCTGGCTTCAAGTAGCTCCGCCACTGTACATATCGCGACATGATCATTTCAATTTCCGGCACACTGTCTGCATGCACACTTGTGGCGAGCTGAGGACGCGCAGTGGCGCGTTGGTAGGACTGAAGCAGTGGCTTCGCCCCCACCCAGGTTCGACTCCTCATGAGCGAATTTCTGGGTTCCTCACCCACAGTATTGTTCCCTGTAGCAGTACGGAACAGTGTAATAAAACAGGGAATGCCTCACCAAAGCTCTGTTCTTGGGGAAAGTCTCTCAGGACGTATTAGGTATATAAGGTTTTAGGTCTAGTTTAGATACATAGGTAGGGGTGTGCGTGCGTGTGGTGTGAGTGTGGTGTGAGTACCAATGTATCCCCGTCACTGTTTGTCTCTCCCTCTCCCCGTCACTGTTTGAGAGAGAGGAGAAAAGCGATTTTTGGAAGCCCTTCGCCGTCCCGCCGCGTGCTCGCCGCCGCGCCGCGGGATTCCTCTCCTCCGCCGGCCGCTTCGGCGGCGGGAGGGTGGGGGATCTGTCACAGCCCAAAATTTTGTCCCTGTATAGTGGTAGTAGGACCCAAATTTTGAGCCAACAAATTTTTTTATTCACCTGATGTTTTATAAGGAGAAACAAGATTTTATGATATGCAATGCCAGGAGTGTTTTCTTTTCAAACCAATTTAATTTTTTCATAAAATCACCCTAGATTTCTCTCGAGGTCTTTTTAAGAAATTCCTGTTTTATTCCATTTTCCAATATGGTGCCTTGAGTGTCTCTTGTCCAAAAAAAAAAAAAAAAAACCATGGATCAACTTGGTTCTAACTTTAAAAGCATCATTTAGCAAGGTAGCCTCCAAGATTTTCAAAAATGCATTGTGGTTTGTGTGGGTTTTTCCAAAAACATTTCAATTAGGGTTTTTCCCTAAAACCCTCTCCCATTAACTGTTTTCACCCTATGATTTTATGTGACCAAAATACCCAATTTAGTGGTTTTTGTGATTAAAAATGTTCTCTGGTATGGGGACTACAAATCCATGCCCTGTTTTAAATTTTGGAGTGTGGGAAACTTTTTGTGCATGCATGTTTTTGTGACTAGCTATTAAAACAGAAAAACAGAGAGTTTTGAAAACTAGAGAAAAACATTTTTATGCCATCTGTTCATCATGTTTCCCTAGCCTTGTGCATTTTACAAAAATTGTTTAAAATATGCTTCTGGATGTTTTCAACATGGTGATCAAGGGTCAATTTAAGATTCCACAATTGGACTTCATTTGATAGGAAAATTTAGTCTGAACTTTTGGCAAGTTTTTCACAGATTCTAACACTTAGCAGTTTTTCTAAAAACAGTTTTCTGAAAAACATTCTGGAGCCCTTTTCACCCTTGCTTCCTCTGTTTTAAATATTTTAAATGATCAAAAATATTTTTATGAAAATACTTAGCTTGTTCTTCAAAACCCAAGTTGAATCAAAGGATTTGGTGCCCTTTTGAACTTTCAAAAATGCATGAACTTTTTGCATGTTTTAAACAGAAAACAGAGAAAAACAGCAAAACAGAGCCCAACCATTTTAACCAGCATGCAAAAGTACTTTAACTATTTTACTAAATTGACCAAAAATATGTTTTTGAAACTAGGCAGTGTGTGCTTCAAGCACATGTCTTGGTTGAAAATGTTTGGAAAGTTTTTGGCTTTTAAAACTGCATCTACATTTGGGATAAATTACTAATTTCCAAAAAAATGATTTATTTAAAACCTATGAACAAAATGGTTCAAAACATTTTTATTTTGAAACACCAATTTTTGTGTAGCTTCTATATATATGTGGGAGACTACCTAAATTTTTCCAAATTTTTGTAAAATGTTTAACTGCCCCAATTTAAATCCCAAAACAGTTCTGTTTTTAAAAAAAAATAGAAAAGGACTTAGTTGTAAGGAGGGAAAAGAATCCAGGGGGCGTTCTGTAAAATGGTCATTGACCTACTGTAGCAGCAACACCACACGGCACGCCGCCGTGCTCCTCTCGCCGTTGACGCCGCGCACCCACGCCTCGCCCCTGTCCCACGCCTCGCCCTGGAGGAGATAAGAGCTCCACGCCACCCCTCTGCTCCTCCCACTCGCTCACTCTTCCTCTCCCTCTCCATTTTCTCCGCCACGAACCGAACCCCGGCTGAGCTCGCCGTCGCACCTCGCCGCCGTTACAGAGCTCCTAGGACGGATCGAACTGGGTCATCTTCTCCGCCTCGTCCTCCTGATCTTCTCAGTGCAAGTAATCGCCGCGGGCGCGTTGTAAATCGAAGGGAAGGATCCATCTACTCCAACTCCGGCCGCCGCACGTCGAGCAAGATCACCGCTGCCTCCGACCACCTCCGTCACCAATGCGAGCACCCACGGGTCGAGAGTAAGCACGCCGTCCTCCTGGACATCCCCTTTCTCCTCCCCTCCCTCTTTTGCGTCGTGTAGATGTGGCCCCGCCGTAGGCCGTGGCCGCCCGCCGCCTTAGCTCATGGTCGACGGAGTCTCCGACGACCATTTGGTCCATAACGCCGCCACTAGGTCCCCCGTACACGTGCGAGTCGAGTGTGAGCATCGGAAGGTCCCCGTTTGCCTTAGAACGTCGAGTCCGTGCTCGACGCCGCCGGTGGTCACCACGGCCGCGCGTGCCGTCGCCGTGCACCATCACCACTTTATTTCAGTTCGCACCCGCATACTAGCAACAGCACGATCTCGACCCAGTGGTCAGCACAGCCGATCCGCCGCACTCGCGCGCGTCGCGAGTTCGACACCCGCGCGGCGCATTCCTTTTTCTTTTCTTTTCTCACACGCTGACAGCCGGGACCCACCGGTCAGTGACCGTGGCGGCCAGCGCAGCGCACTAGGCCGGCCCAGCACCGTGAGCTCGGCCCGGCCACAGATCTGGCCCGTGCGTTAGTTTTTTTTAGAGTTTAATCATTTTGCTTTTGACAGAAACTAGATCCACTAGTTTAAATCGTTTTAAAATAGCAAAAATGCAATTTTGGCCAAACCAAAAATCATGGGTGTACCCTGGCATGTTTGTAACCATCTCCAAGTGGTAGATCCACTTTTGGGCAAATAATTTTAGAGAAATAAAAATGGGGGCAGAAACACTGGTTTTTATCAAAAACCCAATAACTAATTTTCTAGAATAGCTAATTTTGCAAACTCAACTGTTTTGGAAAGCCCTAAGTGTTACCTAGCAGTAGCACTTGACCTTGCTTGCAAAAGATCAACCCAAATAAAATGGCATGTGTTTTTGTAAATGTCCAGTGAGCTTTTCTATCATTTTTGTAAATTATTTGGTGATGATTTTTGAGGTGAATCCAATTGAGTTGGCTTGTATGTGTTTAGGAGTAGCTAATCCTAGCTTTGTGTGATTTATTGAGCTGTAGATTAAATTTGGTGTGCAAAACTAGTTTTTATGCTTTTCTGATATTAATTGTTTTTAGTTTTATTTAGTTTTATAAATTGTGTTAGTGTTCTTTTTGTGATTTCTAGCATGTGTAGGTTTGATACTCTCTGATATGAGTGTGTTACTTCTTATAAATAGCATGTTAGAAATTTTTTGGTGTTGCTTGTGGTTGTTAAGGAGTAATATCACTAGAATGCTTATTTCCTAGATTTTTCCTAGTTTTTAGAATTTGTTTGAGGATGAAATCATTTGTGTGGCATGATTTTAGAGATTGTTGTTTGAATATCAGTAGCAAGTCATGTTGCTACTGGGTGGTTAACATGTCACCATTGTTTGGACATTACTTAGCCTTTAGCCAAGCATGAATAGCTAGAATGGTATTTAAGAATATTTGTGACTCACTAGCATGGATAGTTTTTTTTATCTAGTTTGTGTTTAGGTGATTTTTATAAGTGACCAGAGGCTAGTTGACCTCTTTATGCCTTGGTTTTATAGTGGAACACCCACTGATTCCATTGCATATTGGTTGAAGAATAGGTTTCTCAACCCCAGGCATAGTTTTAATAGCCTTTTTTTTATCAACTATGTGTATCTAGTTGTTTTTCTCTTTTGAAAATTAGGAGATTGTTGTGTGATGATGTTTGCTTGCTGTATGTCCTTATACTTGTGATGTTTGTCTTTGTTTGGTTCTGATTGGAGGTTTATCTTTCCTCTTTGCGACGTTAGATAACGACGAGGAAGAGGTAACAGTTGCGGGATTTATTGGAGAAGGTCTGGATATCTTATATTGCCCAAGACCAGGGACAAACCAGGACCAAGGCAAGCCATCCCAATGCTTTCTATTATAATTATCATTATACGTCATGCATGTTTTACTTCTGAAGTTTTACAAA
The DNA here is from genome assembly GCA_947311845.1 of Poa pratensis. Lineage (NCBI taxonomy): Eukaryota > Viridiplantae > Streptophyta > Magnoliopsida > Poales > Poaceae > Poa > Poa pratensis. The sequence continues at coordinate 23,515,793 of CAMZMU010000061.1, forward strand.
ATTTGGACAAACAAAACTATTTTTGATATGGATATTACTACTAGTGTTATTATATAAATTATTATATTGCCATTAGTCACAACTTGGTGTTGCCAAGCCCATAGCCACCATATGGTATATTTACCACCACAAGATAGTAATTTGAAGTCCCTAAGTGGACACCCCTAAAAGTGTGTTTTCGAAAAACAAAGGTTTTAAAGAAAAACCCGGGAAAGGTGGGACCTTGTCCACGGGAGGATTGTGAAGAAGATGTTTTGGAAATGTTTTTCGAAAACGACACATAGACTAGTCTTGTGCCTGACAGCCCTACCGTACAACCACATCACTCAAAATGGGCACGGGCTTAATGGAAGCTTGTTTGTGTTAGTGTGAGACTTTACCTCAATTGGCTAGAAGGGGTTAAAGTCCCCGGAACCGAATGCTGGATATGGGCATACAAAGTGTGGACTGCGAGTGCCACCGGCAAGCAACAGTGGGTCTCCTGCCATGGCGGTGTGATGTCTAGGGGCAACCGGATCGATACGGCTAGCTCACTCGGTGCCGGGGAGAACAAACCCACTGAAGAGGTAATCGCATACTAGCATAGACATAGTGGAAGTTATGATCGGTTATCTGATGTTCGCATACTGTCGCGGGCAGTCCGTGGTGTTCACGGCAGATGTACCGGATGGTGTGGTGAAAGTGTACAAACTCTGCAGAGTCAAAACTATTCGAATAGCCGCGTCCGCGGTCATGGACAGCTGAATGGTCAATGTCGTCTAGCATTGTGTCGATGTTTTCAAAATGAAGTTTTGGGAAAAGGAAGTGTACCTGGGAGGTACTGGAAAGGTGAACTTTGTACCTGGGAGGTACGGATGATGGAAAACCGGAGGTTGTTTTACAAGAAGTTCTGCAAAGAAAATCTTTCTTCTCTTAAAACCTTCTTTGTCAAAATCTCTCGGGTATGCAATATCCACCAGAGAAACTATAATATTTTGAAGTATCTTTTTCAACAGAGATATAAAATTGTTAATCAACCATGATGAATTTTTCATCCATCATGGGTAGTGAACCCTAAGTACAGCCTACCTATTCCACCATATAAGCATACTTGCATTTTATAAGCTTCATTCGGGATGTCTTGCGAGTACGTAATTGTACTCATGGCTGTGTCCCTGGATATTCCAATGTCCAGATTCTCAACTAGAAGACCTACGTCGAGGATGAGGAGTATGCGGAAGATTGAGAGTTCGTCGACGTCTTTGCGAACTAGGCCGTCTTCCCAGTCAGCTGCCTGTAGGTAGTCAAGGCATGACTTGGGCTTTGCCACGTTTGTGTTTGAAGTTTTCCGCTGCTATATGTGTTTTCTGCCCTGCGTGGCGGTTGTTTAAGACTGGGTCATGTGACCAGATTTTGCGAAACGTGTATTCGTTATGTAATGAATGATGTATCTGCAATGCCAACTTAAGTATGTTGTTCACGACTGACTGATCATGGGATCGTGAATGTATGCATACTGGAGGTCTCAGACTGCCGGTCTGGGGTCCCCACAGGATCCCCGGTGTCGGCTTGTACATATGGTAGGGTTGGGGAAGTTTCCTGCCGGCGGCGCCCTGGAGGAGGTGGTACGGGTGGTGGGTGGTTTGGTGTCGGCGAGCTCTTCTCCGGCGGCGGTGCTCCTCGGGGCTCGACGTCTGCGCACGCGACTTGCTGGAGCTCGAGGCCCGGCGTGGCGCTCGAGCCCCTCTGTTCCCCGTCAGATCTGCGGTGGCGGCGGATCTGGCGGCCGGATCCCAGGGCTGGGCGAGCTCTTCTGCTCCTTCCTGCGGCGGACACGAAGACGGCGGAGGCAAAGTGGCGTGGTGGTGCCGGTGGGGCGTCTGCCCCGGTGTTCATCGACTGAAGCTCCGTCGCGGCGCGGCGGACAGTCTAGGCGGCGCCTCTCAAGGGATTAAATCTTCCCAGGCAGGGGCAAGGTGCGGATGGATGCTGGTCTTCGTCTTCATCGCCGGCGGAGCTGCGGATCTCGGTGTCAGCTCTGGCCCTTCTACGTATTGTTCCTTTCGCTTTGTATTTCTACTATGTACTGTGTATGTGGTGTTTCGGTGAATATACGTGGAAAATTGCAAAAAAAAAAAAAAAAAGAGTACCAATGTATCCAAATAGATGCTACAAACTTGTACTCTCAAGAGAGAGGCTAAAAAAAAAAAGCTTACGGCGAGCTGCAGAGAGTACGGTACAGAGCCGAGTCAGCTAGGACGGCAAATGGGTAGGCGGGAGGAATAAAAAGCCTGGCCACTTGTGAGATGAAGTGAAGCGTCTATCCGCAGAAAGCTACTTTTAGCCCAGCCTAGGGGCATGTGCATGGGGGTGCGGCCGGAAAGCACACCATAGTGCCGCAGACGGGCGGGGAATCGAGCATCGTCTGATTGTAGCCCTGGTTACCAAGTCGCCGCTGAAACTGCTAGTTAGGCAGGATTCTGCCTACTGCTACTGCTAAGGTAACCTTGATTATGGTAGCCCACAACTTATCCATATGCAGTTAGATTATGCTATAGTGCTGCCAACCCCTAATCATAGTGTATCATAGATTTAGCATTGCCATGTAGCAATCAAAATGTAGCTTAGACTTCTAGATTGCTAGATAGATAGGACGTGCCTCCGACCTCCAGCAACTTTTGTGCGAGAGGAAGGGGATTCTTTTTGCATAGTAGTACAATACTACTATGGTGGTTAGGATTTCATGGAGGATGGATGTCGCGATCAGGAAATCGAGTGACCCAAAAGATTCTAGATTTGACTCTCCGGCAGGTATTGCACCAAACGCTCATTGTTGCAATATTTCGTGTATCTGTTGGTGTGCTACTACGCCACTGCACCGCGGTGACAACATTGACATCTGGCCCTTTTTTAGACGGAAGGCTCGAGACGAGCCCGACAATCGGGCCATCAACCGGGACATGATGTTTTGACTCACGGGAGCAGATGAATTCGTTGTGCAAAATGCATTTTTAACGTATTTTAAAATGTTAAAAAAATTCAAACCATTTTTTGGGTGTTTATATGAAAAATGTCTCCATACAAAAAAGTTTCGCATCGAAAAGACATTTTGTGTGACCGGTATAAAAAAGAGAAAAAAAACTTACGTGCAAAGGCATTTTTGAACACCGCGGGTTTGTCTTTTTTACACCAGTCATACAAAATGTCTTTTCATCCCGATTTTTTTGTACGAACATAGAATATTCATATGTACACCTGAAATTTTTGTTTAATTTGTTTTGACATTTTAAAATTCGTTTTTATATAGTGGGTGTAGATGCATCTATGAGCCGAAGTGGATTTCCCCACCAACCGGCCGTTCTCTCGTGTTTTTCTGCCCTCATCAGTGCGCAAGCGCAATTAAGTTCAAACTGAACTCCTAAACAGTCCAGTGTCTCCGCATCACATCGAAGCTCAGGAAAGAACACTGCCTTTTTTACTTCTTTAAGAATGATGGGTGCCTAATCTCGGCCATGGCGGCAGCGTGGACAGCACGATGATGGCATGGGGTCCTCGCATTTAGCGCCTCCATGCCAGGCGCAGATCAGACAAGAGGCGATCCTCCCGTCTTGTTCGATTGACGCTGCAGATGCTTGCGAACGTTGCTGTGTGTACGGCTCAACTTGGAAAGCCATGAAAAACGACAAAACTGGATGTGTGATGAAATTTTCACCATAAAATGAATATTTGAGAACTTGACTGTGACAGGATGCTTACGAGGATGGTTATACACCCAGCCTATCAGAGTTTAAATCCTAGATTTGACATTTGTGTTTCTCATTTAGACGGAATATTTTTCAGTGGGAGGCGATGTTCCCGTCGACAGCGAGGCGTCTGTGCTGACTTCATCAATCTCAAGAGCCGACCGCCGGCTCAGTCTTTCGGATGTGCTCGTAGGGGTAGGGTGTGTGTACGTGTGTTCATAGGGGTGAGTGTGTGCACGTGTATATGAGCGTATGAGTTGTACTGTGTTTCACAAAAAAAAGCATGAAATAAATATTTCGAAAATAGTTCGAAATCTTACCCAATTTGATATCGCATGTCCGGAAACGCAGCCCTCCGCCTGATAGTGCTCTGTATTGGGGAGTTATGCCCCTATCAATGTGGCAATGCCAGACCCACTATGAAGAACCTTCAGAGAGCAGTCAGACGTCACCGTGAATATCCGAAGATAAAGAGAGTAGCGCTCTGTGGGCTAGCGTACTATATTCTTGAGGGTAGCGTCTTTGTCGGGACGCTATGCCGTAAAATATTGAACTTCGAACTACTGTAATTTTTTATTTAGAACTCCAAACCCAAATGATATGCTTCTTTTTTTCTTATGTGTTACAAATTAAATTATATTTCCAATGGCATCGGTATCACGATGGGTAGACACAAGTGGACAATATTTTGTAAATTATTTGCTTATATTGGTTTACTTTTGAATGTTTTGATGATTTCGAGCCAAACAAGTACCCACTTTGAGCATTCTTTACCTAGATCTGGCCAAACTTCGGGTCGAGTTTGTTAAAACCCGACCTGTGCACCTCACGTCGGCAAACTAACGGTCACCGTTACGTAGGGATCAAAACGCTTGCATGTGGCAACTTCCTACCCGTTCAGCACATTCTCGACAATTTAATATACTAAATTTTTGCTTTCGGCTTTAGAAAACGTGCACGTTTAAAAAAAAATTGGAGGGAGTAGCCCGTTCGTCTGATCAGCCAGCCACGTGCGGCGCTATTCCAACTTTCTGCCGCCGCTCGGGTTCTCCCTCCTCCCGCCTAATTCGAATAATTGCAATCGACATATCACCCGATGGAATGGCTCCACTTCCCAGCGACCCAGCATGATCACTATCCTTGGCCCTACAACACATCGGCTCCTCTCCCAGGTGGCCAGGTCGCAGCTTCACCCGTCGGACTGGCCATCGCCGGTAAAAAGAAAATGCACCGCTCGAAAATTGTACGGGCACGAGGGCTGCTTCTTGTTCACGCGAAATGCACGACACCTCAGGTGCTCTCGATATGTCGGAAGCAACTTGGTTTGCTAGGAGCATCTCCACCGGCGCGCCCAACTCCGTTCCCAATAGACGTTTTAGGCGCGCCGGCAGCAAATTACCCCAGCGGCGTGCCCAATAGCAAAAAAGTTGCCGGTGCGCCCCAATACAGCGTCCGGCAACCCCGCTTCGCGCCATGGTTCTAGGGACGCAAGTGGACGTGCCGACAACCGCAGCAACGCGCACCTCGTCGAAACCCGATGGGCGGGCCCGACGCGTCAGCGACCCAATGGCCGGTCAGCGTTATTTACTGCGACTTGAGCGGTTTTCTGACGCGTGCGACGCGTTGCGCCTCGTCTTCCCCGACGCGCGTCGCCGGAGTTACGACGCCTCGGGAACCGGCGCCGGAGTAAATAGGGCGCCTTCCCGCGCTCTTCCTCTCCCCCCGCCCTTATAAAGACCGCGCCGCTCACCTCCCCCGCCGCACTCCGCTCTCCCTCATCCTCCGCCGCACTCCACTTTTTCCTCTCCCCCGGCGACCATGGCGCACAACGGCCAAGCGTCCGGCAGCGGCAGCATGAAGACGTGCCTCCGGAAGGACGAGGCGGCGTTCTTCCACCGCCACCACATCCCCGTGCCGCCGGGGATGCGCCTTCCCAGCAGTAGCGGCTGACAGATGTCGGCGCTTGGGTACGTCGTGCCGCCCCTGCCGACGGGGGAGCGCTTCCGTGATCTCGTCCGCCTGCGCCGCCGGCAGCTGATGCCGGAGCAGAGGGCGGATCCCGAGTACGCCGTGAACAGCCCTAACTGGCAGGCGATGCTGGAGGCGCAGCGCGAGGTGGCGCTAGATGACCATGAGGGGACGGAACGGCCGTACCAGCACAACGCCGTGTGGAGGCGGCGCTGGTGGGAGGGCCGCGACTTCTACTCCTTGATGCGGGAGCACGGCTACGCCGCCCCCATCGACCGCTCCCGCGAGCTCTGGCAGATACCGGCGAGCTCGTCGTCCTCCTCCAACGCGCGGTTAACGACACCGACGACCCCGTGGTTCGTGAAAGTGGAGCCGACGCCGCCCAGGGGCGGCGTTGAAAGGACATTTCTTAATCCCTTGTGTTTTGTGTGTTAGGCAACAACACTAGTGATGATTTAACATGTGAATCAAGTGATGCAGGTTTTAAGTGTGTAAAACATCTTTGCATCAAATCCAAAAAGGGAGTTGAAAAGAGCCAGTTTTGTTGCTGAAGAAAATCGGATTATCCGATGTTGGAAGATTCGGATTATCCGATTTGCAAAGTCTGCTGAAATTCTGCTAAGGACTAGAAGAAACTTCACACTGAAGATATTCGGATTATCCGAGTTGGAAGTATCGGATTATCCGATGTCAGGATTTGCTCGAAATCTGCTAAGGACTAGAAGAAACTTCACACTGAGGATCTTCGGATTATCCGATGATAGTCTGATCGGATTATCCGACTTGGATCGGATTATCCGATTTACCTGTCTGCAACGGCTAGATTGGGAGCAGTATATAAAGGCCTTCTCCTACCTTGGAGAGGGCACCACGACCAGAACTAAATCCCCACCATTGTTGAAAGCTTCAACTCCCTAGATCTCTCTCCCTACCCACTCAAACACCTTGTCCTTCTAGGACTTGGGAGAGATGGCCTAGATCTACACTTCCACCCAAGCGATTTGATTTTCCCCTCCGTTCTTGAGAGGGCTTGAAGCTTGTAAGTTCGTTGATACTTTGGATTGTCGTTGGTCGTTCTTGTGGCTTTGGGAGCCGCGGGGACTAGCCGGGAGCCTCCAATTAAGTTGTGGAGTCGTGCCCCGGCCTTGTGATTCTTGTGGCTTTGGGAGCCGCGGGAATTTGGTGAGAGCCTCCAATTCGGTTGTGGAGTGTGCCTCATCCTTGTAAAGGTTTGTTGCCGACCTCGAGGGCATCATATAGTGGCTCGTGGAACTCCTCATCGGAGGATAACACGAGGGAGATACGGTGTGCCATATCAAGGCTATTCGGAGTTCACTTTGTGACTCCGCACCGCTCCAACGGAGACGTAGCTTCCATTGGGAAGTGAACTTCGGTAGAACATCTCCGCGTCACCGTGTGGTTATCTCTTAACCTTCCTTTACTTGTATTGCTAGCTTATCTTGTGTAGAATATCTTGCTAGCTTGTTATTGCTCATCATATAGGATTGTTCACCTAGTTGCATATCTAGAGAACTTATATTTGAGCAATTCCCAAATTTGTATCAAAAGAAAAAGAAAATTTGTAGTTGCCTATTCACCCCCCCCCTCTAGTCAACCTACTCGATCCTTTCAATTGGTATCAGAGCAAGGTCTCTTTATTAAGGGCTTAACAGCCTAAAGAGGAGGATGACTAGCGACGAGGAGTTAAAACTTGCTAAGGAACAACAAGAGAAAAATGATAAGAACAACTTGAGAAAGAACTAAGTGAAGCGGGGATAACCCCTCCCGATGATAATGCCCCGGTCACCATGAAAGCCATGATTGAACTCTTTGGGTTCATGAAAGGCAAAATGGTGGACGAGGTGTTTACTCGGGTCATTAATAATCAAAATGCCTCCTCATCAACCGGTGTTTCTAACGTTGAGGCCTTGGTTGTTAAGGATAACAAAGATCAACCTAAAACTGGTGAGAAGCCTCCTCATAACTTTGCTCCACCTACTTCATATCTCACTCAAGTTCCACTCACTCAACCTCATATAACCAACCTAAGTAGGCCACCTCCTAAGCTTGATAATACTCGTTATTTCACTTGGAAGAAATCTATGGAGTCTTATTTTCGCAGCTCATCGGTGCATCTTTGGAGGGTGGTTCTAAATGGTTATACTCCGGTTGATCCCTCCAACTTGACAAGGCAAGAAGAGATTGATGAACAACTTGATGCCAATGCCAAGTACATCCTTGAGAGTGCCATGACCGCCCATGATGAAGATCAAGTGCGGAATCTCAAAACCACCAAGGAGGCTTGGGATTTTCTCGCATCGGTATATGAAGGAAATGAGGGCCTTCAACGCTCCAACGACGCCATCCTTCAACATCAAGTGGACAACTTCATCATGCTAGAAGAAGAGACACCATCGGATCTCTTCCGAAGACTCACCAAGCTTGTGTGGCATGTAGGGAAAATGGAAAGAAAGATATGGATGATGAATGGGTCAAAGCCAAGTTCCTCAAGACCATTGTTCCATACAATGAAAATATGGTGATGAATCTCCATACAGAGCGGACTACAAAACAATGTCTCCCAATGACATATTGGCACAATTCGTCACTTATGATACCTTGAAGGCCACTTCCAAGTCTTCCATCAACCAAATTCGTGGCACAAAGAACCTTGCCTTGAAGGCTCATGTGGAAGAACATCCAAGATATGAAGAAAGCACAAGTGGTCATCATGAAGAAGATTTTGTGGGTGAACTCAATGAGGTGCTTGCTCTTGCCGCCACCAAGTATTGGAACAAAAAGAATATCAAGAGCAACTTCTCCCCTAGAAGCAACTTCTCCCCACAAATGAAAAGAATGTGCTTTAATTGTGGAAAGGAGAATCACCTTGTGAAGGATTGCCCCTATGAGAGAAGAGAAGATTTTGGAGGCCAACTCATCTTAAAGAAGAAGAAGTTCTTCACCAAGCCCATCAAGTACCTCATCAAGAGAGAACCTCAAAAGGCTCTTGTCACCGCAACACATGAAGAAGAGTATGAGTCCGGTGGCGAAGAGGAGGATGATGATACAAGTGAGGAAGTGGGGATGGCGGCTCTTGCAATGGGCAACCTTCCTCCTTCATTGGCACCCCTTTTCACCGCTCCAAATGACAACAAGATCCCAAGCCTATGTGCCTCATGGCCAAGGAAACCAAGGTGAATTCCCCACCTAAAATTACTATCTCCTCTAAACCATCTCTCTTGGATTGTGTTGAGGATGTAGGGAAAAATGAGGAGAAAGAGGATACAATTACCCTCTTTATAAACAAGCTCCAAGGTCCAACCAAGAAAATGGTTGAGGCTCTCATGTACCAATATGGAGAAGCCAAACACCTCCTTGAGGAGAAGGAGAATAGGATTTATGAGCTTGAGGGGCATGCACGTGATCATGCCGATAAAATTGGTGAGCTAGAAGAGCAACTTGTTGAGGAACAAGTGTTCCGGGAGCAACTTGAGGAGACCAAGCCAAGGATTTATCCAAGGCAAAAGAAACCCGTGAAACCTCTATTCAAGTTGCTAGTGATCTAAAAATTAAAAATGATGAGCTTGTAGAGAGTCATAACAAACTCCTTGAGAATTTTGAGCAACTTAGGGAAACCCACAAGGTGACCTCAAGTGAGCTCACCAAGCTCAAGGGGTCATATGCTAAATTACAAGCTCAATTTATATATGCTAGCTTCACCACTCCTCATAATGATAAAGATGCCAATGCTTGTGCTACTAACCCTTTATGTCTTAAAGCATCTCTCATGGAGGAGAACACTAGGTTGAAGGCCCAACTTGAAAAGGGTCTAGCCACTTGTATCCAAGGGGAAAAGAACCTCAATGATCTTTTGACCAATCAAAAGGGAGTGGTTAGCAAGGAAGGGCTTGGGTTTGCTCCCAAGTCCAAGAAGGCAAACAAGAAGAAGATGCCTACCTCCCCTTCAAAAGATATTATTTTTGTGAAGGAGGGGGAGTTGGGCAAGAAGAATGTTGAACCCATTGTGGGTGGTAAAGCCACAAGGGGCAATGCCACTCACAATGACTTTGCCGGAAAATATAACCCCTCATATGTGCTTATGAAATCTAGAAATGGTTATGTTTTTGCTAAATATGTTGGTACCTCATATGGAGATGATTATCACTATGCTATTTGGGTTCCAAAGACCCTTGTGACTAACAAAAGAGGACCCATTCCAAAATGGGTACCTAAATCAAAGACTTGATTTATTGTAGGGCTTTTCTTCCGGTGGATCTTCATGGCTCATTGATAGTGGGTGTTCATCTCACATGACCGGAAGCAAAGAAGTAGTAAAGGGCTTATTGAAACAATTACTCTCATTCTCTCATGTCACCATTGGGAACAATACAAGACTTAAGGTATTGGGATATGGCAAGGTGGTGATCACACCGGAGTTATCAATTGAGAAGGTCCTCCTTGTTGAATCCCTTTCATATAATCTACTTTCCGTTGGTCAATTATGCGATGCCGGTTACACCGTTATCTTTAATAAATACCACGTGACCATCCTTTTCACAAAATCTCTTAAAGTAGCCTTTGTTGGATTTCGTGAGAACGGTTTGTATGTGGTCGATTTCTCGAAAGAGACCACTCAAATTGCCACGTGTCTAATGGCTAAATCCGACAAGGGTTGGCTTTGGCATCGCCGGCTAGGCCATGTCGGTATGAGAAATTTACAAACTCTTGTAAAGGGTGGACACGTGGTAGGACTAACCGATGTTAATTTTTCCAAAGATCGTCCTTGTAGTGCTTGCATAGCCGGAAAGATGCATGAAAAGAATCACCCCAAGAAGACCATTATCTCCACTAAGAGGCCTTTGGAGCTCCTTCATATGGATCTCTTTGGGCCTCCCACATATGATAGTCTTGGTGGCAAGAAATATTGTTTGGTGATTGTGGATGATTATTCAAGATATTGTTGGACTTTCTACATCAAGAAGAAGAGTGAAACTCAAAAGATATTCATTGACTTTGCAACCCTAGTTCAACGCCAATATGACTCCAAGATTTTGGCAATTAGAAGTGACAATGGTACGGAGTTCAAGAATTACACTATGGATGATTTCCTAAGTGGGGAGGGCATTCAACACCAATATTCCGCTGCATATACTCCCCAACAAAATGGTGTCGCCGAAAGGAAGAACCGCACTCTTATTGATATGGCAAGAACTATGATGGCCGAATTTCATTCCCCATACAACTTTTGGGCCGAAGCCATCAACACCGCTTGTCACTACTCAAACCGGCTCTTCTTCCGTCCTCTCATGGAAAAGACACCATATGAACTCCTCACCGGTAAAAAGCCAAATGTATCTTACTTTCGAGTCTTTGGTTGCAAATGCCATGTTTACATTAAAGGTTGCAAAATTGCTAAATTTGAATCTAGATCTTTTGATGGTATACTTGTTGGATATGCCGCAAAGTCTCATGCTTATAGGGTCTACAACATATCCACCGGGTGTGTTGAAGAATCTATGAACGTGGAGTTTGTCGAGGATAATGGCTCCCAAGCGGAGCATATTGATCATGATGATGTAGGTGATGATGCTCCATCTCAAGCCATAAGAACTATGGGGATTGGAGAACTAATTCCTATTGAAGGACCTATTGATGATACTCAAGAAGAAGGAACAAGTTCTACTCAAGTTGAGCCATCCACCTCAATAGTTGATCAAGAAACTATCCAAGAACAAGAACATGATATTCATTCAATGATCAAGAAGATGGTCAAGACCCACCCAACTCTAGTGGTGAACAAGAACATAATGAACCCACAACCCAAGAACTCCACTTCGGGTTGACCATGAGCAAGATGAAGGCAATGATGAAGATATTTGTGTTGGTGAAACAATTGGTCAAGCCATGGAACGCCGGGTCATCCGGCGTGCATCAAAATTGGATCATCTTTCCCACTTCAAAGAAAATATCCTTGGGAGTATTCGTAGGGGTGTGTCCACACGCAAACAATTATCTAACTTTTGTGGTCATGTCTCTTGTTTGTCTAGCTTAGAACCTCTCAAGGTATATGATGCTCTTGAAGATATGGATTGGGTTGCGGCTATGCATGAAGAGTTGAACAACTTCGAGCGCAACAAAGTATGGTCATTAGTTGAAAAACCCAAAGACACATGCCATAATGTCATTGGAACCAAGTGGATATTTAAGAACAAGCAAGACTCTCATGGTCAAGTCATCCGCAACAAAGCAAGATTGGTTGCACAAGGCTACACCCAAATCGAAGGAGTCGACTACGGTGAAACCTATGCCCCCGTTGCTAGACTTGAATCCATTCGCTTACTAATTGCTTATGCATCTACTCATAATATTGTCTTATATCAAATGGATGTTAAAAGTGCTTTCTTAAATGGTCCACTAAATGAGTTGGTGTATGTTAAACAACCTCCGGGTTTCGAAGACCCTAAATTTCCTAACCACGTCTACTTACTACATAAGGCTCTTTATGGGCTCAAGCAAGCTCCACGTGCTTGGTATGATCATCTCAAGGAGTTCTTAGTAGACCGTGGCTTTGAAATTGGGGTAATAGATCCCACTCTTTTTACAAAAAGGGTAAATGGAGATTTTTTCGTATGCCAAATATATGTTGATGATATTATCTTTGGTTCCACTAACCGTGAATTTAGTGATCAATTTGGCAAGCTAATGACCAAGGAATTTGAGATGTCCATGATGGGAAAGTTGAATTATTTTCTTGGCTTTGAAATCCACCAATTTCGAGAAGGAACATTCTTATGTCAAGCCAAGTATATTAAGGACATGCTCAAGAAATTTGACATGAACAATGCCAAGCCTTATAAGTTTCCCATGGACTCCAAGGCGGATCTTCACTTAGATCCGGATGGTAAGGAAGTTGATCAAAAGCTTTATCGTTCTATGATTGGATCTTTGCTTTACCTTTGTGCATCTAGACCGGATATTATGTTTAGTGTGGGTATGTGTGCAAGATTCCAATCAAGTCCTAGGGAAAGTCATGAAACCGCGGTTAAAAGGATTCTAAGATACTTGATGGATACTCCTAACTTTGGTCTTTGGTATCCCCAAGGCACAAGCTTTGATCTTGTAGGTTATTCGGATGCGGATTGGGCGGGTTGCAAAATGGATAGAAAATCAACTTCGGGTACTTGCCAATTCCTTGGTAGGTCCCTTGTGAGTTGGTCTTCTAAGAAGCAAAATTGTGTGGCCTCGTCCTCCACCGAAGCCGAATACATTGCCGCCGGAAGTTGTTGTGCACAACTATTATGGATGAGGCAAACTTTAAAGGATTATGGTGTCATTTGTGACAAAGTGCCTCTTTTATGTGATAATGAAAGTGCCATCAAAATTGCTCACAATCCGGTTCTTCATGGGAAGACCAAGCATATTGAGATCCGGTATCATTTTATTCGAGATCATGTTGAGAAGGGTGATATTGCAATCAAGTATGTCAACACCAAGCTTCAACTCGCCGATATGTTCACAAAGCCTCTTGGTGAAGCAAGATTCAAGGAGTTGAGAGGAGAACTTAATGTGGTGGACATAAGCAATTGGATTTAGTGGACTTCTTGCATACCTACCCATATTAGACGATATTCATTTGGTTTGGATGTAGGCATGGACATAGGGGGAGTGCGGTCCTAATCCATTGGACTATCCCTCCCCCCATTATGCCGATAGTAAGAACTCATTTTGTCTCTATATTTTCATTTCATGAATTGTGAGCTTAAATGACGAGTAGTGGCCGTGAACCCGAGATACATCTTCGCGGTGTCACACCACAAACTCATACATGGTGGCCTTGGCCACCGCCCTCTTCTTTATGAAGAGTTGGTTCTTTTCGGTCTTAATTGAAAATCATTTGGAATTTTGGTCCTATTGTTGGTTTTATGGGAAACCCACTCATCTTGGCATTTCCTTGTTCGATTTTTGCAAGTTTGAGTGTGGAGTACCAATGTCAGTTTGGCAATCTTATCCCAAGCCTATCTTTCCTAAAAACACTCCATCTTATGCACACAAGTCTTATTTTGAAACTGAGGAGAAAGGGTTTAGCAGGCCAGAATTTCTAACGAAATCCTGACAATCGGATTATCCGATCAGACTTGCTCGGATTATCCGACTATCGATTATCCGATTTATCCGATTCAAGTCAGATCGGATTATCCGATTTGGCGGTTCGTCGCCTAAATAGAGCAGGGGTCGGGGTGAAGGGCTCAGTCGAGCGTTTCTTCCACCCCCGACCCTCTCTCTCCTCCAGCGCCGCCGCCTGCTCTCCCCGCGCCTCCCCGGCATCTCCGGCCGTCCCCAACTCCGGCATTTGGCCGGATTGGTGCTCCTCCTCCCCGGGAACCATTCACCCAAGCTTTTTCCTCAATGGACGAGGGTAACTTCTTCTCTCTCATCTCCTAGGTGTTCTCACCTAGATCTTTGTAAGAAGTTGTTTTGGCTGGTGGTAGTGGTTCCCCTTGGTACTTAGAACACTAGGCTAGCCCCCCTTATTGTCGATCTACTGCTAGACCTAGGACTTGAATCAATTTGTTGCTGCCAGATTCAGATCGGATATTCCGATTCAGTCTGAACCGGATATTCCGACCAGTCGGATTATCCGATTCATACTTAATCGGATTATCCGAAATTGCTCAGTGGTATTTTTCAGCCACATTTTGATTTGTCCAGGACTTAGTAGACTCAACTTAGGGATGCTCTCCTAGTGTACATTGTACCATTCCTTGCTCTGTGACTTGTGTGTACTCATCTATGCTATCCATCTATTGCTCTATCTCACAGGTGGTTCCGGTAGTCGTGGTTCGGGTAGTCCTCCGAAGAAGCATGCTAGAAAAGACAAACAGCCATCCAAGAAGAAGCAAGTTGCACATAAACCTTCGAAGAAGGGCAAGGAAACTCGCCCCAACTACTTGACCATGAACCCCGTTGACTATGCCCAAGTCCGTCAGTCCAACTGGTATATGAATGTGCCAAGAGATGAAGATATTGAAGATCCCAACTTCTGGTGCATGGAGCAGATATATATATACAATGACATCTATAAGCATTATCTCCACCCTATTCGCCCGATGCAGCCCTACAGAATGCGAGATATCAAGGCCAAGGCCAGTTATGCTCAAGCTGCAGATGTGATTGAACAGATGGGCATGGTTTCTCTCATTGAAAAGCAATGTCCCTACATGTGCCAATGATTCTGCAGTTTTTCTCCACCTTGGTGATCGAGACTGACCATAAAAAGACCATGAAATGGATGACGGGTCGCACTCAGTGTACATCCTCCTTTGCTCGGTTGTCTACTCTTCTTGGCTATTCATCCTACCGCAGCAACCTTCCTCCTAGTGGTTACCGTATGCACACTGTTGAGAAGCAAATAAAAATATATGAAGGACATGTATGGGGCTAATGGAATTATTGGCCAAAAACAGGGCCTCCTGCCCCTCTATGACCAGCTTGTGATCATCTTCCGCTCAACTATTGCTCCCAGTGGAGGTAACAATGACAATATAGTTGCTCCTCTTGCAAATCTGCTTTGCCTTGCTAAAAAGATTGTTGAGAATGAAGACCCTGAAGCTGAGTTTAAAGTGGATGTGATGCATTTCATCTTTCGTGAGTTGTTTGACTCTATGGTCAGTGGGCTCACTATTCCTTATGCTCCTTACATCATGATGCTCATCAAGGACACTCTGAAGAACCACAACTTCAGCCGGTATGATATGGAGCCCCATTCGTACAAGAGGGTTTATCAGAAGAGGAAAGAGGTTATTCCATCTTCTGCTGCTGCAGCTCCTGCCCAGGTTCCTTCATGGGTGATGCTCGTCGTGGCGCCACCCGTCCGTCTCCGGTTCCTTCCTTTGATCCGCCCAAGAAACTGAACTGGTTCCAGCGGAACATCCTGTGCATGAATGCGGACATCCGGAGGGGACAGTATGACACTTATCTTAGGCAGGAGAACATTCTCAAGCACCTTCCTCGCCTCGCAGATGACCCCCCAGAGTCTGCTCCTCTCTCTTATGATCAGTGGAACAAGGGCTCTCAGTTTCCATGGACTCAGCTTGAGTCTCATCTTCTAGAGACAGCTTCTGCTGGCCCTTCCCGGCCATCCTACACTCGTGCCCGTACTTATGAGTCTTCAGAAGAGGATGATGCTGAGTCTGAGGAAAATGATGATGATGGTGCTGATGGCGGTGACGTGTTGGTGATGATGATGATGCCTCTGAGTCGGAGTGATCTACTTGGGCCGTAGCATCGCTCTTTTCCCTTTTTGGCGTTTCGATGCCAAAGGGGGAGAAGTAGTTCTATTAGGTCTCCGTGTGGGATTTGCATGGGTTTCGGGCACAAGCATATGCTTTTACCATTCTTATTGCGCTTGTGTCCATTTATGTCGAACTTATTCGTGTTGTGTTTTCTGTGGAACTTATGTGTGTGAACCTTTGTGCTTAAGTTATGAGACATATGGATTTCTAATATGGTTATGCGGTGTATTCTTGTGCTATGGTTTATTTCAACTCTATTGTGCACAAGGTATAGTTCTCTATTTTGATATGTCTCCCATGAAATTTCCTATCTAGTTTCCTTACTATTTGGAGGTGCCCTCTTCCTATATGTGTTGCATTTGTATTCAAATGCAATTTAATTATATGCACACATTCAGGGGGAGCTTCTCATGTCTTAAGCTCGGGAATCTAGATAATATAATTATGCTTTCCTTGCAAATCCTAGTGTTGTCATCTAACACCAAAAAGGGGGAGATTGAAAGGACATTTCTTAATCCCTTGTGTTTTGTGTGTTAGGCAACAACACTAGTGATGATTTAACATGTGAATCAAGTGATGCAGGTTTTAAGTGTGTAAAACATCTTTGCATCAAATCCAAAAAGGGAGTTGAAAAGAGCCAGTTTGTTGCTGAAGAAAATCGGATTATCCGATGTTGGAAGATTCGGATTATCCGATTTGCAAAGTCTGCTGAAATTCTGCTAAGGACTAGAAGAAACTTCACACTGAAGATATTCGGATTATCCGAGTTGGGAAGTATCGGATTATCCGATGATCAGGATTTGCTCGAAATCTGCTAAGGACTAGAAGAAACTTCACACTGAGGATCTTCGGATTATCCGATGATAGTCTGATCGGATTATCCGATTCCATCGGATAATCCGATGTTGACTTGGATCGGATTATCCGATTTACCTGTCTGCAACGGCTGGATTTTGGGAGCAGTATATAAAGGCCTTCTCCTACCTTGGAGAGGGCACCACGACCAGAACTAAATCCCCACCATTGTTGAAAGCTTCAACTCCCTAGATCTCTCTCCCTACCCACTCAAACACCTTGTCCTTCTAGGACTTGGGAGAGATGGCCTAGATCTACACTTCCACCCAAGCGATTTGATTTTCCCCTCCGTTCTTGAGAGGGCTTGAAGCTTGTAAGTTCGTTGATACTTTGGATTGTCGTTGGTCGTTCTTGTGGCTTTGGGAGCCGCGGGGACTAGCCGGGAGCCTCCAATTAAGTTGTGGAGTCGTGCCCCGGCCTTGTGATTCTTGTGGCTTTGGGAGCCGCGGGAATTTGGTGAGAGCCTCCAATTCGGTTGTGGAGTGTGCCTCATCCTTGTAAAGGTTTGTTGCCGACCTCGAGGGCATCATATAGTGGCTCGTGGAACTCCTCATCGGAGGATAACACGAGGGAGATACGGTGTGCCATATCAAGGCTATTCGGAGTTCACTTTGTGACTCCGCACCGCTCCAACGGAGACGTAGCTTCCATTGGGAAGTGAACTTCGGTAGAACATCTCCGCGTCACCGTGTGGTTATCTCTTAACCTTCCTTTACTTGTATTGCTAGCTTATCTTGTGTAGAATATCTTGCTAGCTTGCTTATTGCTCATCATATAGGATTGTTCACCTAGTTGCATATCTAGTGAACTTATATTTGAGCAATTCCCAATTTGTATCAAAAGAAAAAGAAAATTTGTAGTTGCCTATTCACCCCCCCTCTAGTCAACCTACTCGATCCTTTCAGGCGTGAAGATTAAGGCCGAGCCTGGACGGTCGGCGCCACCGCCCAGGAACAGCGGCGTCAACATCCGTGACTTCGGACCGCCGCCGCCGCCGTCTGCGCCCCGGGCCAAGGTCAAGATCGAGCTAGGGACGTCCTCGTCCCGCGCCAAGGTCAAGATCGAGCCAGGGACGTCCTCGTCCCGCGGCAAGAAGCGCGCCGCGCCAGCTAACGGAGGAGGAGGCCGAGGCGGAGTACCAGAGGGACCTCGCCCTCGCGCAGAAGCTCTCCTTCGACACCGTCCTGCCGGCGTCGAAGGAGTTCACGGAGCGATGGTCCTGCATCGACCTGCTCATCGTCGTCATCGACGACGACGACGAGGCGCAGAAGGCCGCCGCCGCGGCAATGCCTGCCGCAGCAGTCAAGGAGGAGGAGCCGCCGCAGGAGGAGACGCCGCAGCAGGAGGTCGCCGCCGCGTGGAACGTCGACGACGCAGTGGCGGCGCACGACTGGGACGCCTTCTACGGTTACTGGACCGGCAATTAGTCTAGGTTTAGTTTAAATTTCGCAGTATTTTGTACAAACTATCAAACTAGAATGAAATATGTTAAGTTTCAATGAATTTGAGTCTTTTTTTTTCTCAATAACCTATTGGGAGCGACCGGTGGGGCGCGCCGCTCCCAATAGGCGGCAACGCTTGCCGGCGCGCCCAATAACGCCTATCCGGCAACTTTGCCGAACGCTCTATTGTTCGCTCTGATGGAGATGCTCTAATCACACTAGAGAGCGTTTCTGTTATTCTGTAGCGTCTTATCATCGGCCTGTGTTAAGTGTCACCGTGGAAGGCACCCACCCAATTACCCAAACCACTTCTGCCAAAACGGGGGCCTTGGTACGAGAACACCGACTTGTAGCTCGGGCTACACATAGCGCTGTAATTTGCAAAATTCAAAAATCGTTTTTTTAATTTCAAAAAATTCTGAAAAAATCTTGAATGTACATTGTGTTGTCTTTTACCAGTGTAAAACTTCAAAAAGAAATACTCCCTCCGATTTAGAAAAATTGTCGTCGAAAGAGAACTAGCTATGTACAAATGGTAGTACATGATGCGACATATTTTTAGAATCGGAGGTAGTATGTTATATTTTAGGTTGTGCAAAAAAACACAAAACCTAAATCGTAAAGTTGTGAATAGTGGAAAATTTGAACTCTCCAAAATATGTTTGATTTTTTTATTTGCATGTAGCTCAGAATATGAATTATTTTGAATTGAGATTTTCCATGTTGGTAGAATGCACTATTGTCTACATCTGGGATGTTTTTAGAATTTTCTAGAACTTCAAACTATGATTTTCTTACTTTGCAAAATATAGGGTTATGTGTAGCTCGGGCTTTCCGGGCTTCGGTACTGCCATTTAAGGATAATTTCCGTACTGTATTCGATTCCGAAACCGTTTAGCATATCCGGTTCAGAAACTAACACCCGGATATGGTATCTCAAATAGTTTTATATATGGATTATTTACAAGTTTAGTATGATTGTTCGATGGTTTTAATCCACATAATCCGATTTTCTACCGAAATGTCTAACCTACTAGAACACAATTTGTAATTGTAAGTTGTTGAGTTCGTCCGTTAAATAACAACTCACTTACATAGTCATTGTAAATAATATAGAGTACAACTTTATTGTGTTACTAGGTTATTAAACAATTATTTTTGGTCGTACGGTTTGCCGATCTACTTATGCATGTATATGTCTGATTAATTTTATTTTCATCCCTGAGTTTGATCTGTTTCCGTTTTGAATTCATGACCACATATATCCGTTTCCGAATCCGTAACTGACTTTTTATCTGTTCCACTTTGATGAAAAATTACAATAAAAGTATGGTAAATACAAAATTTAATCTGATAAGATCCATTTACAGATATCAAAAACGCCACCGCGGCGGATGCCCACGCCCCGAGGCGCCGAGCCGAGGCCAATCCATTCCCACCGTGGTCCGTGGCACCGTGGGAGATCTCCTACCCCGGCGACGCGGGCGCGATCCCCGAAAGCAGCGCGAGTTGCCACACCCGGCACGAGACGACGAGGCCATCCCCACCCACTCCCCCTCCCCCTCCCTCGCTGGCTGTTCCCCCTCTTCTCCCCGTGAAATCCTGCAGGCTCCAACCGAAAAGGCGAAATCTCCTAACCATATACCGCCATTATCACTCCCAGTCGCACACACACGCCGACTGACGCCCAGATGGCCTAGCGCGAGGGATTCAGCGCACCTCAATCCCAGTGCCGCGGGCGCTCGTGCCGTACGTGCCGCAATGCCAGCACCGGACCGTGCCACGGCCGCAGCGGGGGGCGGCGGCCACCTCCGCGGCCACGCGCACCTCACCAACTGCATCCACCTGCGCCACCACCAGCACGCGCACGCCGGAGCCGCCGCCGCCTCCTCCTCGAGCCGAAGGCCGCGGAGCCCCACGTCCGTCACCTCCGCCGCGCTGATGCGCGACCTCCTCGCGCTCCAGCGCTCGCGCCCGCTCCGGGACCCGTCCACGCGCCGCTCCGTCGAGTCCTCCTCCAAGGTGGCCGCCGACCCCGACCCCTACACCGACGACGACGACCTACCCGCCAAGTCCCGCCGCAGCGCCACGGCGCTCAAGACGCTCCTGGACCAGCTCTCCGAGAACCCCCACCCCAAGCCATCCCGCCGCCCCCGCCGCCGCTTCAAGCGCGGGGCCGGCCGCCGCGCCGGCACCGCCACCACCACCAGCAGGCCGGCCCCAGATCGCGCGCCCTCCGTCAACTCCAGCTCCCAAGAGGCCGTCTGCGGCAACAAGTACCTCTTCCGCCACGGCGCGGGGCAGCACGTGTCGCAGGCAGAGGACTCGCGCAACGTCTGCGGCATCCCGTGGAACTGGTCGCGTCTCCACCACCGCGGCAAGTCCATCCTCGACTTAGCCGGCCGGAGCCTCTCGTGCGGCCTCTCCGACCCCAAGTCTGCCGCGGGGCGCGCATCTGAAGCCGCCGCAGCCTCCCGCGCGCACCTCGGCGGCGGTGCGCATTCTCTTTTCCCGGTGAAGTCCGAGAGGCTGGCCTCGTCGACCAGCTCCGACTCCGACGCGTTGCCTCTGCTCGTCGAGGCGGCCACCTCCGGCGCACGGAATGGCATTGGCAGGAGCTACTCCGGGGAGCTCGGGATATTCTCCAACCAGAGCAGCGAGATGGATTCCGACCTCTTGTCAGAGGCGCGGTCTGGGCAGAGTTCTCAGCTGAGCCGTGGCCGGCACCGGAGCCTGACGCAGAAGTTCGCGCCTAGGACGTTCAAGGACGTAGTCGGGCAGAGCTTGGTGGTGCAGGCGCTGTCTAACGCCGTCCTACGGCGGAAGATTGGGTTGGTGTACGTCTTCTACGGGCCGCACGGGACAGGGAAGACATCCTGCGCGCGCGTCTTCGCCAAGGCGCTCAACTGCCACTCCGCCGAGCACCCGCGCCATGCGACTCGTGCGCTTCCTGCGTGGCGCACAATGTTGGCAAGAGCAGGAGCGTGATGGAGATTGGGCCCGTAGGCAACATTGACATGGACGGGATTGTGGATGTCCTTGACAATGTCATGCTTTCACCGGCGCCATCACACTATAGGGTGTTTATATTTGATGACTGCGAAACACTGCCAGCAGACACTTGGAGCATCATCTCGAAAGTGATTGACCGTGCACCCCGCCGTGTGGTGTTTATTCTTGTCGGTCCCGACCTTGACCTTCCTCGTATCATCCTGTCGAGATGTCAGAAGTTCTTTTTCCCCAAGCTCAAGGAGTGTGAAATCGTCAACACATTGCAGTGGATTTCCACCAGTGAAAGCCTAGATGTTGATAGGGATGCAATGAGGTTGATTGCATCCCGTTCAGATGGATCATTGAGAGATGCGGAGATGACTCTTGATCAGCTGAGTTTGCTGGGGCAGAGGATTTCTCTGTCTCTTGTCCAAGAACTCGTAAGATATCTCCAATCATCAGTATCTTATCCGCGTTTTAATTATTTTTTAAATCAATCTATATACCGTAGATTCAATGCCCATCTTCCTTCTGGTTTGAATAGAAGGTATCGAGTAGAAGTAATGATTTTGTTAGGGCATTGCTAGTTTTGCTTAGTCCTGCAATCTCAAGAAGTTCATTTGGCATAGTCAGTGGCGGATCTAGGACCCCAACACTGGGGGTGCCAAAGTCTATTATACAATCTGGAAACAACACAATTTCAGTATATTAATAGATTTTTATGAAAAAATACACTATAAATTGTATAATTTAGCTTTAAAATATACAATATAAAGTGTTCTGCATTTTTTGAGGGGGTGCCATGGCACCCCCCCTAGATCCGCCCCTGGGCATAGTGTGGTAACTTCAGCTGAGAGCTGACCCATATAATTGAAATAGCACATAATTGGAATAATCGGCACAGGCACTAAATGTACAAGTTTATAGGCAAAGTTTTAACATTTACAATACGATGAAATATATGTTCATATTATGTCTATATTATTATAGTGGTTGACAGTTTTTTCTGTGAACTTGGTCAAACTTTACATTGTTTGGCTTTGGCCGAAATTTATACGCCTTTTTTATATAAACACTGGGAGTTCCTCTTTGATATGAATCTGTTAATTTTCTCGATTCTTTGCTGAAATGTGGTTTCAAGTTTAGTGCCAAGAATTCAATTTGAAGCAAGTCATTTATTTAAAGCCCCTGTCAAAAGTGTAATTTTATTTTTCAGTCCATGCTCCTTGTTTGCAATTCTTGTTTGTGATAACAATCCAACTTAGCTGCCTTTTTATGTTGCAGGTTGGTTTGGTGTCTGATGATAAGCTGGTTGATCTGCTTGATTTGGCACTATCTGCTGATACTGTGAACACAGTGAAGACATTACGGGACATAACAGAAACCGGAGTTGATCCTTTAGCTCTGATGTCTCAGCTTGCCACAATAATTACTGACATCCTGGCTGGTTCCTACACATTCGCAAGAGAAAGGCCACGAAGAAAGTTCTTCAAACGTACAACTTGTAAGCAACTAGTTTTTCAACCATGGATAGTTCAAAATAAATACACATTATATTTTATCCTGTCTATCTCTGCTAAGAGTAGGAAGTAGCTCATCTGATTGACCTGCCTTTCCACTCTGTTCACTTACAGTATATATTTTGCGGCCACATAATGTACTATTCTGGTACTAATTTCAGTGTCAAAAAACGACATGGAAAAGCTACGCCAGGCCTTGAAAACACTATCGGAAGCAGAAAAACAGTTGCGGGTTTCTAATGACAAGGCAACATGGCTTACGGCTGCTCTGCTTCAGCTTGCTCCTGATAAGCAGTATATGCTGCCAAGTTCATCAACAAGCTCAAGTTTTAACCATGGTGTATTGCCTGGTTCCTTTCCTGATAAGGATGCAGCATGGCACTCGGCTATTGAGCATAATGGTAATGTAGCAAGCACTTCTTATGGGGAAAAGAGAACCGTTGAACGTACATCAAATCGCAATGGTTTGTCAGCCAGTGTTGGGAAACCAAATGAGCGATCTAAACATAGCAAAACTGAAAATGAAATGATCTGGCAAGCTGTGCTTGAGAGACTTCAGTCAGATACACTGAGAAAAATGATGGCCAAAGAAGGAAAGCTAAGATCCGTCCGCCTAGGCACTGGTAAGACTCGGAAGTCTGATGACATCCATTTATTTCTTTCGGTGATCTACATCATGCCATAAGTTTTTGAGCAGCTTGTACCTGAGGGCATTTTTTCTTTTGTGCTGACAAGATAATCAGATGATAGGGTTTGTATCAATTGCTTTTATATACTAGCATCAGTTACTCACGTAATTCTTGGCACTTCGTTTTAATCAGTCACAATGCTCATGGGTAACTTGAATCTTGGCTAAGTAACTAATATTTTCTCTCTAAACAAGAAATACAACTTTGTTCTCTGGTTGATGAAATCCTTATGATTGTACGTAAACATTATAATTTTCTTGAACCATAATGTTTAGATGGTGAAGTAGCAATCTATGAAATAAGTGATATCTAAGCTGATTACCTCACCAGCTTGCAAATAGGGATGGAGTGGGTCATCCCATTGGACCACCTCATTCAGTTACAGATTCACTTTCATGCCAATTGGGTGTCTACCTTGTATACAAATGAAACTTATGTCAACCAAATGACTAGGATGGACCAATGGGTCAGCCTGGCTGGCCCGGCCCAACGCACTTGCCTCCTAAGTCCCACCTTGTAGTTGTGCTATGTTGAATTATTATTTCCTTGCACAAGCATGTTACTCTAAACTGCTTTTAAAAACAGTTAAGTAATTATGACATAGAATTGGTCAACTCAATTGGAACACTTGTATGGTATTTGTCTTGGTCTATTTATTGTGTTACGTTGTTAGCCTGTTTTTCTACCAGATCATTTTTTAACATCATTTTCTTTCCTTCCTACAGCACCGACAGTGCAACTGATATTCAGCTCACGTGTAAATAAGTCCAAAGCTGAAAACTTCAGGGGACAAATTCTGCAGGCATTTGAGTCTGTTCTTCATTCTGCTATAATTCTTGAAATCCGATATGAATCAAAAAACGATGTGAGAGAAGGTCATGATCCATCTATGTTTACTTACCCGGAGAATGACTCGTCCAACATGACACTAAGGAGGTCCTTCTCTAAACATAGTCCGCTTTCTTCTGGAGGTGAAAAAAATCTCATCAGGAGGCTTAAAAAAGACAGACCTGTGAAGGGATCTAGCTCTACTAAGACCAGATGGATGCAATCTGATCCTCATATATTAACAGAAGGCGAGATCATTGAAGTCGGTCCTTCTCACATGCATTGTCATGCTGAAACAGATAAGGGCGTTCTTGATATAAATGAAAGAAAAAATGATAGTATATGGGAAGAGGCTTTGTCATCACCAAACCAAGATGGAGTGATTAATCAAGGAGGAAGAAATGGACATAAACAGCGTCGACAGAACAGCATAGTAAAAGGAAAGGTATCACTTGCTCATGTTATTGGTAAGGCAGAGGCCTGTTCTCAAGGAGGAGGCTGGTCTAGACGAAAAGCTTTGTCAATTGCAGAAAAGCTGGAACAAGAGAATTTGTAAGTAACATGTTCTTATGATCAATTCATCATGTCAAATAGCCTCAAATAATATAGAAGTAGCACTTGAGCTTTGCATCTAAGAATTTAATACATGCCACTTCACTACTTCACTCCATGTGTTATAAAAACCAATAACATGAAATGACGATGTTTTCTTTTAGGATTCGCCAAGCTCTTGCATGGCAATTTTTAGTACAGCAATAATAGTATAACAACTGCAAATGGCACCCGAGCTACACGGGACTCTTTTTTTTTGAAATAATCGAGATCTGCATTTTTATGTTTCAAAAAATTCGGACAAAATTCTTTGTGTAGATAATGTAGAGATCTATCAGTGTGCAACATTTCAATGCAAACTTCTTATTATTTTAGGCTTAAAAAAATGACAAATATGGCAGAATTTTAAAATTTTGAAACTTTGCACTGTTCACCAATCTAGATCTACACATTTCTCATTTTTGCCTAGGCCAAAATACAAGGAGTTTTTCATTCAGATTTTGCACAGCGGTAGTGATATGATTACTAGAAACCAGAAGGGCTGTGAGGCATGGAAACCAAGAGGAATCAATACTCTACCAGCAGAAATTGTGACTTCATAGGAGCATTAAGAAAGCATTTTCGTAACAGCATAATATGCCAGTCAAACTTACTATGTTAAAATTCATTTAGCCAATTCAGCTTTTGGATTTGAGCTACTCAGAGTACGATATTTAATTGCTATATTATTTGTGCACAGGAGATTAGAGCCTAGATCAAGGAGTATACTTTGTTGGAGAACTTCAAAGACTCGACGGAAGGTAATCTTTCATGCTCAGAGTTTTGTTGGAAATTCCGTGTCACTGAAGTCAGTACCAATGGATCTTTTTTTAAACGGAGGCAAAAGCTTTGTCTCATCCATTAATTAAGAAGAGAGGTTTTTAAGTTTCACAAGGGCCAAGAAGCGGCCCGAACCAAGAACATAAGGGATTACTCTCCCAAAATTACATTCCTCAAACGTTTGGCACCCGCCGTACCAAAGGATCTTGAATACAATTAGGAATGTTTATCGTTTTCCAGATGCACCTTGTTGCTCACAGATATAAAAGATGTCAGGGGAGCAAAACTTAAGAGAACGTTCGCCCCACTAAACGTCGTGCCAAATCTTAATCTTCTCCCAGAGAGAATTATAATTTGCCCTTAACCTGAACCATTCATTTGCACCATTGATGCTCTTCCAAAACAGAGATCCACCCTGTGCACTAGAAGCAATGAAACTAAAATGTTGCAAATACTTCTCCAAAGTAAATCACATACCATCTTTCTTTCCCCTGCTAACAACCTGTAAATCCAACTTGAAAGTAAACTAATGTTCCCGACTCTCATTATCACTGAAGCCCGTATTTAAAGGACACTTGCTTTTGTGGTACTATAGAAACAAGCCACTATTACCTTAGTCCTTTCTGCAATAGATGGATCTGTATAACCTTAAAAGATATGAGGGCCTCTTTTGAGCTGGCCGCCTGGCTGGATATGGTGCTCTCCTTCAGTCATACCTTGAAGAATATAGACCTTCTATTGAGACGAGCACAATAATTTTATGATGAAATCTAATACAATTTAACCAAAAAGTAACATACACATAGTGCCAAAAAGAGGAGCTAGTACTTTGTCAGATAGATTTTTTCCTCTTGCATTCTTGTGGAATTTTGCATATATTTCGAATGGCTGTAGATTTTCAAGTGAGCATTAGCACTGTGGATACTAGAGCACATCATGGTGTTCGCACACTGGTTATGCGTGTGACCAATTAGTGTCAGAGTTTGTGAGCCCTGCTTAAATTCCAGTTCTTGTTATAATGCTTCTCTATGATATGTGTTTTTGTCAAGCTAATCCAGTCAATTTTCCACAGCTCTCGTCGCTTAGGGTAAGGACTGGAAGGTCGCGAGCTGTATCACGGCTTATTTTGTGTGGAAGGTGCATTTCCACAAAATCCCCAAGATAAAATTAGAAGTCCAGAAGTCATAGTTGTACAAGCATTTAATTTAGCATCCATAATTCTTTCACTATGTACCTTGTAGGCTGTAGCTGTGTCAGTTTTTAGGTTCTGTCCAATCTGTATATTGTTTGGCGCGCGATAGAAATGGAATAGCAATTTCCTTTTTTTTAAATATGCTTTGTAATTCTTTTGAAAGGCTACCAAAGTCTGTACTAGAGGCGTTGATAATAAATAGAAGTTTGGTTGGCATAGTCCATACTATGTTGTGAACTAATTCTTTGGCATAGTCCATACTTTATCCTCGTTGTGTTGTATTATTCCTTACAGGGCTAGCTATCCTAGACATTTGAAGTGTTAAGTTTCCAAAACATAATTCATTTTTCTCTTGGAAAATTGCACTTACAATACTGTATTCAGAGGCGTGCACCAATGTCTTTGTCATACAAGTAAAACTCATACAAATGATCTAAGTTACAACACTTTCCCTACAAAATTAGGGTTGCATGCTCATGCATGTTTAAACAAAACTGTAATCCGTCAACTCAAGAATGTCCGTCAACTCAAGAGACCACCGCCAGAATTGCCCAAGACGTCACCATCACATACAAGACTAAACAAACTCCTTCAGATTCCCCTCTGCTGCAGTTGGATGAATCTAAACAATAAGACGAGCAGATCTTTTGTTATGGAGCCACATATAACTGTTGTGCTTGCCGAAACAGGCTATGTCAAATCACTGTTAGAGTTGAATGATTCTAAACAATAAAAGGAACATTTGTTATTGGAGCCACATATAACTGTTGTGCTTGCCGAAACATGCTATTTCAGGTCCTTCCCTGTTACATTTGAATGATTCTAAACAATAAAAGGAGCAGACAAACAGGCTGGCACATTGCCGACCACACATTCTGTCAAACTAGCTTAATATGGAGGCATTGCTTAACTTGGTTTTCTATTTTATGAATGTCTTATGTCGAGGCAATAAGCTCGTGTGTGCGGTTGAACCACCGCCAGCTCCCCTTTAACAGTATAGAAGATTATTTGGCAGAAAGTTTCACAAAAAGAAGCCAACAATGTATGAAACGCTATGTCTGGCACCCAACAGAAGTTCAGTTGATGGCAACAAATGCAGTTCGACAATGCATGATTTCTTTTGTTACAGCCAAAATCATCTGACTTAATCAAAACTAAAAATATACCGATACCGAGACAAGAGAACACAAATACCAGAGATTCTGAGTTGCAGCAACAACTATCATTGATGCCGGCAATTTAAATTTCCAAAAAATATGGAAAAAGAGGACATGAGGGCAACACAAAATTTCTCTGGAAACAGATAACATGGCAATGAGGCTGGCACATAGTCTATCAACAGTATGTCAAACTGCGACATACGGAAAGCAACAATGTGTGGAATGCTATGTGTCTGGTTCCAACTGAAGTTTAGTTCATGGTAACAGATGCAGATTTTCTTTTAAGACGAAACTGCATAACTTCTTAAGTTACAGCTATAATCATCCAAGTTTATCACAAGTTAATGTACCTATGCCTAGACAAGAGAAGTATCACTGGAGAATCTGAGTTGCAGCAAAACTAACCTGAAGATGAGAACTAGAAATTCATTTGTTCATCGTGGTCGACAAATAAAAGTTCCAAAAAATGGAACAAGAGGACATGAAGGCAACACGAGCAGACAAAGGAATCATCCTGGTATACATATAGAAAATTAGTAAAGGACCAGGCACTTATATGAAAAGTAAAGTACTAACTAAACTAGAAACAAAACACAATCTAGACTAATATTAGAGAATGCTGAGCTAAGTATTAAAAGTAAAGCTAGAAGATAAGGGACCGTACCCAAAGTTAACAATTGATACGGGAATCCAAAATTTAAACCCTGCAATATGACAATAAAGTGAACATACCATAACATCAGCTATTTTTGTTCAAGTACAACATTAAGAATACGTTCAAGCATAATTACCATTGAGAAGAGTGGGAAGGGCATCATTCTGATATTTAGATGGCAATTCTGACAATTTCCCTAACCATAAGTTGTTCCAAGCAAAAATTACAGCAATAACACAAGGACCAAGAACAATCTGGTTCAGTACGACCTGGAATGACAAAAGCATAAACAGAGACAATTTATTATTGTGGAAAGAACAGTCTAACGCATTAGGTTACATGGGAGGATGCAAATTGCAAACTGCACCTTAGTGGACAGAGTTGCCAATGTTTGTTTGGGCATAGACTTATCGAGGAACTGATACCATGCATATGAGCCTGGCCCATAGAGAAGGAATCCATAAGAAGCTATACGAAGCGCACGAAAGAGATCATGGTTCAGCAATAGGTCTGGTATGATAGCCTGTAAGGAAGAGACCTCAGCAGGCGTCAGAATTTACAACATAAAGTGTAAAGTTTACACGTGTCAAAGCATCCAATATCACAAAATGGCAGTGCATTTTGATTTAGCTAAGTGTGGCACGGTGGTGCAGGATTATGCTTACTCCTAGGCAAACTGCAGATTTTGTACCTAACAGTTTGGTCTACATCGGAGGTGTGGCAGCAACCCAGCCACTGCTTCAGGTTTCAGTTGTTAGAACAATCACAGTACTCCAATTTTCTTCAGATCATAGGAATTCCATTTCGGTTACCAACTTTAAAGGAAAATGACATGTGGAACAGAGGAGTGACCTTGGTGTCGGGCTCGGGGCCGCGGCTTCGGCGGTCGGCGATGCGGCGGTGAACCTGCGCAATTGTGTCGCCGGTCAGGGTGAGACAGGCGGCGGTCACGGCCTGCTTGAATGGGAAGTCGAGGGGCCAGCCACTGCTTTGGCTGACGGAATCCGACGACGACGAGAGCGGCTCCCGCGGCGGCCCGCGGCGGCGGCCCCGAGCGTCTTGGTTGCGGCGGCCGCGGCGGCGAGAGTCGTTCTTGCGGCGAAGAGACGGGATGTTCCACCACCACTCGCCGCCGCTTCCAATCGCTTTCATCTCTACGCAGCGGCGGCGGGGCGGCGGCGGCGGCTGGTGCGCGGAGTGTTCTGGGGGCGTGCAACAGTGGGGGCAGCTTTCGGTAGATGAGCGTGAGGAGGTATTCACCAATAGCTTTTGTGGCTCCGAAGTCCGAATCCTCTAGCCGTTGTCCCTGCAAATGGGCCCAGGACAGCGTAAACGAAGCGATATTTTCGGGGTCAAGGAAAAATCTGGTCACACTTTGCTCATGAAGGGTATGTTTTCATGCCATTTTATGCTTATCAAATTTTTTTTTGCCAATTCTTTACTAGAGATTCCTTGGCTCCTTGTTGTCCAAATTTTGGTTCTAGCTATTAAAAAATTGAGGTGGGTGGGCAAAAACTCCAATTGGAGGCCGAGCAACACGTAGCTTGATGTCCCACGCATTGAAACTCGTTCACGATCCGTGATTTGAAACATGTTTGCACTGCCCGTGCCAGCCCAGGTGCTTTCGGCCGTTGGCATGTCCTGGCCCATTTCATCTCTCTGTATTACCGTTAGTGCTAGGCTGGGGCTGGGGCTGGGGGTGTAGCGTACTTCAATGAGCCATGTTCGTTGGACATGCTCCACCGTTTTCTTTTTAAGAGCTATTTGTCCATAATCGATTTCGATTTAACTTCAAGTGTTTGTAAAGGTTCGGTCATTGCCTTCAAGTGTCCTCTTAGTGGAATCATGACACCTCACTTTGTGGGAGGGGATGAGGAGAATAAGGTAAAACTTTGTGACATTGATGGATTTTGTGTCGCCACATCTCTCCAACGCAGATGTATTTTGTGACGTTGATGGACTTTGTGTCACCAC
Source organism: Poa pratensis (assembly GCA_947311845.1). NCBI lineage: Eukaryota > Viridiplantae > Streptophyta > Magnoliopsida > Poales > Poaceae > Poa > Poa pratensis. Next base: position 23,546,452 of record CAMZMU010000061.1, read on the forward strand.
ACCTCTCCAACACAAATGTATTTCTCCTCAAAACAAATGAACTTCGTGAATACATCATCTTCTCCACCTTGCACTTATCTCTTATCTCTACTTACTTGTTGCTACCTTGCAATGTGTATCTTGTGAGCTTGGCATAGAAGTTGTCCACCTAGTTTCATATTTAGTTAACCTTATACTGTCTAGGGTTATGCTGAGCCGCCGTCCAGCAGGCATTGCCGGAGCCCCGCTGACCTCAAAATATACATCTCGAAGGTAACTAGGAGCGGAACAAACATTTATTCTGGGAGAAGAAATCCGGGAAGGAAAACACACTTTAGTAACACTTGGATGTGGATTTATCACTCGATCTTACCTAAATACACACATATTTTGTGCGAATCGATTTCGGCTCAGACAAGTTGGAGATTCTCTACTTCTGGTTCTGGTCGGACCCGTCTAGAGCATTGTTATTGTCTCCTCCGGCTTCTCCCATCTCAAAAAAAAAAAAAAACACAGAGACGATCGAGCGCTTTAGCTGTTTCTCCTCTCTGTGAATAAAACAGAGACGATAGAGCGGTTTAGCTGCTTCTCCTCTCTGTGATTAAAACAGAGACGATCGAAAATAAAAAAAGACTAGCGCTCATGGCATCCTGGACTCGGAGGCAGGGTCGGAGGTTATTATCCACGGAGTCAAATAATGTGCACGGCCATAGTGTAGGTGAAGAAGATAGTCTCAGCGTGCTGACCGATGAAATCTTAATCTCTATCTTGGGGACAGTCGACCTTGCCACGGCAGCAAGGACTAGTGTGTTGTCGACGCGGTGGAGAAACCTGCCCTGGTTACTTCCAGAGCTCAAACTTCATGTCATGGACTTCCTTAGTGCCCCATGCTTCGGGGCTACACGCCAGATTGACCAAGCAATGGCGGCTCTAACAAGAGGTACTAGCAGCTTCTTGGCTCAGCCCCGCGGGAAACACATCATCACTAAGCTATGCCTTAAGCTCTATCCCATGGGCTACTACTCTCATCACATTGGCCTGCTAGTTAGAAACGCCATTGACAGCGAGATCATAAAAGAATTGGAACTTTTTTTTTTGCTAAACACAGTACAACGCAGACGCTCACATACACGAGCATACACTCACCCCTATGAACGCACACACGCACACCCTACACCTATGAGCACCTCCGAGAGACTGAGCCGGCGAATTGGGTCTTGAAATTGACGAAGTCACCACGGGCGCCTCGCTGTCGACGGGAACGTCGCCTCCCACTGAAGAATATTCCGCCTTAAATGAGAAACACCAGCGTCAAACCTGGGGTTTGAACTCTGGTGGGCTGGGGGTATAACTACCCTCCTAACCATCTTGCCACAAGCAAGTTCTCAAAAGAATTGGAACTTGCAATCTTAAACGAGAAGGAGCTCAAGGATGCCAAAAATGACGTTACGCCGTTACGGTACAGCAAGGTCGGGAGGTGGTTGGATTTTTCAGTTTCTATCCTAGTTTTTTTCGTTGTCTCACAAGGCTCCATCTGCATAATGTTCGCCTTCCTGAACGGGACATGAACCACCTCCTGTTTGACTGCTGCAAACAACTGCTGCACCTTAGTCTGGACCACTGTGACACCGGGTATGGTTCTGTATGGAAGATCAATGCGCCAGATTCGAATCTCAGAGTTCTAGAAGTCTACTTTCCTGCAGTGAGAAGAGCCGAGGTGCTCTGCCTTCCGAAACTAGAGCGGCTCCTTTGGAAGCACTGGGTGTATCACGAGTCTCCCTTGTGTTTTGGTTATGTACCATCGCTCAAGGAAATGTGCCTCTACTGTTCTGCAACTCTCCGTCACCAAGAGTTTAGTTTAAGCCAGAAGGAAAACAACTTCGCACTGCATTCAACAGGCTAAAGAAGCTGTCTATTCATGGCATCTATATGCAATTTGACCTGTTATGGACATTAAATCTCCTAGAAGCTGCTCCATCTGTTGAGATGTTTGACGTCGAGATGTTCTTTCATCCATGCCGGGAGGGCAACAAAGAAAGAATAAGACATTATGGTGCCAAAAAAGTTAAACCTTCCTGGAAGATGCCTGGGTTCAGGAGCTGTAACAAGTGGCAATTGAAAGAGCTCCAGTTTGCTGGTTTTAGGCCCCAACTGGAGCAACACTTGTTATTTGTAAGAAACCTGATGGATCGAGCTCCAGACTTGAAGTCTGTTCTTTTGACAGATGGTCAAGTGCCATGCGAGCGCTGTGAGGCAGTGGTCACAATATCTCCTCCGGTAGGGGGCATCTTTCCAACAGACAGAGATGAGCAAGAGTCAATAGCAAAGAAACTTAGGGATGGGGTCTTGTCCTCGCCACAGATAATTTTCTGTAGTAGTGGTTCGACAGTTGTATCCCATTGTTTAATCCTACATAACTAAATAGGTCATCCCCACTAACTATTTCTCTTGACATGCAGCCTATCCACCTCAGCAGGTGCCACGTCATAATTTCTATTAGTTCCTTTTATTCTTCATTTATTTCTATTAGTTCCTTTTATTCTTCATTTATTTTCGTTGAAAATCTGGCGTTCCGATTAATTCTGAACATACCACGTTACCTTACGGCCCATTCCAGGAGGTACAGGCCCATCACTATTCCTCTTCTCCACTGGAAAAATCTAATGCACCGACCAGCACCACGGACAATTCCTCCTCTCAATTAATGTCCACCACAACGATGTCTCCTCCTCTCCCACACGATTCTCACGAGAAACGGAAGCAAACCTATCATCTGCTCCAGTTTCAAGCTCAGACTCCGGCCAACCACCCTCAAATCTTCTCCAATCCTCACAAAGCTCTGCCTCTTCCTCTCCCCAATTTCCCACAAATCGCTGCGGTAGGCGAGTGGGCTGACCCCTCTTTATTCTCCGCTGCTCAGCACTTGCGTTCAGATAAATACCCTTGGCGCTTCTCAGTAGTACCACATGCCTCTCAGACCGACAACTTTCAGTTCATCGCCTCCACGCCATCATCCCGCCGACGATGAAGCGAAGGAAGCAAATTGGCCAACAATGGATATTTCACAGAATCAGCGCAGTAGACTGTCGGATTGATCATCTATATCTGTGTGCTTGGTTTCTATGGGAGTGGTCAACCGCAGAGCCCCGGCAGTCCTGATTTTGCAACCAGTCGCAGCTTTCCTCATCCCGTTCAAAAGCAATCAAGCAATCCTTGCTAGAAATTGTAGCTAGCAAGTAGCGTCCCGCTCGAACAGCCGACCAAGCAGCACCTTCAGGAGCTGGTGTTGTCCGGCGCATGTCCTCTGTGTCTCTATTCACCATGTTGTCCGGCGCTATTTGTGAGATGCATATGAAGTATGACTGTATGAGCCATATGGTGTTGATGATTTTCATTGTAGGAAGATTCCTGCTCCCATCTTGCAGTGCAACAATTGGTCGACTGATCACCTGCCTACTGATCCATGGTCTCAAGCCCTTAATATGGAGTAATCATATTGATATCTGAAAGAAAATTTCCGTTTTGAATGGTATACTTTTGTACTTTGTTGTCTCAGTTTCGACTGGTATACTCCAATTAATTATGCAATAGAGAAGCAATTTGTCTATGGTGATGAGGTATTTTTCATCTTTTTTTTTGAAAGGTATACTTGCTCATGTGTTATATTACGTGCTAACAGCCTAATGCATTCAGCGCATGACTGATTATTATTGATGTTTAGCTTACTCATATTACTTCAATTCCAAGTGTAAGGGCATCTCCAGCCGTTCGGCCCCCCCAGGCCGAAAAACGACGCCTTTTTGGACGGCCTGGGGGAGCGCCGGCGCAATTCGAGCTCCTGGGTTCGGCGTTTTCCCAGTCGCCGAACCCAGGACGCCCCCAGCCGGCCAATTTTCGGCCAAGTTTTCAACATACAAATCAACACTTTCGGCCAAGTTTCGGCATACAAATCAACACACAAATAGTTCAACCTACAAATCCACACACAAATAGTTCAACATACAAATCAATAGACAAATAGTTCAACAATGCAAGCAAATAGAACAAACTAGGCGTCGGCATGGCCATTGCCTTTGCGCCTCCACAGGTGCTCCACCAGATCATTCTGCAACTGTGTATGCACCGTCGAGTCTCGAATCTCCTGACGCATAGTCATGAAGTTTGCCCATGTTGCCGGCACCTGGTGATCCACATCTGCAAGAGGACCCTGCCTATAGTACTCAGTGTCAGCCACCGGCTCATCCCGCTCGCTCTCAATGATCATGTTGTGCAAGATCACACAACAGTTTATCACCTCAGACATGTTGGCCTTGGACCAAGTCAGAGCTGGGTACCGGACAACAGCGAATCGAGACTGCAGCGCACCAAATGCCCGCTCAACATCCTTCCTGCAAGCCTCCTGACACTTGGAAAACCAAGCTTTCGCGCTTCCTGGCACAGGGTTGGAGATGCTCTTCACAAATGTTGACCACTTCGGGTAGATGCCATCTGCAAGGTAGTAGCCCTTTGTGTACTAGTGCCCATTGATCTCATAGTTCACTGGAGGGGCATGACCTTCAACAAGCTTGGCGAAGACATTCGAGCACTGCAACACATTGATGTCGTTGTGAGTTCCTGGCATACCAAATAAGGAATGCCAAATCCATAGATCATGTGTAGCCACGGCCTCAAGAATCACACTGCACTCTCCTTTGTGGCCTTTGTACATCCCCTGCCATTCAAATGGACAGTTCTTCCATGCCCAATGCATGCAGTCGATGCTTCCAAGCATCCCTGGGAAGCCTCTTGCTTCATTGGTGGCCAGGATCCGGGCAGTGTCATCCGCATTGGGAGATCGCAAGTACTTTGGCCCAAACACTGCCACCACTGCCCTGCAGTACCTGTTCAAGCTTTCAATGGCGCAAGACTCAGACATGCGCAGATAGTCATCCTGAGCGTCAGCGGGAGCACCATATGCAAGCAATCTCATCGCCACCGTGCACTTCTGAATTGAGGTAAACCCTACCGTGCCGGTGCAATCCGTCTTCAGCTTGAAGTAGGTGTCGAACTCCCGGATGGCATGCATGATGTCGAGGAAGAGTTGCCGTTTCATCCTGAAACGGCGCCGGAACACAGCCTCGTCCTGCGTGGGGTTCTCGGCGAAGTAGTCGGAGTAGAGGATGCAGTAGCCTTCGTAGCGCTGCCTCGGCTTGCTCTTGCGGCGGCCGGGCCTTGAGCCACCACGCCGCGGCTTCGCCTTGTCGAGCAGGCCGGCAAGGCAGGCGAGGACGAGCAGGTGCTCTTCATCGTCGATGTCGGCCTGGGCTTCCTCGTCGAGCAGTTCGGCGAGCAACTCCTCGTCGTCGGAGTCCATGGCTCGGCCGGCCAAATCGCCGAACACCAAGTAGGCAAGGTGGAGGCGAGCCTTTCCCGAGGGCCTTCTTTGCGGCGAGACGACGGCGGGGGAGGAGGGGCGGCCGGCGGCGGAGGATTGGGCGAGATGGCGGCCTCCTAGCTAGTTGTATGCGGCGGAGGTGGGGAGGGTGGTACCGGCGGCGACATCGCGACGACGCGAGAGATGGGGAAAGAACAGGGCGTGGGGGTGGGATATGCGCTATCACGCCGACAGCGCTGGCCCACGCGCGCTTTTCTCCCCCCAAGCCGAACCCGGTGGGCTGGGTTTGGCCTGGGAACGCCGGCGCTAGTTTCCGCCGATCCGGCGCTTTTTGGGCTCCTGGGGGGGCCGACTGGGCGAAAAACGGCGCTCCCAGGCCAAAACGGCGCTAAAATCGGCCCTGGGGGGGCGCTGGTGGGGACGGCTGGAGATGCCCTAAGTCGCTTTCAGTGCTACATGTATGATTTATTATTGATGTCTAGCTTACTCATATTACTTCAATTCCACGTGCAACTGGCTTTCAGTGCTAATTCAGATCTTTTATCTATGCAGGTCAGGTTGGTATACTTCTACAATCGAGTGTTCATGATATACACAGAAATCATCCATTATACTGTTGATTTTCATAGGAACTCACGCAATCATCGCTGCCCTTTGTGTCTGACATATGGTGGCAGAGAGTTAGGGTGTTTATGTGGTAAATGCAAATTGTGAAAAAAATGATTATCTTTAGCATAAGTTGAATACTTGAGCCTGGCAAGGTAAAGCATGCACGGTTCTAAATACTTTTTTTTTCTAATTTTCAATGCATAAGTTTTTCTTACTAGGAAATATTTGTCTAGGTTCTCTCCACTAAATCATCTATTTGTTGTCCACAACAATCAGCATGTCAGTATATTAGAAATTTTACTGCGCAACACATATTTCACGAAGTACTATTACACGCAAAATATCACATTTTTACATGTCTGATATAATACATTCGTGGGTATTTTCCATGCTCTTTGTTGTAATTACTGTCACAAAAATCTACGTTAATGTATGTGCCATTTCATACATGCTGGTTTTCTAAAATTATGTTAAATAATGTTTGGTTCATCCATAGTACGTGAATACATAACATGCCCCGACATCATGTTCTATAAAATTCCCGCAGCAACGCGAGGGAATCATCTAGTTGGTATGAGAAACTGAAGCCTCTCAGGGCACCTCTCGACGAATGCGTTCTGAGCCATCCGATCGAGCGCGTGGCAAGATCTGAGTCGCTCACTGCCACCGTTTCGGTGTTTTGTTGGCCTGGTTTATTTTTCATAGTTCGATGTGCGTGTACGTCGCTGGTTAGTGGGGACGCATTTAACTGGGACCTAGCGGTCAGCCAATGCGGTGATGTGCCGTGTCAGGGTCACTGAATTTGGATGGATAATTGGTACCATACTACCATGGTGTTACTTTGAGTAGATACTGTCAAAAAAAAAGTTAACCTTATACTCCGTTGTACCACTAAAACTGAAAAGAAAGATAAAAGTTGTTAGTCACCTATTTAGCACCCCTCTCTGGTCGACCATACCGATCTTTCAATATGCCACAAATTTTTCGCATGACATTTGGGTACGAATTAGACATCCATGAAGTTAGTCAACTATATCTTCTGATATTTCCTTCGAGCCACACTTTAGGTAATAGACTAGAATTATCTATCTGGCAAATTAGGACCTTATATTAAAAAATATGGAAACATTCCTGGCTAACCTTGGCAAGATATGCCAAAATCGCGAGGTACACTATGATAAAATGTTGTAAGCTTGCGCCAATGCAGTTTTTTCAAACGCAAATCAAACAAAACAATAATTGTTATATTGAATCTAACCTTGATGTTTTGGCGATGTTAAACTCACATGTGCTTGTCAGCACATACTATCACAATGATCAATTCGATTTAGTATGCTTTGTGGACATCTCTATCTATACTATGCCACGCGATAAACACACATGTGGAAGGACATTCAGTAAAATAAAAGATGAAATTTGTATCACATGAAGGGCCTTCTTAGATTGTGAGAACGAGAAACGCATAAGTATGGGACATATAGGAGTTTGACAGGAAGACTAGTGCAAAAACGTCTTGACGCTATGCAAATTAGTGTAAGAAAACACGTAGTGGAATTCATATTCTTTATAGATTTAAGGCATACGATCGATTCCAATCCATAAGAATTTGGCCAGCATAAATTCTTTTGATCCAAAAAGAATACATAGGAAATAATATCCTTAGATTCGGAATCCAATAAAGATCTATTAAATCGCTACAATATAGATAGAGGGTGACACATATCTTCTCGAAAACAAATGCGTCCTCTGCTTGTTCGACGATTAAGCACCTAGCTCCAAGGCCAGTTTGATACCGTCACCGACCGCGCGCCGTTACTGCGGTCCGCGTCCTACGCGCCGGTTTCGTGAGGTAGGAAAGAGACGGCGGATGGGAAAGGCTACGGCGATACGGCGGCTGACGCTCGCGCCTGGCGCTCTCTCGCCGCGAGTCGCGGCGTGCCGTCCGCTGCTGGGTCGATGGTCACCGCGGTGTCGGGGTCTAGGTTCTCGACCCTTTCGGAGGAGGCCGGAGGATCTGGGGAGGCGGAGAAGGCGGACCCGGTGGATGGCGCGGAGCTCGTGGCGATAGGTGCGGCGGAGGACGTTCTTGAGGACGACTGGCTGGTGTCACGCGACGATGTACGCCGGCCGCCCAAGTCCGACGAGCAAATCGAGCGAGAGTTCTGGGAGGACATCGGTTTCCCGACGCCGGCTTCTCGAGTTTGGGAGAAACCTTCTCCGATCAGTTCAAAGATTCAAAAAGGTATGAGTTCGTCTTCTGTGTGCAGGTCGGCCGACGAGGAATGTGCTAGAGGAGTTGGAGGTTCACGCTCGCCGCCAGCGCGAGCTCGAGTGCTTCGGATCCCGCAGCTTCGGATGGGGTGGCGTGGTCCTCTACCCCGACCTCGGATCACGCCGCCTCCATGCTTCGGTGATTTCCTGCCGGAGATGAACCCTTCACCGGCGGCGCATGGATCAAGTTCTCCTTCGACGCAAACCTCGGGAGGCATCGGACCCGCGTCGATCAAGGCGAAGAAGACGGAGGCGGAGGAGCCTCCGAAATTTCAAAAATCGTTGCGGCAGACGGGTGGGGCCCCGGTGCATGCATCCATCGACCGTCCATCTCCTTGGGCCCATCTCGGTCGTCGGTTTGAGGGCCTGTGGAGAAAAGACCGGATTCGCACTAGGGCACCCTCGTCTTCCCGATCGATCACGTACCTGCTTCCTCCGATCGCCGCCACCGACCCACGTGCGTCTCCTACTCCGACGTCCACTTCTCCAGGCGCCCCATCCGCGAACTCGTTGCGGAGATCCTTTGCTGCGGTTGCCGCGGCACCGCCTCCAATGGCTGAGCCACCTGGTTACCCAGGCCTCCGCGTTGGGCACCGGCGGCTGCCCCTGGAGCCCAAGGCCGCGGTGCTGGCGGTCAGTTCGGCAACTCGGTGGGTCCTCCGTCCTTCGCGCCGAGGCAGCATGGGTCAGTTCGGCGTGGCTAATCTTGGCGCCGGCGCGGCTAATCTTGGTGCGGGCGCGGTGCAGTACGGCACGGGGCCGGCCCAGCATGGCGCTGGCGCGGTGCATCACGGCGCGGGCGCCGTGCAGCTCGGCGCGGGTGCCGTCCAGTATGGCACGGTGCAGTACGGCGCGGGGCCGGTCCAGCAAGGCACGGTCGCCGTCCAGCATGGTGTGGGCGCCACCCAATACGGCGCGGGCGCGCTGCAGCACGGCGCGATGCACCAAGGCCAGCCTCCTGCGGGCTTCGCGTTTGGGGCGGTGGCTCAAGCGCCCAAGCGGAAAAAGAAGTAGAAGAATAATGGTGCCGGCAACAATCTGCAGCAGCAAGGGCTGGCCGGGGTTGGCATTCAACAGCAAGCTAATCATGGTCCGGTGGAGATGCAGCATGCGGCTGGGGTGCAGCCGTTGATCCCGGGCGGTGGACAGCCTGTTGTACCTCCCGGGCTACCGGCGCAAATCGGTGCGGTGCCGGAGGTCGAGCCTGCTGACGCCGGTGTGCAAGGGACCAAGAAAACAAAGGCATGGTGCTGGAAATGCGCGGTTAACACTCATGCTACCAAGGAATGTCCGGTGAATCATTACTGTTACATATGTGACAATGCCAAGCACCCCACTCCTATGTGTCCGACGCTGAAGTTGCCGAAGCCATCGGTGATTGTTGCTGGTCAGGGGCATAAGGACACAATGTTTACTCAGTTTCCCGACAGCCTATATAAGATGGATACCACTCCGAGGACTACCCCTGTCGCTCTTGTGATGGTTCGCGGAGTGGCAGCCACTGCAAATCAGGTGGCATCTCAAGTGGCTCGGTTATGCCCTATGCAGTCTTGGTGCTGGGAGGCGATCCCTAATGGGGACAAATCTTTCACGGTGAACTTCCCGTCCAAGGATGCCTTAATGAGGTTTGATGGTGTTGAGCTCGGGGTTCCTTCTCAAGATACCAAGCTTGTTTTCAGCGTGTGGAAGCCGGTGGAGGTTCCGCATAAAATGGAGTTATACCAGACTTGGGTTCATGTCACCGGTGTGCCAAATCCGCTGAGACACTTCTGGGGTCTGTGGGCAGTTGGCTCTCTCATTGGTACCACGATAGATGTGGACTTGTTCTCACTCCGGCGTAGAGGTGTTGTCCGTATCTTAGTGGGGATGATGGCTGATGACTGCTTCAAAGATGTAGATGAGTTGGGACCTTTCATTACAACCGATGGGGTCCTGCGTTTAAAAGGTTATGATTTCACTTTCCGACCAGAGGCGGATGACTATATTCCGGAGGCAGACTTTGTTCCTTTCATTTGGCAGCGGAAGGGCAAGGATGACTCGGATGACAATGGTATGGGGGAGGGAGGATTGGGTGGAGAACCAGGTGAAGATGGACCGCCCAACAGTGCCGCAGATACTTCGAGCACGGCGATGGATACTAGCCCGTCAACGGGTGATGGACATGTACAAGGAGCATCGGTGGCACAGTTGTTGAAGGGTGTAGCTCTTACACCTTTTAACCCCAACCCTACGACTCCGAGAGCGATTGAGCTGGTCAAAAATTGGAAACAGGTTGTTCCTCCTGTGATTGATGGTTCTGTGTGTTCTGGCCCACGGATGACACAATGCTGCAGTTCGCAGCCAGACGGTAGTCAGCTTTCCACTGCCGGTGGGCTGCGGGATGCCACTGCCGATGCTGGTTCTGGTGGTGGATGTTGCAGGGCCATAGGCCGCACCACCGACCTGGAACGCTGTGGCGTACTGGGACAGGATCTTGTCCACGCGACGGATAATCCAGCTGGGGCTGCGGCTAAAGACCTGGAGAGTCACGTAGCTCTCGCACATGTGACTGTTAGCCCAGTCGGGGCTGAGCCTGAAGGATCGACTGGGGTGCAGAAGGAGGGACTGTTGGTGGGGTCGCTCACTTGTTCCTTGTCAGATGCCGGTGCGACCTTGCTGGTTGCGACAAGCGACACTATGGCGGAGGGGGCTGCTACACCGACTATGCCTTCCCCTATGGTGTCGCAGTCGCTGCCTTCTTCTCCCATGGCGGACACTGAGGTTGAGAGGGCTGCTACATCGACAATGCCCTCTCCCAAAGTGTTGACGCCTGCTAGGGGACGTTCGCCGCCTAAGGAGACTTCGCCGGCGTCTCCGACTACTTCCACAATGGTCGAGAGGGCTGCTACATCGCCTTCGCCCTCTCCCATTGTGGCTGCACCAGTGGAGGCGCCTCTGGCGACACCGAGGCGTAGCGGACGCCATCGCACTGGGAAGGATGGTGCCTCGGCGACAGATGAGGACTCGTTGGCGAAGGCGATGCGTCGCAAAGCCGAGTCCTTCTCTACTCCTGATGTTGGTACGTCTCAAACCTCAAAATCATTTTTGTCCTTTTCTACAACTACTTTATCTGCTAAGTTGTCAGCGGTAGGCGTAAGTTTAGGAGAAATGAAAAGGAGGTGGTTTTTTCGGCCAATGTTCTAAAACATGTAGAGTATGATCGCCGTAGGGTTTCACCTAGTGTTTCGAGTAGGCCGGTAGCCTCACCTGTAGATGATGATGATGCGAATGACACAATAGATGGACAGCTTCTATCACATCTTGTAGGAGAGGTTACGGAGGTGGATTTGGACGAGGCTCAGCTGGGATCTTTTGATGACCTGTATGCTACCGGCCGGAGATCTAAATCCGCTAAAAATAAAAAGAACCAATCCTCGCGTAAAAATGCGAGAAAGTCAAAATCTCCAATAGTTTCCCAATGAATGGCATATTTGAAAATAGCAGAGGTCTAGGCGACTTGGCTAAACATTTGAATATTGCGCATCATGTGAGGGATCACAAGTTGGATTTTCTGGCTATTTCCGAGACGGGTAGACGAGATTTTCCAAGCACCCTACTAGACCGCCTTTCAGGTGGAGTGGATTTTGCTTGGCATTCTTGTCCCCCTCGAGGTAGATCGGGTGGCATGTTACTAGGCATTAAAACCGATACCATGGAGTTGTTGGACCGTTCGGATGGTGAATTTCATATTAAATTTCAAATTCGAAACAAGTCCGACAATTTTATTTGGAGTCTGGTTGCTGTGTATGGCGCTGCCCAAGAAGAATATAAGGCTGCTTTTCTTCGAGAACTGGTTAATTTAGCTAAGGATAACCCATATCCTATTCTTATAGGAGGGGATTTCAATATGCTGAGGTACCGTCACGAGAAAAGCAAGGGTAGATTCGACGGTCATTGGCCTCTCTTATTCAATGCTGTAATTGATAGCTTGTCTTTACGGGAGGTTCATATGACGGGGAGACAATTTACTTGGGCTAATAGTCTCCCAGAGCCGACATACGAGAAGCTGGACCGGGTGCTGATGGATTCCCGTTGGGAAGATAAATATCCATTGGTGACGGTACGGGCTTTGGAACGTATTGAGGCTTTCTCGGATCATGCCCCCATACTCCTATCTACTGGAACATTGAAACCGCCCGCAAAGTCCCAATTCAAATTCGAATTAGGTTGGCTGTTGCGGGATGGTTTCGATGATTTAGTTAAAAGGATATGGGCTCAACCGGCAGTGGGCGACAGTGCTATCCAACGGTGGAATTTTAAGATACGCAATCTGCGTAAATTCCTTCGTGGATGGGCCAAGCACACAACTGGTATGCTTAAAAAAGAAAAAGAGCGCCTGTGTTCCATTATTGATGAGCTCGATAAACTCGCAGAATTACGCCCCTTATCTGCAAATGAGAGTGACCTAAAACGGCACTCGAATGAGCAAGTGGGTCGCATGCTGAGGGAAGAAGAGCTTAAATGGTACCAAAGGTCTAAGGCCCAATTCATTCTGCAAGGGGATTCGAATACGAGGTACTTCCACAATGTTGCCAATGGCAGACATAGGAGGAAACTCATTCACTCTCTTCACCAGGATGAGGGTCTGATCGAGGGGCAGGACAAGCTCAAAGAGTATATTACGGACTACTACAAAGGTCTGTTCGGTGCTCCGGAGGAAGGAAACTTCACTCTTGACGAGACAAGAACAGATGATATTACCCAAGTAACTCCGGAGGAAAACAACTTGCTTATCGCACCCTTCTCTGAAGAAGAGATAAGCAAGGCGGTTTTCCAAATGGAGCATAATAAGGCACCCGGGCCTGATGGATTCCCAGCTGAGTTCTACCAGCATTTTTGGGAAACCATTAAGCCGACTTGTTAGAGTTATTCGGCTGCTTGCATGCTGGACATCTCGAGCTTTTTCGCCTTAACTTTGGGGAAATCATTTTGTTGCCTAAGATTCAGGCGGCTGAGAGGATACAACAGTATCGGCCTATATGTCTCCTGAATGTTAGCTTCAAGATCTTTACAAAGGTAGCGACCATTAGATTGAATTCTGTTGCAGATCATGTGGTTAAACCTACCCAAACTGCCTTTATGCAAGGGAGGAATATACTAGACGGGGTCGTGGTTCTCCACGAGACCGTACATGAGATGCATACGAAGAAACTTAATGGGGTAATTTTCAAGATAGACTTTGAAAAAGCTTATGACAAAGTTAAATGGCCATTCTTACTTCAAACTCTGAGAATGAAAGGGTTCTCGGAGGAGTGGTGCGAATGGATCCGAAACTTTGTTGTGGGGGGAAGTGTGGCGATAAAAGTCAATGACGATGTCGGCCACTACTTCCAAACAAAAAAAGGCCTAAGGCAAGGTGATCCTCTCTCGCCTATACTATTTAATATAGTGGCGGATATGTTGACCATCATGATCGAACGGGCAAAAGCGGATGGCCAAATTGAAGGAGTAGTTCCACATCTTGTCGATGGGGGACTGTCTATACTTCAATATGCGGACGATACAATCATTTTTATGGAACACGATCTTGATAAGGCGACGAATCTGAAATTGATATTGTCAGCATTCGAGCAATTATCAGGATTAAAAATCAACTTCCATAAAAGTGAATTGTTTTGCTTCGGCGATGCACAGGACGCAGCTGCTCAGTATGCTGATATATTCGGTTGTGAGCAGGGTCAATTTCCTATAATGTACTTGGGCATACCAATCCATTATCGGAAACTGACTAATGCGGAATGGAGACATGTCGAGGAGCGTCTGCAAGCACGGCTGTCTAGTTGGAAAGGCAAATTACTATCCCTTGGTGGGAGGTTGGTGCTCATTAATTCGGTACTTACAAACATGGTACTGTATATGATATCCTTCTTCCAGTTACCAAAAGGTGTCTTGAGTAAATTGGATTACTTCCGATCAAGATTCTTTTGGCAAGGGGATGGTGAGAAAAAGAAGTATCGACTGGCTAAATGGGATGTTGTTTGTCGACCAAAAGATCAAGGAGGGCTGGGTATTCATGATCTCAGCATCAAGAACTCAGCTCTCCTAGGGAAGTGGCTGTTTAAGCTGCTAACCGAAGATGGAATTTGGCAAACACTCCTCAAAAGAAAATACATCGGCTCAAAGGCGGTATCACAGGTGTATTGGAAACCTGGTGATTCCCACTTTTGGGCCGGCCTAATGGCGACTAAGAAACATTTCTTTCGCTTTGGTGTATTTAATATTAAGGATGGCACGGAGATTAGATTCTGGGAGGACAAGTGGTTAGGAAACACCACCCTCCGGGAGCAATATCCTGCCCTATACAATATTGTTCGACACAAAGGGGATACTATAGCCACTGTTATGCAGTGCTCACCACCCAATGTGACGTTCAGACGTGATTTATTCGGTCCGAGATTAACATCTTGGAATGCCTTGCTGGCACGGTTGGCCTCAGTCCAACTTACACAAGGTCCCGATGAATTTCGGTGGAATCTATGCGGGAATGGAAAATTCTCAGTAGATTCTATGTATAGGGCGCTTGTGCATTCTGATATTCCAGTCGATGATAATAAAAAAATATGGCAAATGAAGATTCCACTTAAAATAAAAGTATTTACGTGGTATCTTCGTAGGGGTGTCATTTTAACCAAGGATAACCTTGTCAAACGGAATTGGCATGGAAGCACTAAGTGTGTATTTTGTCTCAACAAGAGACAATAAACACTTATTCTTCGAGTGTAATTTCGCACGTTCTATATGGTCATCTATCCAAATAGCGTCTAATCTTTATCCACCCAAGTCTGTTGCCAATGTTTTTGGCAACTGGTTAAATGGGATAGATAAAAAGCTTAGAACGGTTATTAGGGTGGGAGCGATTGCAGTTATATGGTCGCTTTGGCTCAGTAGAAATGACAAGATTTTCAATGATAAAATGTTTCTCTTATGCAGGTACTCTACCGATGCACAGGTATTCTCCGTACGTGGTCCACCTTACAGCTTGTGGGACATCGAGAGCTCTTTACGGAGGCGTGTGCACGGCTGGAGGAGGTGGCAAGGGACATTTTATCACAACATGGGTGGCCGCTTGATCGCCGGATTGGAGCTCCATAGGCCGTCGAGCTTGCCTAGGACATAGGCGTTTTACTGTATTCTTTCATGATTGTAATTCGCCTGTTGTCGCATTTTTTTTTATTTCTCGCCTGGATTGCGGCTGTGTGCATTCTTTATGCAGAGGCCGGGTGTAATACTTAAACTTTTGAGTAATAAAGCCCTTTATCTAAAAAATCTTCTCGAAAACTCCAACAATATCTTGGGACTCATCTCCAGTTCTCCACACAACCAATGAAACCATTCAATTAAACAAAACTAATCAAACATTATGTGGGAAAGAAAAACACTATTTTGAAAGATCACCTAAGTATATTTGGGGGAGGATAGATGATGATATGATTTGAGAGAAAGTTACCTTCTGCAACTTTCGCAGGACAGAAAGCCCTGCTTAGTTTGTCACTTACATTAGCCTCCCGATCTTCCATGAAGATAGCCCAAACTGGATCTCCATTCTTACCATATTCAGGGTGTTCTATTAAATTGGGGAGCTTATTATGGGACAGAATAATAGGTCTATTTTCACGCTTCATGCCTTTGCAGTACTGTCTAATTAGCCGGTCGTGAAGATCGTCCTCTTCATGATCCATGGACAATAGCCATATGTCTGCCTTTTGGAATAATATAGCAGCACAGTGCACACAAGGGGTAAAGAGCGTTGAAGCCGTCACATTTTTGGGGTCATATGAACCAATAATTTTTCTGTTAAGCATGTATCGATCCACAATTCCACAGCACCTTATTATCGTCCTCAAAGTATTATTTCTGGAAACATCCATCACAAGTGCCCAGTATTCATCTGAGCGGCTATTTATTTCATCCGACAAGCGACAACCATATGAACTCTACCCCGTTAAGTTCCAAGCCAAGTGCTTTCCATATCTCAATCATGTAAAATCCAGTGGTCCGAATTTTGGTTAGATCGCCGCCGAGTTTGTTCTGCATAGGAGCAAACCAATCTGCCATCAAGATTTTAACTCGGCAACCAGCTTCAACCATCTTCCTGACATTGATCACCATCATGATCCCCTGGGCAATATGTACGCAAGGGGAGGGATCACACCAAACATAGCAAACTGGAGCAACCTTCTTGTCCAGCAGCCTCCTAACATCATCCTCGTGAATGCTCTCCAAGCCTATGCTGCTAATTAGTGCAAACCTCTCATCCGAACTCATCCCGACAGCATTCACCGCGGTGCAGTTTGTCGCCTCTTCCAGTTCCATGGGAATAAAACTGGGTTGCAGACGCAGTCCACTTCTGCAGAATAAGATGTTGTAGAAGCAACGGAAGACAAGTTTAGAGGGTAGCGGCGGCTAACAGGTCTCGGAGCTTTGACGAAGACGGGTTAGGGGCGCGGGCTATATACTAGTGCATTTGCAGGGCAAGGAACGGGAATTTGATTCGGATACCAAGCCAAGGAGGAATCGTGATTGGACACGGGTAACCCTATGAGGAAGCTAGGATCAGAATCCCTATCGACTTGCCCTGGATCCAGGGACGCAAAACAACCCAAGTGCACGAGGGGGGCGGAATCGGAAGCGGGCTATCATCCAACGAACGTACAGAGCAATAAGTTCGGTCTTTTTTACTTCGATGTCATGATCAAATAATCAACGTGAAGATGTTGGTATCGGCACCACCCCAGTAACAGATCCCCTGAATATCTCTTAAAAAACCATCCTGGAGAATATTGACAACTATACAAAAAAAGATGTGGAAAGAAGATCGCCAGAAGGAGGCTGCTGGCCATTTGCCGCTGCTAAACAAGATGACAATATTACACTGAGAAAGTTAATTTTACTCGAAAGGGAGCATAATAACAGAACTGCTCCTATGATGACAATCTAAGCTCACAAGCTTATTCATTCAATGGATCGACATAACAATCATTATTCCATGCAACAAGTACACATTCTCCTTGTACCCAGAAACATAATTTACCCTAGAAGGGAGTACAATAAGAGAACTGCTCCTATGATGACAAACTAAGCTCACAAGTTTATTCATTCAACTGATCAACATCAATGATCACTACCCTATGCAAAAAATACACATTCTTCTCCTTGGACTCTGGGTTGTTCGCACCCAAATAAGAAAGAAAATAACAGAAATGTATAGTTCCCAAGCATCAATTTGATTGGTACGATAGACCATGGCAGCAACTAAACAGTTGCAGTGGCTTCAATCTCTTGCAGCCTGAGGGTGACAGCTCTCTTGTGGGCTTCTAGCCCTTCGACTTCTGCCATCTTTGCGACATAAGGGCCCAGCCTTCTCAGCCCTTCTTCAGTCAGGGATTGTACAGTGATGTATTTCAGGAAAGAGTTCAGTGACACACCACTGTACATCCTTGCGTAACCGTAGGTTGGAAGGACATGGTTCGTTCCACTGGCATAGTCGCCCACACTCTCCGGGGTCCATTGCCCCAAGAAAACTGACCCTGTAATTGGAGTATCAAACATTGAACTTCAGATTGAAAGTATGCGAGGAGTGGGATATGGATCAATATACAATAAATAAAGGGTCGGCTGGAACCAAGCTCTGAAAACCATGCCTACCTGCATTCTCGATGAGCTCCTCCCATTGCTCAGCATCCTTTACATTGATGATCAAATGCTCAGGAGCATACATATTTGAGAATGATATTGCCTGAAAACGGGGACAAATAAGGGAAGTCAATAATCCTTGGGAATAGGAAGTAACCAGATGGTTTTGATATATGAAGTTTAACAACTTCAAACTTTTTTAAAGCGTAGTCATAGATTACTCCTTTATAAGTATCTGAGGACAAAGGTCACAAAATGATAGGTTTTTTGCATAGCAGGGAGCTGCATAAATAAATCAGGCGAACTAGCAAGGAATGGCATGAATGAATAAATTACCTCAACCATATCACTGGTAAACACGGTGAAACTGTGGCCAAGTGCTTTTGAAGCAAATTCTCCTCTTGGAAGAGCATCACACTGCTTGCTAACTTCTGCTTCAATGGCACCCAAATCAACACCATCTCCCGCAATAACTAGAACAACCTGACTATCCGGGCCATGTTCTGCCTACAAAATTGACCAACCAACTGTATCTATTATCCTCATGTTTGATATTGCAAACGGTGGACAATGGTCAATTAAACATATAATTTCAATAGAACAAAACAGAGTAACAGGAAAAGAAGATACCTGAGACAGCAGATCAGCGGCAACATGAACTGGATGTGCATATTTGTCAGCAATAACCAAAACTTCTGAAGGGCCAGCAGGCATGTCTATAGAGACCATTGCTTCGCTGTTCTGCGGTCAAATAAGAATGAGAATCACAAAAACAGATACACATAATGAAGATGACGGAAAGGAAGATGATGGTCATGATTTACACAGAAAGAACAGAACAAACCTGAAGAATCATTTTAGCAGCTGTGACATACTGGTTGCCGGGCCCAAATATTTTGTCAACCTGCCAAGCCAATAACAAAAGTTGGCAATGAGACACGGTCGTAGCATGTGATGAGTGCCCATGACTATATAGGCATGATCTTTTGAGTAGGTTATGAACTTCTATGAACATGCAACAAAGATGCTAAAGTCGATGAAGTCCTATTTATAGTCCCTAAACAAGCACATGGCACTACATCATACACGTTCCATGATGAACACAAAAATAACCCTACTAATTTAAACAGCTAGCAGTGATATAATTTTTTTCAAAAGTCAAACTATGTAAAGTTTGACCAAATTTTAGAGAAAACTATCAACCTCTACAATGTCAAATAAATCTTAATAAATACATTATTGAATATATTTTCATATTATATCTGTATTATAATTTTTACATTATTTTCTATAAATGTGATCAAACTTTATATGCTTTGACTTTTGACAAATTTTATGTGCCTTCTTTTATGGAACAGAGGTAGTAGATCTTTTGAGCACCTTTGGGCATGATGCAGTTCCCCAAGCCATAGCTGAGATTGCCTGACAGTGAAGAACATTAATAACACAGAACTAAATTAACAAAGCAAGGAATTTTTTAAATATTGTTCTACCTGAGCTCCCCCGGCTTTCAGTATGTGTGTAACACCAGCTTTTTGGGCACAGTAAAGAACCTCCTGCACGAACAAGAACAATGTCCAATGCTCCTCAATTTGAGCTTACAGAAACAATTGCTTCAAAAACAGCAGCAGTTCCATGTCCTACAAAGCATACCTTACACATGCTGCCATCACGACTAGGGGGTGTGGCCAGAACTACAGTTTTGCATCCAGCAATCTGTGCAGGCTGTTAAGAAGAGATATCTAGATGAGAAATTCAAAACAATGAATAACTACAATCAATTCACTTAAGAGAATTTGAATAAACACGAGCATACCACAGCAAGCATCAATGCAGTTGAAGGTAAGACTGCAGTGCCACCTGGAACATACAGCCCGACAGAACCAATGCATCTTGTTATCCTTTTACATCTTACGCCCTTCATACAGTGGGGAGTGCACAAATAAATAAGACTGAGCGTATAAGAAAGGTGAATAATGTAAATGGACACTCGATAGCCTCGCTCATTCTCTTACTTTCATATTCTCAACTGTCTTTTCTGGCGACTTTTGTGAAACATGGAAGGCATAAATATTGTCATATGCCACGTCGAAGGCTTCCTTTACAGCTGGATGAAGCTACAAATTTGATCAAGTTAAGACAGCCAGATTCATATTGTAAATGGGGAAAAAACCTAGTTGAGGACCATCCGAATCCAGACACAGAATATACTAACATCAGGTTTGCCTATTTTTAAGAATTGGAAGCATCTGAATGCAAGTAGACAAAGCCTAGAGTGGAAAGCTGCTTACTAGAGAAATAGGTAACTAATCAAAAGCCATGTATCAACATGACGAGGAAACAAAATTGAATTTTATCTATACTAGAGACTTTGATGGTAAAATGAGCAAGTCAAATTGCAGGACTTAGTTGCATGTCGCAAAGGTAAGTACCTCTGCAACCGGTAGATCACTAACACGCACAACCGCATTATCGAGCAAGACCTTGTCAAACTTTTCTGTATAACTGAACACACGAAGTACAGCAAAGTAAGAAATTTTTGCAGTGGACCATGAACAGAAAGGTCAAACACTACAGCAAGTCAGCAACACTTACTACTTGATCGCAGCATCACCTCTAACGCGCACATCTTCAACAATCGGATTCACCTAATCCCACAAAACAAGATGCCATGGTTGTCAGAGACTACGATAAAATGTTCAGACTTCCATAACCATGAATGATCTCAATGTTATCATACCGTGCTGAAAATGGAGGAGAAGTCAATCCGAGGGCGTGCCTTGAGGCTGCTAACCTCGGCGTCACTGAGATCGGACAGCTTGTACGACTTCATTGCACAGCAAACACTCAACACTAAAACCACAAAGAAGGTAAATTGCAGTTTAATCTTATCCGACAAGCTTAGCAACCGACGGCTACAACAACAGAATGATAGCACATGTCAAAAGCTCGCACCCTTGGATTTGGGGACTTTGGAATTGGAGGAGGCAAGGCGGAGCCGATAACCGCGACCAACGCTAGTACCGCCGAGGAGCAGAGGGAGAGCGCGCAAGCTGCCCATCAATAGAGCTCGATTCAATTCTGAAGCGTTGGGGCGGTCAGAAGCATGGGGAGGGATGCGCTAAGGTTAAACTGCGGCCGAGACTACGGTTGAAGAACAAAGTGGAAGGGGAAGCACGAACCAAAACCAAACGGCAGCAGTACAGAGCTTCTACAGCAGGCGGCGAGGCGATGCCGTAAGGAGGTCGCCGCCGTCCGTGCCCCTGGTCTACTGGTATCCCGGCCGACGAACTCAGCAGCCGCCGTCTGATGGGGATGATGGTGTCTTGGGAGTGGCGGCGCCGTAGACACCTATTTTTTTGGATGACGTATCGCTCTTTGCGAGCGCTAGTATCGTCTCGCCCGCGCGGTCGTCCTACATGGGCCAGCCCATTCGGCTATTTTTGTGTGTTTTTCCTTTTCTCGTTTCTTTCTTTTTCTCTTCTTTTTTGCTTTTTCCAGTAGCATTTCTATTTTCGATTATTCTTTTTTAATGTTTTTCTTTCCTTTTAAGTTTTAAAAAGATTTTTTGGATTCATGAACATTTTATCAAAGAGAAAGTGCAAATGTTCATTTTTGAATAATAAATAAATTAAAATAATGTTCAGATTTTAAAAAAATGTTCATACTTGACAAATGTTCATTTTTTTAATATAAGTTAGATTTTAAATTTTTTATCTAGAAAAAGGTTGAGAATTTGAATAATGTTCATTTTTGAAAATGGTTCAGATTAAAAAATGCACGGTTAAGAATCCACAGCAACTTAGCACAATAATAATAACAGATGCCACGAGTTTTCACAGAGGAACCTATACGAGAGAAAAAGACTCTATATTCCGTTCTGTTTTGTTTGAGTATAGGTTGTTTTCCTGGACAGGACGGAGTGTTGCTGTAAGGTGCAGTCTTGCTAGTTGCTACTTGTATTATCAGTTTCATTGTGAAATGAAATTGAGGGCTCTTTTGAGCTCCTTAATTCAAAAAAGGTACCATATTCTTGATGGTGTTTCACTGCGATATTGGACATTTGTTATTTTCGCCCTATAAAGCTAGGGTAGTCATCAATGAATACTTAAAGAATAACACGGTACATCTTTGAATTAAATAGATCGCTTTTTTGCTGTTCAAAAGTGTGCAGTTAATTATGGTTTCATTATTCTGTTCTGTCTTCCGTTTTCATTTACTCTGGAGGCTATGGGGGTGTCGATATCTAGCAAGTCTGTCATGTATATCTCGCTTCATAAGCATACAGTTGTCTTACTGTACAGTAACTGAACTGCTATCATCCAACGAATGTACAGAGCAATAATATCGTTTTTTACTTCTTTATGGTATCGGGCACCACCCCAGTAATAGATTCCTTGATCGACTTTTTTTTTCCGACAAAACCCTGACTTTCTCTTATCAGAAGATTGACAACTATACCAAAAGGATGTGGGAAAGAAGATAGGCTGAAGGAGGCCTTTCTTCCATCCATCCAGCGGTTTGCCGTTCTTCATGTGTAGCCTAGCGCATTAGGAAGTTGCAGATCAGCAACACTGCCTCAAGTTAAAGAGCATTGAATCCAGACATGCAGGTCAGGAAAGACCAATGTCCGGGCCAGCATCATCTGTCAGGTGGGAGAATGGATGGAGCCAAACTAGCTACCACTACCACACATGGAGGTGTGAACTTGTACTCACATATGCATACTTCATACATACACACGCAGGAGTAGGATGCAGTCGGATCGACTCATTAGTTATCTTGATGGAATCTTTCATTTGCAGCCAGTCTCATTATCTATTTTCGACAACAGCTGTTTCCGCGTCCTTAGGCAATGTATGAACTATAGCTACGGAGTAGTTAGCAGCACAGGCATTTTCTCAGATAACCTAATGGTGCTGTTGTTAAGCTTTTGTCAAACAAGGGAGTTTTATATGCACGCATACAATGTCTTCGTGATGCGGTGATGCCATGCACCTCATAATTGAGACCGCAGTGGGAACAAGTAGAGATCGATAAGAGCGTCCGTGGATTAAAAAAGAGCATGGTGATGCGATAGCTGAACGGGTTTAACCCATAGGATATTAGAATTTGCATCATGTCAGGCACGGTTGATCAAGCTGCTAGCGCACAGTCTGGCCCGTCTTCATGCGGCAGAACGCGCGTTCTGTGGTATTGCCAGGTCGCAACTCGCACGCGATTCTGTGATTGGCCGGGTGTACGCGTTTAGAAGGGAACTGTCAAACATTGCATGACACCACAAGCAAATCTGATGTATGGATGGATATTATCATCAAAGATCGACATCGTTGTTTCTCCTCCAAGCAAAAAGAGAACACCAGGTCATTACCAGAATTACCAGACGACGATACGACAGTCATTTAGCTGAAAATTCTACCATGTCACCATCTAGAAAGCTCTGAAGTGTTAAATACTCCGTGCGCCTCTCCTCAATCATATTAGATCCTTCGAAACGCTGGTGACAGATAAGTATCCGGCGCCAACTACTGCGCATAACATATGGTGCTACTAGCCTACTACTCGTCTACTTGCCGGTCGATCGATGAGAAGATTGAGAAGAGGCAGCTGACTGATGGATGAGAGATGATGATACTTGCATGAGATAGTTGGGGAGGCGTCGCCGTCAGACGCTCGCTCGATCATATTCTCATCAAGCCTGTCTCTTTTGTTTAATCCATCGTCCATCGCAGCGTGCGCGCCCACAACCCCACCTCGCCTCCCCGACCCTAAATCGCGCCCCCACGAACTGAACGCGCTACAGGCAGCGTCACGACGACACATGATACAGGCACACAGCCTCCTCGTGTTTGTTTAGTTCGCACCTCGCCGTTTCCTTCTTTATATCCGGCGGATCGTCGGCTTGTCCGTAGCTGGTGGCGTCGATCCAAAACATCTCCGGCGTCCGCCTGCTAGCTGCTGCTTCCATTTACATCGCGATCCACAGCTCTCCACTACATCTGCTAGTGCTTCTCCGGTTCTTGCTTGTCGTATGGACGGCGAGTGGAGCGACGGGGCGATGTCCGGCGGTGAGCAGAAGGTCTGCGGTGATGGTGTTTCCGCGGACAGCAGCCCGGGGTCGCCACCAGCGGCGCCGTCGACCACGTCGCCGCCTGCTAGCGGGAGGAGGCGGTCGTTGCAGAAGCGGGTGGTGACCGTGCCCTTCGCCGACGTGAGCGTCCCGCGGCCCAAGGGCGTCGGCGAAGGCAACACGCCCACCGACTCGTGGGCGTGGCGGAAGTACGGCCAGAAGCCCATCAAGGGCTCGCCCTTCCCAAGGTACGACGTACTACCATGAACTAATTAAGCCACCATAACTCTGTACTTATTTGGGAGTTGGGATGAGATTGTGACGGCAAGCGGATTAATTTGCTTCCGGCCGTGACATGCTGTTCGGGGGTCGTGTTCTTGTCATGCACTGCTGTGTATGCAGTGCACGGAGAGGTTTTAGTTACTGATCTGGGTTTGGGCTTATTGGTGTTTACTTGCAGGGCTTACTACCGGTGCAGTAGCTCCAAGGGGTGCCCGGCGAGGAAGCAGGTGGAGAGGAGCCAGGCTGACCCGGACATGGTGCTCGTCACCTACTCCTACGAGCACAACCACTCCAGCGCGGTGGCGAGGGCGCAGAACCGCCCGGCCCAGAAGCCCAACAGCAAGGAGCAGTCCGCCCTGCCGCCCGATGAGCCAGCGGATCATTCCAACCACACTCACCAAGGCGCCCAAGTGGCCGCCGGTGGCCAGCTCGTCACCGAGAGCCACCCGGCGCCGGCCATCGAGGTACACGACGAGTTTCGGTGGCTGTACGACGTCGTGTCAGTCACCTCGTCGACGTCTCCCTCCGACGTCGAGGAGGCTGACGATATGCTGCTGTATGGGCCGATGTTCTTTGGCAAAGCGGCCGTCGGCACGGCCGCGCTCCTTCCCGACGAGTTCGACGGGCTAGGCGGGGAAGCAACGACAAGCGAGGAGGACGCGATGTTCGCGGGGCTAGGTGAGCTGCCGGAGTGCGCCATGGTGTTCCGGCGGCATGCGGGCGACGGCCTGGCCGGAGGGGTCAAGGTCGAGCAGCCGGCGGAGGGCACCGCCATGACATGATCATCATCATGTGATGACTGACATGTGGGACAGGTCTCCAATAAGATCGAGCAGATAAACTCATATGGAGTTTTGGTTTCTTGTTCTCTCGCCCTTTGTTGGTTAGTTTTGGTTCTTTTTAATCATACTACATTAGCACACAGACAGAAGGATCTGAGAAACGTTAGTATTGCACAGAGTTTGATTGGACGAGGGATTGAGAGGGACAAGCCCTTTTTGTCAATGGTTTGGTTGAATCATTTGTCTTGTAGCACCACTACCATTCAATATATACTCCGGTCTCCCGTATACACATACAAATGAAATAAAAAAGAAAGCTCTCCGACTTTTGCAATCAACATTACCTAGGTCAAGGTCATTGTCATGACACTTAAAGGATAAGCTTTGAATTGTTCATGACCGTGAAAACAAAAGGTTTAATCTCAGCAATTTCTCCTCAGATGCATTTTTGAAACTTTAGCTGCCTTCGAGGTGAACGGTTCACTCACAGCCTGACAAATCAAGAAGGAATCAAAAATTTACACTAGTATTACTGATTTGTACCCACATGGGTTAATTTCACATCTGGTATCCAACGGTATGAACCGTGGACTCAACTTTACTGGGTTTTGGCGTGTGACATCGAGCATCTTGTACCAACTTGCCGATACTTAATGGTTGACTACTCCCTCTTGTGATGGAAGCACTTGCGCGCGCCGATCGACGACTCGTGCGCCCGTAGCGTGCCTGGATAGCTAGCTATTCGATCAGATGGATTGACTAATTAAGCTAGCAGCCGGAGATACTATAGCAATGGGTGATGAAGTTGCTTCTTGTGAAAGAAACTTGGAGCGAGAGTGGCATGGTTGCGGTGGCACCGCAGCACGCAACGCGGGCGCCTCGCACGAGGGTTTTTAAACAATTCCAAGTAAACGCTGCTCCTGCAAGCTGCACAGCTAAGCGCCTAATTAACTGATCGATCGGCGCTGTTTTCTGTAAGCTCAGATCTAATCTAGAGGTAAATTAGTTAGCTTTAAGGTACCTCGACTAGGCTGCTGCGGTAGCTGGGGCAGAGAGAGATCAGATTTACCGGTTTCGCTCCGAACGACATGAAAGCTGACGACAGGATGCGGCAACGTTTGAAACGAAGGCCTCAATCTGAATGCAATGCACCGACAGCTCCAAACTGGCAGGTACCTGAAGAAAGCAACAGAAGGGATAGTTCTGCGGAGGCAAATCGCAGGGCAATTCTCCTTTGGCACTAGCTAGCAGGGCTTATGTGGCTAGTCAGCGCGGCTTGCTGCATGCAATGGCTGCTATACCTTACTGGTGCCCAAGGAGAACTGCCCTGTAATTCAGTCCGCGCTGCCGGATCACGCATGCTCCAGGCGACGATCGTCGATGAGTGCATGCTTACCATTCCATCGTCTAGCTTGACTGGCATATATAGCGCGAAACAACGGATCATGCGCGGCATATGCTCGGAGCGGAGGGGAAGGACCGCGATCTAGAGATCTCTGATCAGATTTTGTTTTCCCAGATGGAATGTGCTTCCGGAATGGAACGCATGGTCCCTCTCGATCGGGCGACCTATTCCCTCCGAAAGCAAGCGATCGAGCTTTCCTGACCTGTCTGCCGCCCTCCTCGCCCTTCAGATTCGCTGATCGATCGGCTTTACTGACTCCTTCTTTCTCTCAGGAGTCAGGGCTTGACCTGACTGCTGGCTAGTTAGCGAAGGGTACATTCCGTAGGATCTTCCCCGTTTGCAGCTGCTGAGCCTTCGTCTTTCGGCTTGACTGCAACAGAACGCGGTTTTCCTAAATTCGAGAAACTTTACACGCGCTGAGAGCCGTACGTACGAGCACCTTTTGCATATGCCAGCAGACAATAAGTGGATATCCGTCCAGTATCTCTACTATATAATACAAGGAACGTTTCTTCCTCCCAGATTTTCGTCCGTTTGCTTCGTTTGGTTTCGTACGTACGTCGCTTAGCTAATTTTTCGCTTCCTCTGAGAGTACCTAACGAATACGGATCATATCATACCTAAGTAAAAAAAACCCGGATCAGAGGTCGGTCGATCCAGTCCTGTCGTCCGCCTATGGTGTTGCGCGGCCCATCAGCCCAACGAGTTAGAATTTACCGTACATTCAACTCTTCCGCTGGTTTCGTATAAAAATAGAAACTCTTCCGCTGGTACGCACCACCGGCCGCGCGATCTGGAGCGTACGACACACCGTTCAGTCCCTATTGCATGTGATGATGCCACTCAATACCTGACATCATCGAACAACCAAATTGAGTGTTCGGTTTGGATAGGTCCGCACTGAACAATTCATACAGCAGTCAACTACTCTAAAAAACTGGTCAAAAACTACTCTAAAAAACAAAAGAAATGTATTAGTAGCATATTTATTTGTGGCGAAAATTGATTTACTTACGTTCAACATTGTGTCATCCTTACAAATATATACCTTATAATATTAAAAGTACGATTATTTTTTTCTCGGACGATTATTTTTTCTCGGCGGCGGATCGGGCTAGAGACGACCTTAGGATGTGACCTCAAGATGTGAGGAGCCGGACTTGTGCACATGGAGAGGCCTCCAAGGGACTGAGCTAGGCTGCGACGAGAGTGAAGCCTGTCAATTCCCCGAGTTGCACGAGACATAGCCATCGGGGCCCGCGAGCTGGGCGACGCGGGGTGAAGGCCGTTGATACCCTGAGCCAAGGTGGCACAGTGGAGGCCGATGGATCGTGCCCAAGCTGGGCGGCGCGATGGGGCATGGGTGGGTGGGTGTGGAGGAGAGGCGGCTCCAACAAGAAGGAAAAGCGGGGGTGGAGCCGACGACAGGAGAACATAAGTTGGGGAGGAGACATGTGATGGTGCAACATGGAGGGTGGAAGGTGGCGGGCACGTAGAAAGTGCTACGCTATGTAAAATTTCTCGAAAATTCGTGGGAGGACTAAGGGAACATGTAAAGAATGTTTTTTTCAGGTGGGTAGACACTTCGGTTCGATCGAGACATGATTGTTCGATATTCGTCTTGGGTTCAAAATAACTATATTAAATAAAATCAACCCGTAGCAACGCACGGACACGTTTGCTAGTACTCGTTAAAACGAAAGGGCGACGAGTTGTAGATTATGAACAAAAATTGTGAAGAGATAGAATAGGATGGGATAGGTCACGACCTGTGCCTTCCCTGACGCCTCATATATATAGTCAAATACAAGGTAACAAACAGATTACAATCTAAATCATAATGACCTCAATCTCCTATGAACGTAGAGGCACAAGATATGATTTAAACGCAACGATATCCTAGAGATATTCGGTTGCCTAACACTCCCCCGCAGTCACAACGGGAGACTGACGGACGTTGAGACTGGACCAAAATCCAGAAACAATGGCGATGCTAATCCCTTGGTGAAGATGTCAGCAAACTGGCGCGAAGACGGTACGTGGAGGACACGAACTTGACCAAGAGCCACTCGATCTCGAACGAAGTGTAGATCAATCTCGATGTGCTTGGTGCGCTGATGCTGAACCGGGTTTGTAGACATGTAGACGGCGCTAACATTGTCACAAAACACGACGGTGGCCCGAGGGAGAGGTCGATGAAGCTCTTCCATGAGTTGGCGAAGCCAGGTGGACTCGGCAACGGCGTTGGCGACAGCGCGGTACTCTGCTTCCGCGCTGGAGCGAGACACAGTGTGTTGGCGTTTAGATGACCAAGACACCAGGTTATCGCCGAGGAAGACACAGTAGCCGGAGGTGGAGCGTCGCGTATCGGGGCAGCCAGCCCAATCTGCATCAGTGTAGGTGATCAAGGTGTCGGCGGCGGACGGCATGAGCTGAAGACCGTGGCCGAGGGTGCCCTTGACATAGCGAAGAACACGCTTGATCAACGCGAGATGCTGGTCTCGCGGGTCGTGCATGTGGAGGCAGATTTGCTGGACGGCGTACGCAATGTCTGGACGTGTAAACGTCAGGTACTGGAGAGCTCCGGCGATGCTGCGGTACTCCGTGGGATCGGCCACAGGGGAACCGACAGAGGAGGCGAGTTTCGGCGCGGTGTCGATAGGAGTCGAGGAAGAGGCGCACTCTGTCATACCGGCTCGATCCAAAATCTCGGCAGCGTACTTCTCCTGGGAGAGAAACATCCCAGAAGCAGTGCGGGAGACGGCGATGCCGAGAAAGTAGTGGAGATCGCCCATGTCCTTCATGGCGAACTCGGAGTGGAGGGCCGTGATGACGCGCTCGAGGAGACCAGTCGAGGAAGCCGTGAGAACAATGTCGTCGACGTAGAGGAGCAGGTAGGCCGTACCCATGGTGCTGTGCAGCACGAAGAGGGAGGTATCGGTCCTGGAGCACGTGAAACCAACGGTGGCGACGAAGTAGGCGAACCGTTGGTACCATGCTCGTGGTGCCTGCTTCAAACCGTAGAGAGAACGGTTGAGGCGACAAACATGATCCGGCCGCGTAGCGTCGACGAAACCCGTAGGTTGGCGACAGTAGACGACCTCGGACAGCGTCCCATGGAGGAAGGCGTTCTTGACGTCGAGTTGGCGAACACTCCAGTTGAGGGAGAGCGCAATGGAGAGGATGACGCGAATCGTGGCCGGTTTGACGACCGGGCTGAACGTCTCACCGAAGTCGATGCCGGGAGCTTGGGAGAAGCCACGAAGCACCCAGCGGGCCTTGTATCGATCAAGCGAGCCGTCGGGGTTGAGCTTGTGGCGGAAGACCCACTTGCCGGTGACGATGTTGGCCTTGGAGGGAGGATGCACGAGGTCCCATGTGTTATTGGACATGAGTGCACCATACTCGGCCTTCATAGTGCCTAGCCAATTCGGGTCCTTGAGAGCAGTCCAAACAGTTTTGGGGATCGGAGAGAGGACACCCGTGGCGACTGCGTGAAGATTGAGGCGCTCTCGTGGGCCGAAGATCTTGCCAGCTTGCCGTCGTGTCACCATGCGATGAGCAGGCGGAGACGGGGGTGGCGAGGGCGACGGTGAGCTCGGTGGAGAAGGCGTGGCAGAGATAGCCGGCGAGGAGGACGTCGAGGCGGCAGCTGATCCAGTCGACGTATCCGCGGAAGAGGAGGCCACGGCAGGAGAGCCGTGCGCCGATGCCACGGCAGGAGAGCCGTGCGCTGGGGACTGCTGGACGGCAGCAGGCGAAGTAGGAGGCGTGGCTGCCGTGCCAGCAGAGTGACGAAAACTCTGCCGCGGCCCAACGCGCGTGGCAGCGGGAGGTACAGCCGGGTTGGGGATGAGTGTGTCCATGTCGTCATCCGTAGAGGTTGCCGTAATGTGTTCCTGTAGGAAATCATATGAATGCGCAACGTTCGTCTTGGCGAACGGGAAGTTAGTCTCATCAAAAACAACATGCCGAGAGATGATGATACGGCGAGTTGCTATGTCCATGCAGCGGTAGCCTTTGTGGTTAGGAGCGTAGCCGAGAAAGATGCACGGAGTCGAGCGAGGAGACAACTTATGCGGCATAGTGGATGCGAGGTTGGGGTAGCAGAGACATCCGAAGACACGTAGGTGAGAGTAATCAGGAGTGGTGGAGTAGAGGGCAGAAAAGGGGCAGGGGGTCGTGATGGCTGTTGATCACAACTTTTCTGGATTTTTTTTTCAAAAACAAGTTTTCTGGACTGAGGTATTCAGGTTTCATTCCCCGGCCGCATGTGGGACAGCAGAATGCTCCTACCGCTCTTCTTAATTAGTACAGCATATTTCTGTGGCATATGCCACTGGAGCCATGTCAGGAATATTCAGAAAGATTTGGTAAGAAACGTAAGATCGTAGGAACGGAGGAGAAGTTCCCGCCAGTTTAAACCGCGCCAGCGACACCAGCTCGATCATAAAGTAGACCCGGTAAGAATGTCATTCAAGTGCGATCGGATATTGCAGTCGGATCGATCGGAAAAATGCCGATTCCAGTTAACATAGTACTCCCTCCATTTAGTGCATATGTCTCTGCAAGACGTTTGTGTACATCTATAAATACCGAGGGTGAAAACCTGGAACATGTCAGTGACCACCAAGAACTATGTGCGAGAGCCTCAACATCAACAAGAGGACGAGTGTCCTTTCAAAAGGAGAAGGATGAGGAGTGTCGCCCCCATGATCGAGTACTCGGACGCATGCATTACCGGGTTAGTCTTCCTTGGCAGTGTTTGCAGTTCGCACCCGGGCAAGGTGGCGATTAACTGGGCACTGCCAAAGGAGATTTGCCCAGCAATGCAGAAGTGCGGCCTATTTTGGCTTAAGGGCATGCATGGGTTCAAGCATTTGTTTAAATTGCATAGGCTTTCCGTAGTGTTAGGATGTATTATCTAGCTCCTTTGTACAATTTTTTAATTAAGATTTATAAAAATTGCAGTGAGGAAACCTACTTTTTTTTGCGAACCTACTTGTTCAGCTTAAAAAAAGTGAAATAAATGTAGTATGGTTGGTGGTAACTGTACATCTTCTGTTATGTGAGAGCGAGAGCTACATAGTCGTTCTATCAAAGTATGCATACCGTGCCCATAATATGTACGATGCTACTGTTATTTTTTGGTGTTCCAAATTCCAGCGGTAGTACCGCTGGGTTAAGCGGTACTACCGCTGAGAGCTACCGCCACCGCTACTGTCTTCGCTACCGCTGAAATGGCCGTCTGACGCGATTGTCCGGTACCACTGGTACCGCTGGCGGTACCGCCGCCGGTACCGCTGAGGTGGGAAGAGACGAACCAGCCCACCCCAGCGGTAGTACCGCTGGGTTAAGCGGTACTACCGCCGAGGTGGGATTGATTCCGGGTTGGACTGCAGCCGACCTAGGGTTTGATGCTTCTATTTATTCCTCTTGTAAGCCGCCGTTTTGGGGTAAGCCACACATTGTAAACCCACGGCGTTTGTAACCTCACCCGATATAGTGAAGTATTGCTGGCTGGCGCCCGTGGTTTTTTCCTCTCCTTTGTTTGGAGAGGTTTTCCACGTTAAATCTCGTGTCCCCTTTGGTTTGATCGTTCCGCTCTTCGTCGTTTCTTTGCTATCGTTTATAACAAGTGGTATCAGAGCCCTGTTTCAGATCTGTTTTCAGATTAGGGTTTTGGATGGCATCGATGAAGTTCGATCTACCGGCGCTGGACTACAAGACGAGATTTTCGCTGTGGCAGGTCAAGATGCGTGCGATCCTCGCACAGTCCAATGATCTTGACGAGGCGCTGGAGAAATTCGGCGACAAGGATGCGGCGGCATGGACCGCCGATGAGAAGCGGAAAGACCGTAAGGCTTTATCGCTTATTCAACTTCATCTATCTAATGATATTCTGCAAGAAGTACTCCAGGAGAAAACCGCAGCGGCACTGTGGGCTAAGCTGGAGTCGATCTGCATGTCCAAAGATCTCACCAGCAAGATGCATGTGAAGATGAAGTTGTTCACGCACAAGTTGCAAGAAGGTGGTTCGGTAATGAATCACTTATCGATCTTTAAGGAGATCGTTTCTGACCTAGTGTCGATGGAGGTAAAGTACGATGATGAAGATCTAGCACTTTTACTTCTATGCTCGCTGCCAAATTCCTTTGCAAATTTTCGTGATACCATACTGTTAAGCCGTGATGAACTAACCACCGCGGAAGTATATGAGGCCCTGCTTGCCAGGGAAAAGATGAAAGGTATGGTACAGAAAGAGGAGTCGTCGTCCTCCAAGGGCGATGCTTTGCAGGTCCGAGGGAGGCCTGAGCAGCGAGATAACCACTACCACAACAACAACAGAGACAAGAGCAAGGGTGACAGAAGTCGCTCAAAGTCCAAAGGACGAGACAAGTTCTGCAGGTATTGTAAGAAATCTAATCATGTCATTGATGATTGTTGGAAGTTGCAGAACAAGGAGAAAAGAAAAGGTACTTACCAACCGAAAAATAATGAAGGTAATGATACCGGTGAGGCTTCTGTTGTTGATGGTAGTTCTGATGGCGAATGCCTAGCTGTTTTAGCTGCATGTGTTTCTCGTCAGGATGAATGGATTCTAGATACTGCATGTTCTTTTCATATTTGCTGTAACAAAGATTGGTTCAGTTCTTATGAGTTAGTGCAGACTGGAGATTTCGTGCGTGTGGGGAACGACCAGCAATGCAACATTGTTGGCGTTGGTTCCGTTCAGGTCAAGACACATGACGGTATGACACGCACGCTGACGGGAGTGAAACACATACCAACCATGGCAAGAAATTTGATCTCGCTCAGTACCCTTGACTGTGACGGGTACAAGTACAAAGGAGGAAATAAACTCCTAAAGGTATCAAAAGGTTCTCTCATAGTTATGGTTGGTGATATGAATTCTGCTAAGTTATATGTTCTTAGAGGTAGCACGTTATCTGGTACTGTTGCTGCTGTTTCTCATGATGACGCTAGTAAAACTAACCTTTGGCATAAGCGTCTTGGACATATGAGTGAACTTGGTATGGCAGAATTGATCAAGAGAGACTTGCTGCAAGGATGCAGTTTGGGTAAGATGCAGTTCTGTGAACACTGCATTTTCGGTAAGCACACAAGAGTTAAGTTTAATGCTTCTGTCCACACCACCAAAGGTACACTTGATTATGTACATGCTGATGTTTGGGGGCCATCTCGTAAGCCCTCTTATGGTGGTGCTCGTTATATGCTTACCATTATTGATGATTACTCTAGAAGAGTTTGGCCTTATTTCATGAAAAATAAGGATGATGCGTTTGCTGCTTTTAAAGAGTGGAAAGCTATGATTGAAAGGCAAACAGAAAGGAAGGTGAAATTACTTCGTACTGACAATGGTGGCGAATTTTGTTCGAATGCCTTTAATGATTATTGCAGGAAAGAAGGCATTGTCAGGCACCTCACCATCCCGTACACGCCTCAGCAGAATGGTGTAGCGGAGCGGATGAACAGGACCATCATCTCCAAGGCTCGCTGCATGATCTCCAACGCTCGCATGAGTAAGCGTTTTTGGGCTGAGGCGGCTGCCACCGCCTGCTACTTGATAAACAGGTCACCATCTATTCCCCTCGACAAGAAAACTCCCATTGAGGTATGGTCAGATTCTCCTGCTGATTATTCACAACTTAAAGTTTTCGGCTGCACTGCTTATGCTCATGTTGATAATGGAAAGTTAGAGCCGAGAGCTATTAAGTGTGTGTTCATTGGTTATGGTTCGGGTGTAAAAGGATACAAGTTGTGGAATCCCGAAACTAAAGGCTTTTATGAGCAGGAGTGTTGTTTTCAATGAATCTGTTATGTACTTTGATAAGTTGTCCTCAGATGTTTTGCCAGATTTTTCTGAGGAGCAGGTTCGTGTCGAGGTGGAGCACTCTGTTGAAAAGGAAAATGTCACTGTTGACAATGATGGTGCTGCTACTTCAGATGATTCTGATCCTGATTCTGCTGGTTCTGATGATTCTGTTCTTCTGATTCTGATAATAATAATGTTCAGAACTCACCCCCTGTTTTGCAGCCACAACAGTCTATTGCTGCTCGTAGGAACAGGAGGAATTGTGGTCCTCGACCACGTTTAATTGAAGAGTGTAACATTGTTGATTATGCTCTGAGTTGTGCAGAACAGGTGGAGCACGGACATGAGCCGTCCACCTATACTGAAGCTATTGGTTCCGGTGACCGCGAGAAGTGGCTTGCTGCTATGCAAGAAGAAATGCAGTCACTCGATAAGAATGGCACATGGGAAGTTGTGCGCTTGCCTAAGAAAAAGAAGGCAGTCCGCTGTAAGTGGATCTTCAAGAGAAAGGAGGGTTTATCTCCTAGCGAGCCTCCGAGGTTTAAGGCAAGGTTAGTTGCAAAAGGCTTCAGTCAAATTCCAGGTGTGGATTATAATGATGTTTTCTCTCCGTTGTTAAGCATAGTTCAATTCGTACATTTTTGGTATTGTTGCTATGCGTGATCTTGAGCTTGAGCAGTTAGATGTAAAGACTGCGTTTCTGCATGGAGAGTTGGAGGAGGAGATATACATGGACCAGCCAGAAGGGTTCATAGTGCCTGGTAAGGAGGATCTTGTGTGTAAGTTGAAAAGGTCCTTATACGGTTTGAAACAATCTCCTCGTCAGTGGTATAAAAGGTTTGATTCTTTTATGTTGTCACATGGCTTTAAGAGGTCTGAATTTGATAGCTGTGTGTACATTAAGTTTGTTAATGGATCACCTATATACCTGTTATTATATGTTGATGATATGTTGATTGCTGCCAAGAGCAAGAAAGATATCGCTGCTCTCAAGTCACAGTTGAGTAGCGAGTTTGAGATGAAGGATCTTGGTGCTGCTAAGAAAATTCTAGGTATGGAGATTACCCGTGACAGAAATTCTGGTTTGTTGTTTCTTAGTCAGCAAAATTACATTAAGAAAGTTCTTCATCGTTTTAACATGCATGATGCAAAGTCTGTTAGTACTCCTATTGCTCCTCACTTTAAATTGTCAGCTGAACAATGTCCTAGTACGGATGAGGATTTTGAGTACATGTCTAGAGTTCCATATTCTAGTGCTGTTGGTTCTTTAATGTATGCCATGGTTTGCTCACGTCCAGATTTATCATATGCTATGAGTTTGGTTAGTAGATATATGGCTAATCCTGGTAAAGAACATTGGAAGGCTGTTCAGTGGATTTTCAGGTACCTTCGTGGCACATCCAATGCTTGCCTCAAGTTCGGCAAGACTGATGAGGGACTCGTAGGCTATGTGGATTCAGATTTTGCTGCCGATTTGGATAAGAGGAGATCCCTCACAGGTTATGTGTTCACGCTTGGTGGTTGTGCCGTGAGTTGGAGGGCAACGTTGCAATCTGTTGTTGCCCAGTCTACCACTGAAGCAGAGTACATGGCTATTGCTGAAGCATGTAAAGAATCGGTTTGGCTGAAAGGTTTGTTTGCTGAGCTTTGTGGAGATGATACTTGCATTAACCTGTTTTGTGATAGTCAGAGTGCTATTTACCTTACCAAGGATCAGATGTTCCATGAGAGAACAAAGCACATTGACGTCAAATACCATTATGTGCGTGATGTTGTTGCAAAAGGTAAACTGAAGGTATGCAAGATAAGTACTCATGATAATCCTGCTGATATGATGACAAAGCCAGTTCCTGTTACTAAGTTCGAGCTTTGCTCGGGCTTAGTTGGTATCACTGTCTAGCCCAAGAGGCTATTTGGCGCCGAAGGTGTTTCTTTGTTGTTTTCAGGATGAAGTTCTCTTTCATGCTACAAGATGGAATTTGTCTCAAGGTGGAGTGTTATTTTCTGGTGTTCCAAATTCCAGCGGTAGTACCGCTGGGTTAAGCGGTACTACCGCTGAGAGCTACCGCCACCGCTACCGCCTCCGCTACCGCTGAAATGGCCGTCTGACGCGCTTGTCCGGTACCGGTACCGCTGGCGGTACCGCCGCCGGTACCGCTGAGGTGGGAAGAGACGAACCAGCCCACCCCAGCGGTAGTACCGCTGGGTTAAGCGGTACTACCGCCGAGGTGGGATTGATTCCGGGTTGGACTGCAGCCGACCTAGGGTTTGATGCTTCTATTTATTCCTCTTGTAAGCCGCCGTTTTGGGGTAAGCCACACATTGTAAACCCACGGCGTTTGTAACCTCACCCGATATAGTGAAGTATTGCTGGCTGGCGCCCGTGGTTTTTTCCTCTCCTTTGTTTGGAGAGGTTTTCCACGTTAAATCTCGTGTCCCCTTTGGTTTGATCGTTCCGCTCTTCGTCGTTTCTTTGCTATCGTTTATAACAGCTACTTGAGCAAGTTTAGATGTCTGTCTGCCACATGGCAATTTGGTGAACCTATGCAATTTATGCACAAGCATATAGCCAACTCCTCCTTGAAGATTCTTCAGTAGCTATAAATATTAGGAGAAACACCTTGAAAATGGAAGTTGTTTCTAGTCGTCCAAACTGCCCAACTGACCAGAATGATGAGGTCCATGGGGAAAGGTTGCCCAATGGCAAGCTTAAGACTTTCAAGAGGGAGGCGCCTGTTTAGTGGAGACGCAAGAACTAGTGAGGGTATCGCTAGAAACCCTTCTCTCTCGCGCGACCCCTGCCCCCATGGCGGCGGCGCGCGCCTCCGCGCCTTTCCCCTCGAGCTCCCTCCCCCTCTTCTCGTCGCCGCCGTCGACAGAGGCCGTCGGGCGCCGGCGGCGGTGGCTTGTCCTTCCCCGCGACATGGATGAAGGAGGCGGGGCTCTTTCGGCTTGGCTGCAGTGCGGTTCGGGCAGCGGTGGTCCGGCTCCGGCCGGGAGGCGGCGTGGCGGTGGCGATGCTAGCAGACCTGCGGGGCGGTGCAGGGAGGCGAGCGGCGGCGTGTGGCAGCTCGGCCAGGAGGTTCCAGTGGCCCAGATGGGGGCCCTACGGGCCCCATCTGGGTCGGAACGGGCCGGCTCGATCTGTAGCGCGTTCGGTGGCAGATTGGGAGGTAGGGGGTGCAGGGGCAGCGGCGACAACAGCCGGCCTGTTGCAACACGGCGGCGGGCTTCGCGGGCCTGACCTGGGCCCGGCCGGACCCTGGTAGGACTGGTGTGCCCTCGAGGGGGCTTTACGGGCCCGACGGGCCCGGCCGGACCTAGCGGGGACTGGTGTGCTCTGCGGCCGCGGCCGGTCGACTACCGCCTTTGACGATGGAGGTAGTTCCCTCCCGCGCAGAGGCGGTACTGCTGACCCTGGTACAACCTACTCTTCGCCTCTGTTTTCCTGGCCTCGTGACGGTGCCTTCGGTGAGACGACGATGGTGGCTTCGCATCCGTGGTGGCGCATGTTGGCGAGCGGTGAGTCTGGTAGTGACGAGGTTCATCCTCGCGGGCTCCTGTGCTACGGATCATCCGGGGTTGCGAACAGGTTTTTTTTTGGGAGAAATCCTTGTCGTCTCGGCTGACACCGACGCGGTGCCGCCCCTGGGTGGCATCATTCCTTCCTGAAGGGCATCGAGGCTACCTTTTCGTTTGGTTCCCTGTGTGTCGGGGAAACCCTAGGGCCAGTGCTCTGGTCCGGGCGGCAGCGTTCACGTTCCTTCTTCAAGGTGCTACTTGGTACTTGACGATCCGTTGCTAGGAGCGTGGTGGTACTTCTTTGGAGGGTGCAGCGGTTGCGGGTCACCGTTGTTTACTCGATCCGCTTATGTCTCCATTTTGTTTCCTCTTTTATTTTCTTTGGGTTTGTGTTCGCTGCTGCCCCAGCATGTGTGGTGTGGCTTTTGTATCTGATGGTTGTATGGTGGTCGTTGCTTTATTTTTAAAGCGGGGCAAAAGCCTATTTCGAGGCGCCTGATTAGCTGTTGGAGCAGGAACAGCCCAGGAACGACATACATAATTCCAGCATAGTGAATGAAATGGGCGTTCAAAGAATAATTGATTCCTAGTCTCGAGGGAGTTAGAGCTGCATATTGGGCAAGAGTAATCAGGTAAGAAATTTTTTTCCTCTAAAGAAGCACCTTGTATTTACTCCGTTCTCAATGAGCAGCCAACAAAAAACCTTGTGGTTGGACCAATGTTGGGGATATCTCTTATCGAGAACTTATCGGTCGATCCAATATAAGGGGTAAATCGGCCGGTTTATCAGCATATCGGCCGATTTATCTTATCGGTCATGTATCGAGAAGCGATAAGGCAAACTAGGTGATTACTCATGACCTTCTTATAAGGTTTAGAGACTTTGAACGAAAAAGTGCTATTGTAAACCAGCCCCAGATCATGCTCATCATTTTCTGGCATGGTAGCTAACAGGTCTTGCAAATGAATAAACTAATTATATGTTGGAGCAGATAGAGGTAGATGGAATAGATCTTCCAAAGTCTCGAGAGCATGAACTGGCTGAACAGTGATCATTCCATCCTTGTTAAAGGAATAAAGATGGGGGAATCTTCTACGAAGAGGAGTAGTCTGCCAACGATCTTGCGAGAGCATTACTGATTTTCTATAGAGAACCTGACACTGAGCTAACTCTTTAGAGGCAGGGAAACATTTTAGGCAGCCTTTGCACCAAAACAAAATATCTCTGGATTTGGCCGGGGGGAGGGCATTGTGATAGTAAACCTCCCAAAGAAGATCTACCCAAGGAAGTTTTGGTTTGTTATAGAACTTGTGCAAATGCTTCATCAGAAGAAAAAAAAATCATTTTGGACAGAAAGATTGATGACTCATTAACCCCCTTGATCCTTGGGCTTGCACACCATGTCCCAAGCCGCAAGCGAAGGATTCTTTTTATCCAAGTCTTGGCTTCTCCATAGGCAATGCCTTCTATATTTCTCAAACTCTTCACAATAACCCATTTATAAATTTTAAGTGTTTAGATAAAGCATTGGTAGAGAAGAGATGGCAGAGTTAACCAGTCTAAGCTTATCTCCATAATTGAGATACACGGAGCAAACAATAATCTTGGCTGAGCACTGACCATTAAAGGCGAAAAACTCCTTTCGTGTCTTTGGTGTACTGACAAGCAAACCAACATAAGTAAAGGGAAAACTGCCCTGCTGACACTGGAGCTTCAGAGAACTGCACTCTATTATCTGGGATGTTGATAGGAATCCAATTTGATTTACCACAGTTTACTCTCAAGCCACAAGCCTCTCCAAATATTTGCAAAAGAGTTCTCAAATAGATCAACTGTTGGACATCTGCAGGCATTATAATTAAAGTATCATCTGCTTATTGGAGGACAGGAAACATAGAAGAGCTGGTTAATGATAAAGGTCCCTCAATATGCCCTTGATCCATAGCTTGGTTGGCAATTCATTGCAAAAAATCTGATGCAAGAACAAGCAAAAGGGGAGAGAGGGGATCACCATGTCAAACCCCCTCTTTCGCAGTGAATTAGATGTCCTGGAACTCCATTTAGTAGAACCGAGGATGTGGCAGAGGACATAATTTGTTTTTTTTTGAAACACACTAGTAGGGAAACCCTATATAGGTAGGTTGGCACTGTGTGGCGCACCCTTAATTGGTGCGCCACATAATTATTTTTTGTGGCGCATGTGGTTTGGTGCGCCACAGAAAGTCACATTTCTGTGGCGCACTAAACCACATGCGCCACAGAAATTAGACATTCTGTTTTCTGTGGCGCACATGGCCAGGTGCGCCACAGAAAATTATCTGGGGGGCGGGTTAAAATTTGAAAAAAACAATTATGTGGCGCACCTGGCACATTCTGTGGCGCACCAAGCACACCCCCCCCCCCCGTGGATCGCCTTTTTAGTCTTGCAGGAATTAAAGGAAAATGATAAAAATTTCAATAAATAAAATCCTTTGACATGTAGTTAGGTTTGAGTGTCTAGTAGGTATAGAAATTTTGAAATATGAATTTTGACCTTTTCTGCAACAAACAGGAAAAAAAACTTGTAACGGCCATAACTTTTGCATACGACGTCGAAATAACGCAAATAATATGTCAAAAAAATCGTGAGAAAAATCCGAGTTCGAATCCACCCGGGTCTACCCAGTCAGCAATTCACAGATTCCTCAAATTCCAAAAGAAAAAAAAAGTTATTTCAAACAGACGATTTTCGCAGCAAAATCAAAAAGAAAGAAAAAAATTCAAAAAATAAAAAATTCAAAAAGTCCAAAAAAAGACACAGAAATGTATAACAAAAAAGATTGTTGAATTTTTGGATTTTTTTGTAGTGTTTTGACTTTTTTGAATTTTTTGTATTTTTTGAATTTTTTGGAGTTTTTTGAATTTTTTGGAGTTTTTTGAAATTTTTTGGATCTTTCGAAACTTTTGAATCTCCTTTTGAAACTTTAGAAGTTTTTGAAAAATCTGAAATTTAAAAACACACATTTATAACACATACCACACATATACACATACAATACTTAAGAGGGTTCAAATGATATATATATATATCATTAAGAACTTGAGTAGCACAAGGGTAGGTGAACTGGGTGGAACTTAGAAGTTAAGCGTGCTAGGGCTGGAGCAATTTAAGGATGGGTGACCTAGCGGGAAGGTATCAGTTTAAAAAATTCAAAAAAAATGAAAATAATTCCAATAATTAGGATTTTTCATATTATTTTCATATTCTAATTTTTCTGGATTTTTTGAAACTTTTTATATTTTTTTGCATTTTTTGAATTTTTTGAGAATTCTGTGGCGCACCAGGCCAATTCTGTGGCGCACCAAGCCTGGTGCGCCACAGAAATAATTTTTGTGGCGAGAATTCTGTGGCGCACCCAGCATTTCTGGGGTGCGCCACAGAATACCAAATTGGTGCGCCATTAATAGCCTTTTCTGTACTAGTGACAAGGCAAAAGCTTTACCTTTTATATTGATATAGAAGGAGCAAACAACAGAGGCCTAGGCCGAAATGAAAAGAAGATACAAAACCGGCCCGAGCAAAAAACTCAGCCGATCATAACTTCTACAACTCGGCCCTCGACACGGTCCAGCACACGCTGGAAAGGGCAGAAGAACAAGACGTAAGCCTCCTACTCGGCTGAAGGCACAAACTGTTGGAAATATGCCCTAGAGGCAATAATAAAAATGTTATTATCATATTTCCGTGTTCATGGTATATGTTTATTTTCCATGCTATAATGTATTAACCGGAAACATAATACATGTGTGGTTGCATAAACAACACCGCGTCCCTAGTAAGCCTCTACTAGACTAGCTCGTTAATTAATGATGGTTATGGTTTCCTAACCATGAACATGAGTTGTTAATTAATTAACGGGATCATGTCATTAGAAGAATGACGTGATGGACAGACCCAACTAAGCATAACAATATTGATCGTTTCATTAAGTTTATATTGTCATGCCTTTTATTGTCAAGTATCATATTTCTTAGACCATGAGATCATGTTATTCCCGGGTACTGGAAGAATACTTTGGGGACATCAACCATCGCTTCGTGACAGGTGATCATAAAGGTGTCTTACGGGTATCTCGGAAAGTACTTGTTGAATTACATGAATCAAGACTGGGATTTGTCCCTCCGTGTTTCGGAGAGATATACTCTGGGCCCACTCGGTAGTGCACATTCGGTAAAGCTTGCAAGCACATGACTAATGAGTTAGTCACAAGAATGTTGTATTACGAACGAGTAAAGATTACTTACCGGTAACGAGATTGAACTAGGTATAGTGATACCGACGATCAAATCTCG
Source organism: Poa pratensis (assembly GCA_947311845.1). Classification (NCBI taxonomy): domain Eukaryota; kingdom Viridiplantae; phylum Streptophyta; class Magnoliopsida; order Poales; family Poaceae; genus Poa; species Poa pratensis. The sequence goes on from CAMZMU010000061.1 coordinate 23,588,588, forward strand.
GGTAAGTAAAATATCGCGTGACAAAGGAAATTGTATACGGATTATAGTAGTCCACGACATAGTGGTTCAACCGATAAAGATCTTCGTTGAATGTGTGGGAGTCATTATGGATATCCTGGTCCCTCTAATGGTTATTGATCGGAGAGGTGTCTCGATCATGTCTACACGTTCTCGAACCCGTAGGGTCACACACTTAACGTTCGGTAACGCTAGAGTAGCTCTGGGATAATTTTTTAATGGTGTCCGAATATTGTTCGGAGTCTCGGATGAGATCCTAGACATCACGAGGAGCTCCGGAAGAGTCCGGAGGTAAAGATTTATATATGGCAAGTTGATTTCAGGGTTCCGGAAAAGTTCGAGATTTTTCCGGCAGAGTGTCGGAATGTTCTAGAAGGTTCCGGAGGGTCCCACGTGGGGCCCACCTGTACCCAACGACCAAGGGTGGCCCACTGGTCCATTTGACCAGGCCTACTTGGTCCAAGTGGTCAATCAATGGGCATCCCTTAAATGGGGGGTTACCACTCTTGAAAGAGGGGTTACTACCTTTTAAAGGAGAGGGGGTTACCACTCTTTAAAGAGGGGGTTACTACCTTGAGAATTAAGTGGCTGCAGCTCCCTTGCCTATATAAGAGATGAGAGAGGCACACCATGATGCGAATCGCTGCCGCATCTCCTCCTTCCTCCCGCGCACCGCTTGGCGAAGCCCTGCCCGCGGGAACACTCCACCATATCCACCACCACGCCGTCGTGCTGCTGGAATCGATCCCACCTACTTCTCCCTCTAGCTTGCTGGATCAAGAAGAGGGAGACGTCATCGAGCTGTACGTGTGCAAGCCTCCGGAGGTGCTGCTCGTTTGCGGTGCTGATCGGATCGAACATCGTCAACAACTTCACCGAGCTGCGTTGAATTAAACGTTCAACGCGCGTGTTCTTCGAGGGTATGATGAACTACTCTCCCCGTTACTGGCATCTTCTAGATTGGATCTTGAGTGTTGCTTCCGCATGAGAGAGAATTTTTTTGTTTTCTATCGCGCAAACTCCTACAGTGGTATCAGAGCCGGATCTATGCGTAGATGTTTTGGTACGGGTAGAACACATATGTGTATGTGGGCGTTGATAATCATGTTATTACTTCCTTTGTGTATTTTGAATCTTAGTGGCATAGTGGGATGAAGCGGCCCGGACTAACTTTACATGTCCACGTACATGAGACTTGTTCCACGACTGACATGCAACTTGTATTGCATAAGTGGCTTTGCGGGTGTCTGTCTCTCCCACTATAGTTAAGATTTAATCTACAACGGGTTGTTAATAATTTGTTTATCACCGTTGTGGTTTCATGTTCGTAGGTAAGATCGGTTCTTTCTTCGAAAGCCCTAAGCCACGTAAAATTTGCAAAGAATAAGGGAGAGGCGTCTAACTTGTTTTTGCAGGGGTGCTTGTGATATGGTATAGCCCAAACTGTTCATATGATATATTTGTGATGTATGAGATGATCATGTTTTGTAATGTTTCACGACTTGCATGTCGATGAGTACGGCAACCGGCAGGAGCCATATGGTTGTCTTAATTAAAAATTGTATGACCTGCGTGTCAACTTCAAACGCCATGTAATTGCATTATTTATCGCTATGAGTTAGCAATATATGGGATGCAACGTGGTGGAGACAACCAAGGCGCCACATGAACATGGCGCCATGATGGAGATCATGCCGGTGCGTTTAAGATGGAGATCAAGACGCAATAAAAGGGCTATACCATGTCACATATTTTTTATGCATGTGATGTTTATCCTTTTATGCATCTTATTTTGCGTGTGCACGACGGTAGCATTATAAGATGATCCCTCGCACGTAAATATCAAGATAATAATGTGTTCTTCCTTAGTATGCACCGTTAAGAAAGTTCATTGTTTCGAAGCACCACGTGATGATCGGGTGTGATAGACTCAACGTTCGCATACAACGGGTGTAAGCCAGATTTACACACGCAAATACTACGGTTCTACTTGGCGAGCCTAGCATGTGCAGACATGGCCTCGGAACACGTAACCGAAAGGTAAAGCACGAGTCATATGGATGATATGATGAACATGTTGATGTTCGCCTTTGCAGCTGCACCATCTCACGTGATGATCGGTTATCGGTGTAGTGAATTTGGTTTGTGTAATCACTGAAACGACTAGAGGGATGTTGTTTTGAGTGGGAGTTCACGTAGTAATTTTTGAATTAACATGAACAAAATTTATCATGAACCACCTATCATAGTGTATTTGCATAATTTGTACTAGACTTTGGCATCCACAAACTACCTTACACGTAGATTGTTAATTGAGATAAAACTGTTTTGATCTGGCAAAACCATTATGGACTGGTACCGTATTAGGTGAATTTAAATAAGAGTCCTATTGTAAATTTTCGGTAATACCTACCTAGCTCCATGTGATTAATGATTGATTGATCTAAAGAGCAAATGATTCCGACTTAGTATCTAGTGTCATGCTTGCTTCCATGATACCTGATCTTCAAAAGAATGTTTTGAGTATCAGGTGATCTAGGATCTGAAAAGAATTGTTTTCAGAAACAAGCGAGGAGTGAAAGATATATTGATATCTAGAACCCTGTTTGTCGCAACATGACTGAGTGTAATTTATTGTGACAATGTGCTTATATTATTTGAATATATGCAAGGATTGAAGACGCTAGGCGTTTGAATCATCCAAGACGTTGGGCACTGACATTATCCTCTAAATTCCTTCCTTTGAGCTATAGTAGCTTCATCACAAAATTGTTATGATGGGATGGATTAAAAGTGTGGGTAAAAATCGTTTACTATGCTTGAAGATTGCTAAGGTGGAATATGGAAGAATGCTAATAATATGGTGATATTAGTGAAACAATCAACTTCAAAAATATGACTCCATGGGTGATAGTATATGACTAACACGCCAAGGAAAATGTGCTAGTTCGACTGGCATTGTTTGATGTTGAATGATTCTTCTGTAAAGGAAAGGGAACACTGAAAATAGAATTACAAAATTATATGGCAGAAAAGAAAAGACTGGAAAAGTCCAGCTCAGGAGTATATGCATGATATACAGGTTATAGATGTATTACTAGTTAACAAAGTATTTTGGGGTATTTTGATACTAGATTGGTTGGTATGAATTGTCATAGCAACACAATGCAAGAAATACAAGAGCCTGAAAGAACTAGTAATAGATGTCAAATCGATCATGACAAGAACGAAAATAAAGTGTTATTGTGTTCACTGTCGCATCGAAACAAACCTTCAAGATTTATTTTAAGAACTTAATAAGTTGTTATTTTGTTCCTGCTTATGGTGAGAACAAATGAGTTGTTCACACTATGACCATGTTCCATAATTGATGGATGAGTAAATATAAATCGTGTTGGTAAAATAAACATCTATAAGACTAAATGCTAAACATCGCAAGACGTAAAATTAAAGAATTTCACTTAAGTTGTGACACTGCCGTTTTAGTTCATAATGGAAAGGAAAACATGAAGGAACTCCATGTTGATGGACTTTCGGAGTCATTTTTGTTTTTGAATGAATTGACGCTTGTGAGATCTCTTCCAAAAGATGACTAAAACTCCGTTCATAGGCCAAAGTAGAACGGACGACTAAATTAGTGGAGATTGTACATATTGATGTACATGGTCCATTATGAATAGCCGTGTGTGGTGGATTAATTTTTCTTCATATTCCACCGATGATTTGAGTAGATACATGAGTATATCTATTTAATGAGAAAGGAATTTGACATTTTTGAATTAGTTCAATGTATTGTTAGTATGAAGTGAAAAAATCATCGTAACAAGAGAATCAAGTATTTATGATTGGATCATAAAGAATAAAGTTTGAGTTACGAGTTTAGCGAAACATCTGAGGAGTTGCAGAATTGTTCCACAACTTATCCTTCTCGAAAACCCCACAGAAGTATGGAGTGTTAGAGAGACATTATCGAACTTTGTAAGACATGGTAAGATAAATAAAATGCCATTATATTTTTGTAGTTTATGCTTTAGAGACTACCGCTTTTACACTTAAAAGAGCACCATCGTGATCCGTTGAAAATGACACCATACGCGTTATGGCTTGGGTAGTGACCCGAATTGTCTTTTCTTAAATTTTGGTATGCATAGCATGTGTAAAATGTTTACAACCAAAATCGGATAAATATATGTTTATAAGGTTATCCCAAAGAATCCGTTGGGTATTTCTCCTATCACCAAACCTAAGACAAATGTTGTTTGTCAGAAAGGGTAGATTTCTCGAGAAAATTGTTCTTGCGAAAGAAGTGAGTGGGAGGACAGTGCAACTCGATGAGATTAGAGAATCATCATTATCATGTCAAGAGTAGCGCAGCACTAGAAGTTGTTCTAGAGTCTCCTAATTTGACTAAGTGGAAGACACTACATGTGTTGTAGTAACTTCGAAAGAGTTTGCAAACTGAACCACGAAGGTCGTAAAACTTTGTGCTTAGACCAACTTGTGGTTTGAGAATGAAGTGTTGTTTTGACAACAAAGGACCTGCAAATTATAAAGGAAGCGAATGATGGGCCCTGACTTCGTAAATTGGCTGTGAGTCATTATATCCGAGATAGTATCCATGTATGAATGTCAAGTATGTGACTTGGCAATCCTTTCAGAAGGCGTGAATCCTCATGGTTGCAAATGGATCTATATAGCAACAAGACGTGGATGTTTACATCCATTGAAAGTTTAACTTGTCGAAAAGGTGTTTGCGACAAAGTTCAAGGAGTTGACTATGAAAAGATTTTGATCTTCCGTAGTGATACTTTCGTCTTTACGGATAGTTCTAGAAAAAGTTACATATTCTGATATGGCAGTTGAATAACAAAACAACTTTCCTCTCAAGGAAGGCTGATTAAGGATGTGTACGTGACACAGTCTATGAGTTTTGTAAAATTCAAAAGGGTTTCTAGAAAAGTATGCAAACTTCAATGGTTGAAATGAGCATAACGAAGTTGGAATCTTTACTTTCATGAAGCTATCAAAAGAGTTTGATTCCATCATGAATAGTGAAGATACTTGTAGAGTTACAAGAAATTAAGTGGGAGTGCTTAGACATATTTCTAATACTTTATGTAGATGACATATAGTTGATTGGAAAATATGTATTTTAAATTTACACGGTTAAGATTTCATATTGATGAAAGGCTTAGGCTAAACATTATATTGGGCATCAATATCTATAAGATGGATTGAAGCGCCTGATATGATTGAGCCAAAGTACATAGATGAAGTATTGAAGTAGTCAATATTAAAACGACAAGAAAGTGTTCTTGCTGCATGAAAAGAATTGAGCAATATCAAGTGTTTTGACACATGATGAGCAAAATTGAGATTTCTAAGTCATGTGTTCCATCATATGTACACAACCAGACAAGTCCTATGCTATAAAGTGTTATACCAGGATAATTCATATGATGATTGGACAACAGTAGGAAAGATCCTTAAGTAGTTTAAGAAAAACTAAGGATGTGTTTCATATGCAGTAATGACAAAATATTCGTTGTAATATGTTACAATAATAGTATTGTCATTGATCCAAATAAATATCTCAATTACAAGATGTGTTGAAGGGTGGCACAATAGGCTGGAAGAAAGTTCCATGCTGGTTTTGAATGAATTTCAAAATTAAAGTATTGTGATAAATACTACAACAAAGGCTAAGTATATAGCGTTGTGTTGACAACAAATAAGGCGTTGTTTTGACAACAAATAAGAAGAATATTTTTGTGTCAAAAGTTCTTTAATGAACTTGGTGAATTTCCAAGAATGCTGACACTATGAAGCAACGTTTTCACAAATGTTGGTAACATTAGTTTAAGCTGAGGAATTAAGGTCTCACCGGTTGACCAAATATATACAAAGCCATCTCATTAGAGAATGAGTGATGCGTGGAGACGCTAAGAGATGCAAATACAAACGGACCTAAACATGTCAGATCTTTTGATGGAGTTTACCACATGCGAAGCATAGAAATAACACTTGAATGCCATAGGTGTTAAATGCTTACTTATTGACTGGATTATTGACTCTAGTGCAAGTGGGAGACTGTTGGAAATATGCCCTAGAGGCAATAATAAAATGTTATTATCATATTTCCGTGTTCATGATATATGTTTATTTTCCATGCTATAACTGTATTAACCGGAAACATAATACATGTGTGGTTGCATAAACAACACCTCGTCCCTAGTAAGCCTCTACTAGACTAGCTCGTTAATTAATGATGGTTATGGTTTCCTAACCATGAACATGAGTTGTTAATTAATTAACGGGATCATGTCATTAGAAGAATGACGTGATGGACAGACCCAACTAAGCATAACAATATTGATCGTTTCATTAAGTTTTATATTGTCATGCCTTTTATTGTCAAGTATCATATTTCTTAGACCATGAGATCATGTTATTCCCGGGTACTGGAAGAATACTTTGGGGACATCAACCATCGCTTCGTGACAGGGTGATCATAAAGGTGTCTTACGGGTATCTCGGAAAGTACTTGTTGAATTACATGAATCAAGACTGGGATTTGTCCCTCCGTGTTTCGGAGAGATATACTCTGGGCCCACTCGGTAGTGCACATTCGGTAAAGCTTGCAAGCACATGACTAATGAGTTAGTCACAAGAATGTTGTATTACGGAACGAGTAAAGATTACTTACCGGTAACGAGATTGAACTAGGTATAGTGATACCGACGATCAAATCTCGGGTAAGTAAAATATCGCGTGACAAAGGAAATTGTATACGGATTATAGTAGTCCACGACATAGTGGTTCAACCGATAAAGATCTTCGTTGAATGTGTGGGAGTCATTATGGATATCCTGGTCCCTCTAATGGTTATTGATCGGAGAGGTGTCTCGATCATGTCTACACGTTCTCGAACCCGTAGGGTCACACACTTAACGTTCGGTAACGCTAGAGTAGCTCTGGGATAATTTTTTAATGGTGTCCGAATATTGTTCGGAGTCTCGGATGAGATCCTAGACATCACGAGGAGCTCCGGAAGAGTCCGGAGGTAAAGATTTATATATGGCAAGTTGATTTCAGGGTTCCGGAAAAAGTTCGGATTTTTCCGGCAGAGTGTCGGAATGTTCTAGAAGGTTCCGGAGGGTCCCACGTGGGGCCCACCTGTCCCAACGACCAAGGGTGGCCCACTGGTCCATTTGACCAGCCCTACTTGGTCCAAGTGGTCAATCAATGGGCATCCCTTAAATGGGGGGTTACCACTCTTGAAAGAGGGGTTACTACCTTTTAAAGGAGAGGGGGTTACCACTCTTTAAAGAGGGGGTTACTACCTTGAGAATTAAGTGGCTGCAGCTCCCTTGCCTATATAAGAGAGGAGAGGCACACCATGAGTGACAATGGCTGCCGCATCTCCTCCTCCCTCCCGCACACCGCTTGGCGAAGCCCTGCCCGCGGGAACTCTCCACCATATCCACCACCACGCCGTCGTGCTGCTGGAATCGATCCCACCTACTTCTCCCTCTAGCTTGCTGGATCAAGAAGAGGGAGACGTCATCGAACTGTACGTGTGCAAGCCTCCGGAGGTGCTGCTCGTTTGCGGTGCTGATCGGATCGAACATCGTCAACAACTTCACCGAGCTGCGTTGAATTAAACGTTCAACGCGCGTGTTCTTCGAGGGTATGATGAACTACTCTCCCCGTTACTAGCATCTTCTAGATAGGATCTTGAGTGTTGCTTCCGCATGTGAGAGAAATTTTTTGTTTTCTATCGCGCAAACTCCTATACAAACTCCACACCCCTAGACCAGCCAGGCCCAAGAGCGCGTCATCAACAGCGGCAAGGCTCGGGATGTTGAGCTTGAAAAGACGAGTGAGGCCCTGCAAAGCCGAGTCAGACATCTGTGTCTTGTAGCTACCCACAAACTGCTTCCGAGCCTGCTCCAGAGGGGCATCATCTGCAACTTGAATTCCATCTTTTTGTTCAGCACGCGGGTAACTTTATCCATGGTGTGCATCTTCGGTTTGTCTCCCAGCCGAGCACTTTGCCGAATCTCCGGCGTCGACACCTCAACACGGGCCAAGACCGGTGTCCGAGGTGCAGGACAAGGAAGCAGGGGCACATCCGGCCTGGTGAAGAGGTCTTGGACCGAGCTCAGCAACGGGGTCACGACGTCTCCGTCCGCGCTCACCCCTCCCGCCCCACCAAGGGCCGACGAGAGAGCCAGGAGATCACCCAACAAGGTAGCTTCAGTGTCCTCTTCTGAACCGGCATCCCGCGACGGCTCCGAGTCATCATCCTCTTCTAAATCAGCATCCCGCGACGGCTCCGAGTCTTCATTGACGATAGTGAGCTCGACGGTGACGGCGTCCTCAGCGAAAAGCTGCATCGGCGCCACCCCGAAGCTCAAGGATTGCCACAGCCCAACAGGACTAGGAGTGGCGTCAATACCATCCAGCTCAGAGATGCCCGCCGGCGATGGACAAGGTGACGTGATCTCGTGGCAGGGCTCAGACCCACCATTCAGCATCATCTCCGGCAGCAAGCGCGCCGCTTCGTCAACCTGCACAGCCTCGTCGCCGCACAGAGAAGGCGAGGGGGCCGGGGAGCTCGCCCCGTGGATAGGCAGCAGGACGTCGCTGAGCACCTCCGCCCGAGAGGTGATGCCGCGAGCGCGCTCGATCCTGTCGCACGCGGCCGAAGAAGCGGCGAGGAAGGGAGCGATGGCGTCGGCCACGAGCTCCTTTAGCTCGGCCCGGAGAGATGCCGCCATGTCGGAGAGGATGTTGCGCATCTCGTCGGCGTGGAGGCAAGTGCACGGGCGGACGAGCTGAGGCTGATGAAGCACCGCACAGCAGGCGTGCTCCAAGGATGGCGGCGGCGGGGGAGGCGCGACAGACCTTGACGAAGCAGGCACGGGGACGACGCGCGGGACAGCGGTGACAGCAGCTCACGAAAGGGCTCCCGGCGCGAGGGGAGAGGAAGCAGGCTATCGAGGAGGATGGCGAGCAGGCCCGGGGCGAACGGACTTGGCGGCGCGACGGAGCGGGCAGTCTCGCTCCTTGTGACCGGAGAGCTTGCACGAGAGGCAATGAATCGGATCACTGCAGGCGGAGGAGCGGTGGTGGTGAATGGGGGCTAGGCACCATCTAGGACCAAATCCTTTACGCCGCAAGACTGAAAGAATGAATCCATGGTCTATCTTGTCGAAGGCTTTTTCGAAATCCAATTTGCGGGTCACCATTTCTCTCTTAGACCTATGGCATTGATGCAAATATTCATAGGACCATGAGAAATCAATTTTTAATGATATTTATTCCGGTTGTCCCAATAGCTAACCAAGGCGGAATGGAGAGGATGAGTATTATATTTCTCTTTTAAATTCGCATAACTTGTATAGACCTGATGACATGCAAAACAAACATGCTTTTCGAGAGAAAAAAAAAGGAGAGATTTTTATCATTTGCTCTCCCAAATATTACATATTTGCAAAACTTACAGATATAATGAAATTTCCCTTTGGAATATGAAAGGTAGAGATTATCTAAAAATAATATAAAAGGTACATCGTGGATCATTAGTTCATCATAAACCATGCTAAGCTATTTTTTGCTGAGTGCCCCGAAGATACCGGACAGTGTAGCAATGACGGAAAGCACCGCGAGCATGGTTTTCTTGTACTTGTAGCAAAACGCGTAGACCTTGACCCACATCCGTCTATTTTGCTTGTACATCTCAACATCACGAATTGTGCGGTGATACAAGGGTCCCCTGGTGACGCCCTGAAGGCTGGTGAAGAAATCGAGCGTCTCCTTGTTGGTGAGTCCTCCTCCTCCTTGCAGGAGACGCCTGGACCGTAGCTCCTGCACATCCTCTTCCCTATCCATCAACATGTTGAGGAGCTGGACATACGAGCAGACTGCAGTATCCTCTCCATGGTCTGATCGAGGCTTTGAGGTGATCTCGAAAGCTGCCATGTTGACGAGGAAGCTTGCAGTTAGATATGTCAATTTTATGTGCGGGATGGAGAGCTCGGCAGAGAGGCGCCCTTCCATGAAGCCCATGTGCGCGAGCTCTGTGGTTTTGCTGGGTGTGAGCGTGATGCCCATTTCTGCAAGCTCGATGGCACTAACAGAAAATGATCTCACTTTGGTTTCTTTGTCTGGTTCGTACATCTCGGATTGGTTTGTTCCTACAATGTAGAATCGGACGTAGCCAAGGAGATGCGGCTGTGTGCAGGGAGCCGATGTAGAAGTAGAACCATGAACGGAAGAAGATTTGGCTTCGAGATCCTTCGGTGGAGTGGAGCGGACGCGGCTGTTTTGCAGTGTGGCTTTGAAACCTTTAGCGAAATTCTTCAAGTTCACGGGCTTGAACCTCGCGAGGGTTTCAAGCACCACCCAGGGGAGCTGGTTCTCAAGAAGCAGGATGTCATGGTAGATGTCATCCTTGTTGGACTTGAGAAAATAGTGCAGCCACGGATGCATCGGGTTGTCTTTGCTGGTCTTACTAAGCATAAACTGCACCAAGAAGCAAGCATCATAGAACATCATAGGCAGGAAGTCGTCATCCTCCATACCTGCCATCGTGTCCTTGTCATAGAGGGCGCGGGCCTCGTGTGCGACTGAGACGACCGCATCATACATCTCTTGGATCGAGACGCCCGAATGCTTGATGCAGCTAATGGCGGCCGCATGCTTCGCCTCCTCCGCCTTCTTGAGGTGGTCTCGGCCATGGTAGTATGGTCCGATGGACACGATCTTCGGAACGGTGTACCGTTCGTCGAGTTCTCGAATGCTTGCAGGGTACCTATGCATCTTGTTTCTCCACTGGTCGTTATCCTGTCAAGCTCTAGTTCTTTTCTATGGAACACACCAGATGGATCATCATAATTGGGTGTGGCTGCAGCTGTATGCTGAACCAGCTGCTGCCCTCTGCTGAAGCTGGCTACGAATGTTTCTTCTAAACATGCCATCTCAGTGGACTCAGACTCACACGACACAGGGACGCCAGGAATCCATACAGCGTGTTCCATGGCCGGCTGATAGTTGCAAGGTTCCCATGCTTCAGGTTCCATGCTTGAGTCAGCCAACTGAAATAATTTTTGCAAGGAAAGAAGTGGTGAAGAGAATTAGAAATGAAGAGTGGAGAAATAGCTAGTCAGGTCACACAGGGAAACTATTAGCTAGTAATATGGTAGGAAGACTAATTCATTACCTTGCAAAAGAGCGGATAATGTGTGGACCGGAAAGAGAAGAAAGTGGAAGACTAGAATCGACCTCTAAAACTGGGGCATGTCTCTTATCATTCCTCTGGGAGGAAGAAGCACACCCTTGTCGCTCCTCTTATACACCAACCGGATGGCCATGTCGTTTCTCTATGTATATTGACTGGACGTGGCCAGCTACTTCCTCCACTTGTTCCGCCTATTTTTACACTGAACAACTTTATCATAAGCTGGTGTCCACATGGTAGGCCCTAATGCAGGGGCAGAGACATGTGGGTGCTCGCCTCGCTCCCCTAACGATAGGCCACCAGCAAAAAAAAAAGGGAATACTGGCGAACTGCTAATTTAGGACTAATAATCCTAATTAGTTCTGTCCACTAGTGAACACATGGGCCAAGCTGTACTTACCAAACGACAAACGTTGGCGCATTCACTGTTTTGTCCACTGTCCAGCTCGGGCGTTCGGCTTTGTTCTCCATAGATGGCCGCCACCACAGGCTGTGCTCGTCACACTTCTTAAACGGGAGTACAAGACTCTGGCGTGCCGATGCCCAGATCTAGGCCCGCAAGCTGCAAAATCCTGGCGTTTGGATGCCTGCATGAGCTGCCGGGCAGGTCAGCAGGCACGCTCGCATCTAGCGTGCCAGCGAGCGCAAGGTTGGCTCACACACACTAATGCAACCTTGCACACCGCCAACACGCTCATCAAATCAGCGTCGGGTTAGGCCCAGCAGGCACGCTCGAATCTAGCTTGCCCAGCGAGCGCAAGGTTGGCTCGCACGCACTCATGCAAGATGCAACCTTGGTGAACATTGATTCCTCTCACCCTCCTTACTCTCACTTCACCTCCTTACTCTCACTTCACCTCCTTTCTACTAATCATTGCTACAGTGGTTGAATCAAAATAAACTATACACGAAAATGATGCGCATGAACTATGTGGTTCCATTCCGACAATCGGTTTTAAGTTTCTTTAAGCGTTAACTCTTAATTTCATGTTCATGTTTGAAACTTTTTAGACAAATTCTGTTAAAATAATCGCACAGAATCGACCGTTTGAAATTTCCTTCTAGTATTAGCTTCACCTCACAATTTCACACAACTTTTGTGTTGTAATTTTTTCGTTTCGGTGTCCGTAGATGAATAGATTTTATATTGTACTTATATTGTAGGTTCCTCTACCTGTACCTGGGTGTGTTGTTCAAATTCAGGTGTGTTCTTCAGCGTGTTTTCCAACTGATGTGCTATCTACTTCCTTCTAATGCATGATACGAACCTCGATTCAAAATTAGTTGTATACAAAAATGAAGCGCATTGACGATGAGATTCCATTCCGGCAATCGGTTCCGAGTTTCGTCTAACGTTAACTCTGAATTCCGTGTTCATATTTTCAGCCTTTTTTAGCAAATTTCGTCAAATTAATCGCACACACTCGACCGTTTGAAGTTTCCTTTGAGGTGTAACTTCATCTCGTCATTTCACACAACTCTCGTGTTGTAAGTTTTTTGTTTGAGTGATCGTAGATGAATAGATTTTGTGCCGTACATATTTAGACTGTTCTTCGCAACATGTCTTTTTCAACCTTTGCATAGCAAGAGTTAGTAGATTATGATGGTGTTCATGGTGTGTTTGTGCGGCTCCGCCGCAACTTTCGCTGCTGCCAACGGCGACGACTTTTGCAGGCGACCCCGCTGCCGTCGCTCGCCGCCGCCGACGACCTCCGTTGCCACCGGGCGCGCCGTTGCGGTATTCGCCATGGATATGCTACAAAGGTAGTGGTGAGAGGTAACTTCACCTATATGAAAATAGGTGAGAGTAATCATCACTAGATACAAGAATGTTGTTTGGTTGAGCTGTATACGGCGGGCCTGGCCTAGGCTCATGCAGGATGCCAAACGGCATGCACAACATGGTCGGGAGGGTGATTTCGTGAGACCTGGCCCTGCAGGACCTAGTCTCACAGAGCGCAAACGTGGATGCAGGCTACCAAACACGCCCAATAAGACTCTGCATCAATGGATGCGCACAACCATTTTATTAAAAAATTAATATTCGAATTATTACATCTCAAGAATAAGAAGGGGTTGATACATGACTCAACCAACTAAAAATTAGCAATATATGGTAAGTACGCATAATGCAGTCTATTAGTATGTTGCCAAACAGTTCAGTTGACGATATTCTAGGTGACAAGCAGACAATTGCATCTACAAGTCATAAACTCCAGTTGATCCGAGAGGAGAAGGCAAAACCATGAATCCAAGGTGTGGTCATCTGAATAAAACATATGAAAATTTTCCGACTTACTAAAAACAATGTTATTTCTGAAATTTCATATCGACAATCACAAAGCTGACACATCAATACGAATTATAGCCTTACTTTTCTTGTCGATTCCATTCAACCACTTTCCAAACATATTAATACTATTGGTTGGTGGAGGAGTATAATACAAAAAATATGCCACATAAGACGTGCAAAAGGACATGAAATAAACAAATGCTCTACCGACCCATTGAGTTACAGAAGCAACATTTTTTTCACCCATTCTAATTTCTTTTAGCCAGGTTATTCTTGGTAAGTAAGACTTTTCTATTTAGGAACCACATGAAATTTAATATTTAGTGGGACTTTAAACTTGCATAAATATTTGTGCAAGTACCTAGTAAGCCCATTAATTAGGCACACATACATCGATTTAACAAAAAACAACTGAAGTCGACAATTTCCAAACAAACTTATCCGACTCCTCACACAAGTATATCCTCATTAACCATCGTCCTAAATGTAACCACGTTGCCAATTTATCACTAGTAAGGGACCTTCTAAAGCCAATGTTCAGAGGGACACTATGACACCTCATGCATGGAAACATTTTTTGGTTGCACAATGTTATATAATAATCAGTATTGTTATCCAAGTGAGGTATCTCCCAACCAAATGTGTTCCCAAAACCTAGTACTATACCAATCTCCGATTTAATAAAAAAGACTATGTTAAAGAACTCAACGTTAACTCGCATGAGGCCTTTTCAAAATTGCTGTGTCCATAGGCTTAGCATGTACCTGCGACAATGCTTTATCTTGCAAGTATTTCTTATGCGGCAACTCTTGCCACATCCCTTCCTCATTATGTAGTTTAAATAACCATTTGCTAAGAAAACACCTATTCTTAATATCAAGAATCTCAATACCAAGACCCCTTGGTCTTTCGGTCCACATAATATTCTACTTTGTTAATCTATATTTATGTTTATTTTCATCACTTCTAAAGAAAAAAGGGATCCGTAAAACTCTATTCGTTTCCATATCCATTTGGGTATTTCGAGGAATGATAAGATAAACATAGAAGGAATTGTCAAACCGAATTGATCGGGACAAGCCGGTCTCCATATGAGAGCAACTTGTCTCTCCAACTGCCAAATTTCTCTTCAAACCGACATTCCACGGTATTTCACTCTGAATTCCACAATTTTGTTTGTGATGTACATGTACCCCAACGTATCTAAAAGGCAAATAATCAGATTCATGACTGAATATTTTCTTATGCTCTATCCTTCATCTTTAACTTTACCGAAACAGAGAATCTCACTTTTCAGGAAGTTAATTTTTAGATCGGAAATTTGCTAAAAGAAAATGCAAAGTATTAATTTTATGTTAACTACTTTCTCTAAGTCATGTTCCATGAATAAGACTCCCTCCATCCAAAATATAAGGCGCGCTATTTTTATGCTGGTTTTTTATGTTGGACTTTGACCACTAATAAATACTAAATTATATTGATTGAGAATGTGTTAATGTGCCATTAGATTCGTCTTGCAGAAGTAATTCATTTCATATATCATTATATTAATTTTGTGAACATGTTATGAGTAAAATTCATGGTCAAAATTGGACGCCATTGACCAGCGAAATTTAAGGACGCCTTTTATTTTGGGATGGAGGGAGTATCATATCATGAGCATAATGTAGGACTGAGACACCTGCCTCAACTAAATGAGGGATGAGCCCCCTACTTGACCATCCTCTTTTTACCCGCGCAATTGGAATGGCAAACATATTAACAACTATATTGAATAACATAGGAGATGACGGGTCTCCTTGCCTTAACCATTTCCTAGTTTGGAAATAATGATCAATATCATCATTGACCCTTATACCAACACTATCTCCTTGAACAAACTGCGCAAATCCACTTGCATCATTTATGTGAGAATCCTTTCATACATAGACCTTGTTGAAAATGGTCGATTTCAGTTTATCATCTGCCTTCTAAAAATCAATCTTAAAAAACACTTTGTCCATCTTCTTCCTATTAGGTTCGTGGATCGTTTCATGTAGAGCAACAACCCCTTCTAAAATATGTCGTCCTGGCTTGGAGGCCTTCAAAAATATGTTGTTTCGGCCATATGGAACCCATGCTCCAGGGAGCCGAAAAATAAAATAGATATAGTATTTACAAGTTTCTAAGAAGTCTGAATTTTTTTCCCATATACATATAAATGGTTTTTACGAACCTGTGGTCTAAATAGAAAAAAATAACATGATTGTGGTCTTCATATCTGTCTTCTTTATGTAGATCACATCCAAATAGAAATTTCGATGAAACTTTAGCCGTACATACTAGAATCTATATTTCGTATATGAATTCAGAATCGTTTGAAGTGGCCAAATGAATTTTTTGAATTTTTTAGAAATAAGCTCATGTAGGAATTCCTCATGTAGCCCGAGCTCCATTGAAGTTTTAGCCGACGTGGTCTGCAGCCGGCAAAGGGGTCCATGAGTCCATCATCCATGCAGAAAGCCACCTGACCTGTAAAGCGGTGCCAAACGCGGACTTTTGCCTTAAAAAAAAAACGCGGACTTTTGGGTCATGGGTTGCACAGAGGCACCGAGCCGTTACACTCGGAGGAAGTAAAAGCCCCCAAGTTCAAACTTCAAACGTGGCCAAACACCTCCCCGAAATCCCGTCGTTTCCAAATTCCACTCGCCTGTAGGCTGTAGACATGCTCTTGCTTGCTCGGTCAGATAAAAGGCCCTCAAAACAGAGTCGTCTTGCCATTTTGGTACGATATTCCAATTGTTTGCTCCTTACATGTCGTCTGAGTCAAGGTTTTGGTTACCAGTCGGTAAGGCCGGTAACCGAGTTTCCCGAGCACCTCCGGTAAATGTGTTTACCGGTCAAAAAATCCCGAGATTTTTTGAATTTTTTGAATTTAAACATCTAAATATGAGTATATATAACCAAAACCTTGGTCTGAGTTGTGCAATTGCATCTGCAAACTATAATTCTATACACCATGTATGCACAAGTCCACTTTCTCACAGTATGAAATTCCATTGCTTTTCCCAAACCGTAGATGTCGGGGTAGCAGGGAGTTGGTGTATTTGTACACCTATTTTACATCTGGAATCTTTATTCTATGGGCGATCATTGATCTGCACCAACTAACTCTAGCACATGGTTTACAGATATTTCTAACATGCGGAGCGGGGGCGAGAGAGCGAATGCTATACACAACTCTTTGTGGATAATTAGACTATACATGGAGTGAATGGGGGTTAACTGACACTTCGTAAAACCACTCAGTTGTTGTGTAATAACGACTGTGTTCTCACTCCTTGGTGGATGCTTCCTCTGGAAGTTTGAATGTAGGAGGCCTATCTGTACCTTTCCTCGAGTATTCTCGCCACCTCCTCGCAGCCGCAGCCGCTCGCATCATTCTCTCCTTGGTGTCCTCTTCTGTTTGACATGTTACAAGGAGCACATTAGATCACAGGCTGGAAAAGGATGGAAGCCCAAATGGTCGGATGAATTGAAAATGCCAAACTATGCTAGTGTTACCGTTCTTTTGGTATCTTGTTGGTGATCCCCATATATCACTCCATGAGTTGCCCTTGTTAGAATCATCTTGGCTCATGCGCATTCTGACCTTATCCTGCAAGACATTAGGCAGATTTAAAGGACAAGCCGCGTGCAGCTAATATGTGAAAATTAAAAGGTTATGAACCTAGAATCTTAAACTGGATTTTCATATATATAAAACTATATGTATCGAACAGAGAATCATACCAAGACTTTTGCTTGTCTTTTCTCCCAACGCCTACTTGCCTGACAGCAAGAACGATAACAAAACATGTTAAGATCTATGGAAACTAGTAGGGTTCAAACAGCATAAAGTAATATATTAACAACTTTAGGACTCGGTTAGTTAAAATTATATTTTAACTGAATAACTGATCGTGTTTTGAATTGACAGTATGATACTACATATTGTTTGCAATATGAGACATATGAGTTTATACATCACCAGAGGAGAAATTTATGATAGATAAATAAGATTTACATGAGTAAGATATTACCATACGGAATACATCAACTGAACTTCCCATCCCAGAAAGCATCAACGCAACCTGCTCGAGTGAAAAACAAATTGTGTGCTGTTACAAATGAAAAAGCAGAATGGTTGCACTTTTAACTGCAATCACAACTAGATCCTTACAAACGCTATTGGAATCAGAAATTTTCCTTACATTCACTCGCTCGACTCTGCGCATTTCATCCTCAAGGAGTGACAGTTGTGCTGCTGAAGTCCAATGGATGCAGTCAACGGGACTGGATACACAAGGAAGTTTTTTAAGGTTATCAGCATAGTATTAGTTGTTAGTAGAATGTGTTCAGTGCTAATTGCAGCACACATATGTTAGGATAACTGACAGATGCTAAGCAAAAAAAAAGGTAGACGCAGGGGGAGCATAGACAGTCTCACCAACTGTCAATGGCGTCTTGAATTAGCTCTTGGTTGCCTGATTGGTTGTAAACTCTTGCACGCCCAAAATCCTCCTCAATTTCGAAAACCTTGGAGCACACATTAGCACAGTTTTTACATCCTGCATCGATGTGAGCAGAACTTGCATAAGGAACCAAGCTTATACAGTAACTTCTGTTCAGGTTATAGCCATTAGTAGTAGTACCTATGCAGCTAAACTCATCGACAAAGACACAATCCCTGGGTGCATCATCCAAGAAGGGGTTGGTTGCTGTTGCAGTATAGCCATTGATTTCGTCATACACCGCTCGCTGGATGGGATCGGTAAGTACCTGCTCATCCCTAGCTCATGTTAACTTCGTACACAGAGTTGCAGCCCAAATTCCTCAGGCATGTCACCCAAGAAAAGAGTATCCGACTTTTTTCTCTGAGGATTTTTACCGTATAAACCTCGTTGATGAACATGCAGAAGTTCGTCACGTCAGGGTCGTTCCCGCTGAGGTCTGGATGGCACGCTTTCATGCAATTGTAGTACGCCTTCTTGATCTGCTGGGGTGTTGCATCCGGCATCTGAAAACACGCAACAATTGTTACTAGTCTGGAAGAAGGGGAAGCACAAATTTGCTCCTTTTCTGCTGTAAGTGCCAAAACGAGTGCCCATAAGCTGAACCACTTACAACACCAAGAACGGCATAGTAATCTTCGGCGGCGCCCCCCTCCGGGCTGCGGGACTCCGTCGCCACCGCAGACACCGTGAAGCCCCTCCTCCCCCACGCCCTCCGTCTCCGGTGTCGGTCTCTCCTTCCGGCGCCGGCCAGACCTGCGACTGCGCATCGCCGAAAACTGCTGGAGCAGCGCATGGCCGTGGATGAGGCATGGGACTTGGCCACTAAGTCGGCCAGCAGCGGCGGCGACAGGAGAGGAGCCATCGGGTAGGATGTTTGATGATCGGTCTCCGGTAGCGAGGGAGTGAGGAGAAGGCCGGCTGGATCCGGTGGCGGTGGGGCTTGCTTGCTCTGTTTTGGTGTGTTTTACTGGTGGCCTGTGTTTATTGCGTTTTTTCTCCGCCACAACTCTCCCGCGATTTTTCTCTCTTGTTCATCGCAGCACAACCCCCTGCTGATATTTGTATTCGCGTGGATACCCTCAACTTCTTCATCATTTCTCAATGTCCGTGTAGTACCAGTATCTACTACGGAGTACATCCTACTACTGACCAGAAGATCTAACCCTAAACAAATCTGATGTTCTACAGTAAGCCATAATTTTTTGTTCCATTCTTTCATTATGTCTGGTAAATTACCACGGCACCAAGACTTGTCGGCAGCACAAATCATAACTTAGGCGAAAAGACTTCAAATTTCGTGAATACGTAATGCAAATAAATCTTTTCAAAGGGATAGTGTTAAACATGCATGGTAGCCAGAGCCAGATGTGACACGTATCATGGCTGGTTGCTGGACTTCCGGTTGATCCAAGCCACGGATACCTGCGGTCCCTACGAGTGGTATTCTTCTGACGGCGAAAATCATTCAGCGTTTCAATTTGGGCAGAAGAAAATCTGTTTATTAAGTAAACAGCAAAACTGTACGTCTGTGGATTTGCAGAACAGAGACGCAAGGACCAATTCATGCACATTTCATCCTTTCAGAACCTTTACTGTCCAATCGCAAGATGTGATAACGATGTATGATTGCATACTCCAGTTATGTAGTAACTTCATAACAGCATAAACCGTTTGATACATTATTATTGTTTTCTACGCAGGACACATTATTTCCAGTTTTAAATTAATAAAGTCGAGTATGGGTGCCTTACAACATAACGCACACGACAGACACACAAAACATAGAAAAAAGAAGTTTGCACTGGTTGATGCCCTACTCAATCGGTGAAGAAGACGACGAAGCAGCAAAGGACCAGCCGCCTTGAGAGCAAATTCAATAGTAAAATCAGCAGTTGGCTATAGCATATTGTCATGTCATATATAGCTAACTTTATAGTCAACATGTATAACAGTTACTCTTAGGGGTACGTGTTGCGGCTGACTAGCTAGAACACACTTCCCTTCTCTCCTCTTCTCTTCTGCATGTAAGTATAAATATATTATTTAAATGTTTATATACTGCTGACTGGATTGTATTGTACTTGCTCTGAGCATGAACACACACTCAGGTATTCCATGGCAGGGGCGTAGACAGGGGAGGGGGTCCCTTAAGGGCTTATTTACTAGGCGTGTAATTTTGTCCCAAGGGGATTGGGGATGAGAGAGAATTTGGTTAAAAAAATTGCTTTCACCCAATCCTCACAAATGTTATTCTATTATTACGCTAGCATAGGGTAGAGTTTTTAATCAAGACAAAAATAAGCTGGTTGGTGGGGATATTTAGGGAACAAATCGGATGGGTAAACGGATTATTGAGAATTTATTTTTCAGGTCCGGGACAATCCATTCCAATCTCATAATACACTTCAAATAACTCCAAATGCACTAGAAGTAAATAAGGCCTAATGGCCGGAACTCGTCCACAATTAGCCCATTATTTAACTATACTAGCCATCCGTCCATGTAGACATCAGCAAATAACAAAGCCCAACACAGCAGCCCATGCACGGACGTACTATACATGTAGGTCATCCTGGTCTCTGTACCACTGTACGTGAAGCGATCGTTGATCAAACTGCCCTTCCGTTGCGTGCGTGCGTCCCGGTCGCCGCCGCCGCCGCCGCAGGCTCGATCACCCTGTGGCCGCCTCGCTGCTGGGGCCTAGGACCGGGTGCCGGCGCCGCCGAGTGCCTGCTGCTTGCTCCTGCTGCCAGTCGCCACTTCGCCCCAATTCCGTGGCAAACTGCCGGGAGACCCGACGGTAACTACTGGTTACTACTTGTTGCCAATGTGTTGTGGTGAATTTGAACCGTAGTTAGTTCTACTTCAGTTTAGGCAGCCATACTTCGTTAGTTCAAAAAGATGAGAACCAATGTAGTAGGTTGATTTTTTCCTCCATTTGAATCGATCTCGAATCTGGCCAAGTGCTGAAAATTCAGTGTTCATTAACATTTTAGTATTTTCTTTTTTTAGAAAAGGGGGTCCCGGCCTCTGCATCAAAGTGATGCATACGGCCTTCTTTAATACTTATTACGAGAGTATAAAAAATCTATTGCAACTCACGGAAGTCGAAACAAGTATCCACCAATGAAAAAAAACTGAAAAAATAAAAACGACTTCATAGCGCTATTCTCTTCTCAAAACGCCAGCCCGATCGGTTGTAGAAGTCCTTGGCGACCGTCTTCAATCAGATACACCCAGAATCCAAGACCTGGCGGAGCTCCACTGGTTGGAGATAAGACCATGAATGGATCCAATGAGTAATCAAAGGGATAACCTGCAAAAAAGATGGTTTCTTTGGCTTATTAAAAACAAAGTCATTCCTCACATTCCACATAGCCCATAAAACCGCGCACACTCCCACTCTAATCAACTTTAGTTCTTTCTTTTCTATGCCATGTAGCCAATTCCCGAATAGGTGAGAAATATTTTTAGGTGGTGTAATATTATAAGCTATATGTACCATTCTCCACACTATTTTAGCAAACGGACATTCAAAAAATAGATGTTGGATCGACTCTCCAGTATCACAAAAGGAGCAGCACTTGTTACCGTTCCAATTCCTTTTAGCAAGATTGTCTTTTGTTAAAATAACTTTTCGGTAGAGAAACCACATAAAAATCTTGATTTTTAGTGGTACCTTTATTTTCCAAATATACTTCTTTAGAAACCTAGTATGACCATTCATAAAATCCAGATACATAGACTTGACGGTAAAAACTCCTGAATTAGTCAAGCTCCACACAAACTTATCAGGCTCTACCGAAAGATTAATGTCCATGAGACGATTAACTAAATGTAACCATTGTTCCCACCTGCCCCCTGAAAGGTTTCTTCTAAAAGTGATATTTAAAGGTTCTCTTTTTTATATACCCCACTAAGATTTTTTGCCCACCCCCTAAGGAAACTTTTAAGGTGACGAATCTTGTTTTGCCACCTTTCCATAGGAGAGCGTCCACGAGTAACCGAATTCCACTCCCTAGCAATTAGATCAACAAAACCCTCGTGACGAAGCCAGGATAACTCAAACGAGAAAGAGGACTTGTTTCCACGGTGAGCTTGTTCACCGGAATCAAGTAGTAAAGGAGTATGATCTGATCCTGCTCGTTCCAACGCTCTGACCGTCACTAAAGGAAATTTTTGCTCCCACTCCACATTTGATAAAATCCTATCCAGCTTTTCATAAGTAGGGGTGTCCCTACGACTAACCCAGGTGTATTGTCTACCAGACAGATGAATTTCTTTTAGCTCTAGACTCTCAATAATTGCATTAAACAAAAAGGGCCATCTAGAATTAAAGTTGTCATTACTTTTGTCCTCCTTTCTACGTAGAATATTAAAGTCGCCCCCGATCAGCATTGGTTTGGACCCCTGCTCACAAATTCGAACAAGCTCCACAAAAAATTCTTGTTTGTGTTCGTCCTGAGCCGCTCCATAAACTGTTACTAAGGACCATTCAAAACCGTCCCCCTTTGAGGTAAGATCAAACTTGACGCACCTATCCCCGTTATTAACCCCTTTAACCGAAAGAGTCTGTAAATTGATACCAACGAGGATACCGCCTGACCACCCTTGTGGTGGTAGACAGTACCAAGCGAAGTCCAAACCGGCTGCCAAGAAACGGAGAAAAGGAGCCGAAAAATTATCACGCCCTGTCTCTTGAATCGCAAAAAAATCTAACTTGTGATCTCTTATTGATTCATGAATGTACCAATGTTTCGCCGAATCTCCAAACCCATCACAATTCCAAAAACACCCTTTCATTGTGACTAACAAAATCACTTTTTTTGGAACCTAGCGCTTCTACGAACTACAGTTGGTTCACCCACTCCTCTTTTTTGTTTTTGCCCTGGTATTCCTAGTAGCCCTAGCAGGAGGATCCTTGTGGTCCTTGTCTGTAGTAGCTTCTTCCTCAATTAAGTCCCCCACCAGCTTATTAGCCTCATTCAAAACCAGACTCCCAACACCGTCATTTTCATTTTCTAATTGAGCTTCTTTCTTCTTTAGCATTGTCAAGGTCCTATCCATGTCTACATCTTTTAAAAGATTTACTGAAGCTTCAATTTGGCTAGGAGATTTACCCAGAGAGACACCTAACTTAGTAGCTCTAGCCACTACTACCTCATTAGGAATAGAAGCCAAGTAAAAGCATGAAATAAATCGGTACCTGAATAGTCACATGCCTGAGCCCGCTGCTTTGCCCTATCCAGTTGGGTATCATCAGCATTCGGCTGAGCTCTAATATGTTTGCTTGATCGAACCCCCTTCGCAGCCGACTCCGGAATGCCCCCAAAGGAGATCACATCTGTCCTCGAATATCTACCGCCAAGAAAAACCCCAGTCCCCACCGGCTTCCCTTGAGCACCACTTGTTGGAGAGGGAGAAACCGATTCAATAAGAACACCCTTGCCTTTGCTGCATCTCGAGTTGGGGTTGAGAAAATGGGCTGAGACAGGATTTCTTCGACAGGTCCATGCTGGATCCCAGACTGTTGAACATACATCGGAGATGGTGGCGCTACCTCCATCGTCGAGCTTAAACCCCCCGTCACACTCATGAAAACAGACTGTGGCTCCTTCTCTGCACCCGTCTCCTGCTGGCTGTACTACTCGTGTGCGTCAGTCTGTGTCCTGCTGCTATTTGGGAACCTCTGAGGCTTCAGGTACGTACTGAATGTCAGGCTGATGGACAGTGGCTGCCGCAGCAGCCACCTGCGTGACTGATCGCTGTTGCGCCCTGCATCTTTGTGCCATTACAAGGTGGTGCCGATCTTGCCTGTTCCGCTTCCTCCTCCTCTACAATCTCGTACCATCTCTTGGCCGGCACCGATGCAGCCGGCGAACTCCCAGCCCACACCAGTGACAAAGGGATCTCAAGGGAACCTATCTGAATGTTGTCAATGGGTTCCGATGGCTTATCATCAGTCTCCATCTCCTCCACCTTGTCATGCTTGTCCCCTTCTTTGTCCTGAGTCGTTTTATCCTTGGTAGTATCTCTACCTTTCTCCTGCTCTTGCCTTTGGTCAGGTCATCCTGACCATGCCCCGTCGTATCATCATCAGCATTCGGATCATGAAGCATAAAATCACCCGCTGCTACTAGAGTTCCATCTTCCGCCTCTATATCAAACTGAACCCCAAAACCCTCTCCCTCATACATAAAATCAAGAGTCCTCGGAATTTGCTCAGGGTTCGCACAATCAATCCTCTGCCTAACAACACCATGTTCACGGGTAAATTTCATGTCAACTTCCTTTGTCTCCCCAACAAGTGAGCCAACCGCAAAAAGGGCTAAATAATCCTGACATAAAGGTTTAGGGCAACCTGAAATGCGGATCCAAATATCATACAGCCCCCACTTATCAAACCGTTTCACCGCCCAATCTTCAAAGTGCATAGTCATCTCTGTTCCTTCTACCTCGATGAATTTGATTCTCTTCAGACGGGAAAAGTTGGCCTTTGTAGGAAAGACCACTCGAAAATCTGTTTCCCCTGCTGGATAAATTTCCCAAGCATGATTCCCTGGCACAAACCACTCTAGCTCCTTAAGGATTTGTGGAGCAGACATCTTCCCACCTGAAACTCTTATGCGGCCAACCTTGCCACTGTCATTTTTCAGTCGGACATTATCCGACTTTGCCACCTTGAAGTACATAAGGATCTACCTCGCCATCCCATACAACACCGCTGTTGGTTTAGGCATCTTTGGCAGCGGACATGCCTCGTCACCATGTAGAGCCGAGTCACAAAAGACACACAGCACCGCTTTGCAATCAGTCCCGACATGACCTGTTAAGACACACTTAAAACAAAGTGTTTTATCCTTCTTAGCCTTAGCCTTCGGTGCCTGCACTGCACCAACTGATGTCTCTTGTGTATTGGTTGTAGCATTGGCTTTGGGTCTGTAGACTTTCTCGCCCAGCAGTTGTGCGTCGTCTTGTTCGACGTCCATGCTAGAGTTGCTAACCCCGTCATTTGAGTTCCCAGCAGCACGAGGTCCCGTTCTGCCACCTCTATGGTTAGCCACACCTCTTCCTTGAGTCCCTACATACCCCTGCAATGCAGTCCCGTAGTGATTGTTTGTATTTCTGTAGCGCTGGATATTGTTGTAACCTCCTCTTCCTTGAAAATTCCTGTTTCCTCTCTCATAGTAACCTTCATTATATGCACCAAAATTGCCCCTGAAATCACCAGAAGGTTGACCAGCGCGACGTTGATCAACACCAACTCGCCGGTTATCCGCAGCAGCTCCACTCCCTTCACCTCTCTCAAAATTGTTTGGGCCCGAAGACCTGAAGTTTTGGTTGGGGTAGCCTTGTGTACCCGAGTAACCACCTCCACCTCCTCCTCCGTTGCGATTCTGAGTTCCCAGGTTGTTTGCTCGATTCTCATTGCCATACCCCTGTCCACGATAGTTCTGATGTCCTCCAAAATTCCCCTCATCATGGTCATTGATACCCACGCCTTGTCCGCGGTTGTACTGCCCACCACCAGACTGGCACCAAAGTTGCTACCTCCATTACCTCCGTTGTCATACGGAGTACCGCCGTTCCCAGCTCCACGGCCCGCCATGACCACCATGCGTAGGAACGACGATCGTAACGCGCCATCAGAGCAGATGTTGTGCGTATCGATTGTTTAGGGTTTTGCCTACGCAGCCCTAGAACCCTCGATGAAACACGCCACCTGGGCCTTGTGCCTTTAGTTTCGATTAATTTGGGAACAGGCTTCAGGCCCTTGTGGCCATATGAAGCGGGTTTGAAAGGATCTGGGCCCGACTGGGCCTTGTGCCCATCGGCCTCCAGTGGTAAACGAGATTTTGAATTTGAACTTCCTCGATTCACGTGATCCGCGATCTGCAGTTGTCTGACGCCGCCCATCGCCGGAGATCTTCTGGACCTGGACGCCGTCGGCCTTGGCATGGTGATCGCCTTGCCGCATTTCTTCTTCTCCTTGCGCTTTACCAACGTCTAACTTGCCGCCTCAAGAACGTCCTCCAACGTGAACGTCGATGGTGGTAGCACCGGTAACTTGATCGCCGGCGACCCTGCATTAACAGACAACGACGAACCAACGTTAGCGCTTATCGGCGAGACAGCTAGTTCCTTGGCCGCCCAGGCTTGCATCCGTCGCTTGTCGTGCTTCTTCTTCCTCTCCATCTTGAGGTCCCTTCCTGCCCTCGCTTCCGGCGTCTTGCATCTGTATTCCCACGACCTAGACCGTGCCGAAGTGGCTGGAGACGAGATCCTAGACTTAGCAGCCTCGTCATCCTCCGAGCTCACCGGCGACACCTCCCAGAACCGGCCGGAGAGCCGTGCGGCGGCGCCGTAGTCACCTCCTGGGTCGTCTCTCGGGTCGCCTCCCGAGTCGCCCATTCAAGCTGACCTGCTCTGCATGTTGTGCCCTCTAGCCTTTCTCCAGAATCCCTTTTCTAGTATATTTATGAACTGATGAAAGGGTAGATATCTTCTTGCCAAACATATGACAACTTTCTTGCCAATTTTTCGTGTGTGACACTATATATACATGTTAGCTTACATCTAAACATATGTCTATATTATTTTGTCTAGACTCGATGCCTTCTTACTACTGATAATTGTGCATGTGCAATGCACATGTAATATTAGAAGATTTTTTTGTTAAGTAAAAAAAATCCAATGAAACGACACAAACCTGGTTATAATCAAATGATAACTATAGAAAATAAACATTGTTTCACACACATATGATGTCTGAATAAAAAACTTTATTTTAAACGGAGATCAAGTACTCTACTTCATAATTATTGGAGTATTATTTTAAACTCGCATAGATAATCTAGCTCGTCAACCTTTGATGTTGGCTTTTTTTTCTGAAGATGCTGGCCTTTGTTGGATTTATGCCTTCAGTCATGTAACCAAATAAATGCTTCATTGAGTAAGCATGCGCCCGGTTAGATCTGCCATCAAACTTTCTCATTTTCAATTGGGGTTCTTCAGTGAGATCAACCTGACCCAATATATGTCTCTCCTATATAACACCAGCATTTTCACATACTCCCGTATCGACATGTCATCACGTACACGAGCCCTCACACAAAGGAATGAGTGATATAATAGAAAAGCAAATCACAAAAAATGTCTCTATAACTGAGTCTTTACCTTCGAAAGATAAAACTGAGTGGATGTTACGTCTGTCACATTTGTTAGAATAGTGTCATCCGTACTATCAAGTGACATAAAGAAATCATTTGAAACTAAATATATTTACATTTAATATTTCGATACAAATATGAATTAAGTCTTAACTGATGCATGTTCAACTTCCATATTTTAGGCCATAAGAAGGGCATTATTCTGTTCGGCTAACAGTAACTGATTGCCATAAGTAAACGGATTAATCAAAAAATACGAAGAAATATGATGTTGTGGCCGCTATCTACTACAGCCACTTCTCTCACGTCGTTAGGGGCACAAAAATTAGTTTTGAATGGGCCGACATACATCACGACGCCCCCACACATAATAACCATTTTATAATAAATAAGTTCGTTGTTGATAATATATGAAAAAATGCAAGTTTAATCAAAAATTGTTTACCTGTTAGCGGGCCATTTGGGAGAGCAAAAACATCAACCATTGTACAGCTCGTATGAATCGTAAGACATTTCGTTAAAGAAAATACAATGCGCATTCAATTGCAATTCTAATGAACATCAATGCAAGTATAGGGTAGATTTGATAGACGTCAAACCTTTGGATCGTGTCGCGAAAGTTAGAGCGGATACTCGCTTCTCCTCCACGCCTACCTAATCTAGATCGATCTGCTATACCTTTCACGACACGTTCCAAAGGTTTGACGTCTATCAATTCTACTATCTACTTGCACTGAGTCTCATTAGAATTGCAATTGAATGCATATCATATTTCTTTAAATTTCATTTTATTTAATGAAATATCCTCCAGCTCATAAGAGTTATGATGGTTGATGCTTTTACTCTCCCAAATGGCTCGCTAACATGTAAACAATTTGTGATTGAACTCGTTATTTTCATAGATTATCATTAAAAAAATACTAATTATAAATTATTCTTAGCTGTGGTGGGCGTCGTGATGTATGTCGGCTCATTCAAAACTGATTTTTGTACCCTAGCTGCGCGAGGAAAGTGGATGTACTAGATAGCGGCCACAACATCATATTTCTTCATATTTTTGGTGAATCCGCTCAGTCCTATGGCAATAAATTATTGTTAGCTGAACAAAATAATGTTATTTGTATGGCCTATAGTTTGGAATTTGACCAGCATGAAGTAAGACTTAATTCATATTTATGTTTCTAAATATTAAATGGAAATACATATAGTTTCAAATGATTTTTCAGAGTCACTTGATAGCACGGATGGCACTATTCTATCAATTGTGACAGACCCAACATCGGTAAAATATCAATTATAGACATTTTTGATTTTTTTTGTTATATCACTCGTGCCTTTTTGCTTATGAATTAGGTCTGGGTAAGCTCATGTATGTAATGACATGTCGATACGCGAGAATGTGAAAATGTTGGTGTTATATAGTAGATACATATAGGGCACGTCAATCTCAGTGAGAACCCCAATTGAAGATGATAAAGTTTGATGGCAGATCTAGCTGAGCGAGCGCAGCCTTACTCAATGAATCATTTATCTGGTAACATGACTGAGGGCATAAAGCCAACAACTGTTTAAAAAGGCCAGCAAATTTAGAAAAGAAAAGGCAACAACTAAGATGGACGAGCTAGATTAGCTACGCGAGTCCAAAATAATACTCCAATAAATACAAAGTAGAGCACAAACTTTGTCGTTTCATTGGATTTTTTAATAAAAATATCTTTTAATATTACACGTGCAGAATTACTAGTTAGTGGAGACAATTGAAAGGACACGGATGTCGCCTAGCTGGGAGGGGGGAATAGGTGACTAAAAATATTACGGTTTAGTCTTGAATAAATGCGGAATTGAACTGACGTTAATTTATTAAGCACAAAACCTAAACAAGCTAGGTTCACCTATGTGCACACACAACAAACTTATACTAAACAAGATAGGCAACTAAGTGATAGCAATATATATAACTTCAAACTCGATGGCTATCACAAATTAAATTGCATAAGTAAGAAACTCGGGTATAGAAATAACTGAGGCACGTGGAGACGATGATTTATCTCAATGTTTACTTCCCAGTGGAAGCTACTCTCCGTTGGAGCGGTGTGGAGTCACAAAGTGATCCCCAAATATGCCGTCAATAACACACCGTAATCTCCTTCATGCCCCCACCAATGTGGAGCACAAGCCAATATGTGGCACATAAGGGTGGTCACCGAACCCGTACAAGGTCGGGGGCAATCTTCACAACCTAATTGGAGGCTCCCAACAAATTCTCGCGCTCCCAAAGATACAAGAATCACAAGGTTGAGGCACACTCCACAACTCAATTGGAGGCTCCCAACTAATCCCGCGAGCCACCAAAAATCCGAGATGAACAACGACTGTCTAGGGCACTCTAAGTACCCAAGAGGAACAAGCTCTAGGGCACTCAAAGTACCCAAAAATAATAAGCTTCTCAACTTCAACTTCTACGTATCACCGTGGAGAACTAAACCTACGATACAACCGATGCAATGGGCAAGAACACAAAACGTTCTCAAATCCTTCACTCTCAAATACCACCAAAGTAACTAATGCTTATGGGGGGAGAAGAGAGAAAAATAACGAAGAACACCAAATCTCTCCAATCTCTAGATCTAAAAGCTTCCCCCACTAAGAGCAGAGATTGATTGGTGAA